>CM055121.1:228786520-229084020 GCA_029206835.1 Rana muscosa
AGGAAGGAGGGAGGAAGGAGGAGGAAGGAAGGAAGGAGGAGGAGGGGAGGGAGGAAGGAAGGAGGAGGGGGGGAAGGAAGGAAGGGAGGAGGAGGGAGAAGGAAGGAGGGAGGAGGAAGAGAGGAGGGGGAGGAAGGAAGGAGGAGGGAGGGGGGGGAGGAAGGAAGGAGGAGGGAGGGGGAAGGAAGGAGGAGGGGGAGGAAGGAGGAGGAGGGAGGGAGGAAGGAGGGAGGAGGAAGGAAGGACGGAGGAGGGGGGGAGGAAGGAAGGAGGAGGAGGGGGGGGGAGGAAGGAAGGAGGAGGGAGGGGGATGAGGAAGGAAGGAGGAGGGAGGGGGAGGGAGGAAGGAAGGAGGAGGAGGAGGGAGGGGAGGAGGAAGGAAGGAGGAGGGAGGGGGAGGGAGGAAGGAAGGAGGAGGGGGGGAGGGAGGAAGGAAGAGGGGGAGGGAGGAGGGAGGAAGGAAGGAAGGAGGGAAGGAGAGGAAGGAGGGAAGGAGGAGGGAAGGAGGGAGGGGGGGGAGGAAGGAGGGAGGGGGGGAGGAAGGAGGGAGGGGGGGAGGAAGGAGGGAGGGGGGGGAGGAAGGAAGGAGGAGGGGGAGGAAGGAAGGAGGAGGGGGAAGGAAGGAAGGAGGAGGGGGAGGAAGGAAGGAGGAGGGGGAGGAAGGAAGGAGGAGGGGGAGGAAGGAAGGAGGAGGGGAGGAAGGAAGGAGGAGGGGGAGGAAGGAAGGAGGAGGGGGAGGAAGGAAGGAGGAGGGGGAGGAAGGAAGGAGGAGGGAGGGGGGAAGGAAGGAGGAGGGAGGGGGAGGAAGGAGGAGGGAGGGGGGGAGGAAGGAGGAGGGAGGGGGGGAGGAAGGAAGGAGGAGGGAGGGGGGGAGGAAGAGGAAGGAGGAGGGAGGGGGGGAGGAAGGAAGGAGGAGGGAGGGGGGGAGGAAGGAAGGAGGAGGGAGGGGGGAGGAAGGAAGGAGGAGGGAGGGGGGGGAGGAAGGAAGGAGGAGGGAGGGGGGGAGGAAGGAAGGAGGAGGGAGGGGGGGAGGAAGGAAGGAGGGAGGGGGGGGGAGGAAGGAAGGAGGAGGGGGGGGGAGGAAGGAAGGAGGAGGGGGGGGGAGGAAGGAAGGAGGAGGGAGGGGGGGGGAGGAAGGAGGAGGAGGAGGGGGGGGGAGGAAGGAAGGAGGGAGGGGGGGGAGGAAGGAAGGAGAAGGAGGGGGGGAGGAAGGAAGGAGGAGGGAGGGGGGGAGGAAGGAAGGAGGAGGGAGGGGGGGGAGGAAGGAAGGAGGAGGGAGGGGGGGAGGAAGGAAGGAGGAGGGAGGGGGGGGAGGAAGGGGGGAGGAGGAAGGGGGGGGAGGAAGGAAGGAGGAGGGAGGGGGGGAGGAAGGAAGGAGGAGGGAAGGGGGGGAGGAGGAAGAGGAGGAGGGAGGGGGAGGAAGGAAGGAGGAGGGAGGGGGGAGGAAGGAAGGAGGAGGGAGGGGGGGAGGAAGGAAGGAGGAGGGAGGGGGGGAGGAAGGAAGGAAGGAGGAAGGAAGGAAGGAAGGAAGGAAGGAAGGAGGGAGGAAGGAAGGAGGAGGGAGGAAGGAAGGAGGAGGGAGGGGGGAGGAAGAGGGAGGGGGGAGGAAGGAAGGAGGAGGGAGGGGGGAGGAAGGAAGGAGGAGGGAGGGGGGGGAGGAAGGAAAGAGGAGGGAGGGGGGGGAGGAAGGAAAGAGGAGGGAGGGGGGGAGGAAGGAAAGAGAGGGAGGGGGGGAGGGAAGGAAAGAGGAAGGAGGGGGGGAGGAAGGAAAGAGGAGGGAGGGGGGGAGGAAGGAAAGAGGAGGGAGGGGGGGAGGAAGGAAGGAGGAGGGAGGGGGAAGAAAGGAAGGAGCGAGGGAGGGGGGAGAAAGGAAGGAGGAGGGAGGGGGGAGAAAGGAAGGAGGAGGGAGGGGGGAGAAAGGAAGGAGGAGGGAGGGGGGAGAAAGGAAGGAGGAGGGAGGGGGAGAAAGGAAGGAGGAGGGAGGGGGGAGAAAGGAAGGAGGAGGGAGGGGGGAGAAGGAAGGAGGAGGGAGGGGGGAGAAAGGAAGGAGGAGGAGGGAGGGGGGAGGAAGGAGGAGGGAGGGGGGAGGAAGGAAGGAGGAGGAGGGGGGAAGGAAGGAGGAAGGAAGGAGGAAGGAGGAGGAAGGGAGGAGGACGGAAGGAAGGGAGGAGGACGGAAGGAAGGAAGGAAGGAAGAGGGAAGAAGGAAGGAAGAGAAGGAAGGAAGAAGAGGAAGGAAGGAAGGAAGAGGGAAGGAAGGAAGGAAGAGGGAAGGAAGGAAGGAAGGGGAAGGAGAGGAAGGAAGAGGGAAGGAAGAGGAAGGAAAGGAAGGAAGGAAGGAAGGAAGGAAGAGGGAAGGAAGGAAGGAAGGAAAGAGGGAAGGAAGGAAGGAAAGAGGGAAGGAAGGAAGGAAGAGGGAAGGAAGGAAGGAAGAGGAGGAAGGAAAAGGGAAGGAAGGAAGGAAAGAGGGAAGGAAGAAAGGAGGGAAGGAGAGGGAAGGAAAGAGGGAAGGAAGGAAAGAGGGAAGGAAGAGGAAGGAAGGAGGGAAGGAAAGAGGGAAGGAGGGAAGGAAAGAGGGAAGGAGGGAGGGAGGAGGGGGGAGAGGGGAGAAGCAGCACACTGAACTTACCAGTAAATGGCTGTTCAGTCCCGTGTCAGCACAACTCTGATCATTGGAGGAGAGCACACTGAGTTCCCAGCATAGCTAGAGAACAGACCATGGTGTGCTCTCCTGCTTAGTGTGGTCAGTTTTTAATAGGAAAGCAGAGGGACTGGCAGGAACACCAGGGATTTCATATAAAGGATGCAATGTAAAGAGAACTGGATACTTTCTCATACAAGTACATGGTACAGCAGGCACACACAAAGAATATGAAATGTTGGGGTAACACACACTTTAAGGTTTTTCACCTTAATGCATTCCATACTGTAGAATTCCCCCAGCCTGCTCCTGCTGCTGTCAATCGAGTGCTGTGCCAAGTGAGCGGGAGGGGGGGCGGGGTAGAGTCGCCCGCACTGTATCATTAGACACAGACAGGGTGGCTCGGGAGCGAGCCCACATGGGTGCCCCCATGGAAAGCAGATTTCCATGGGGGCACTCACTGAAGAGGAGGAGCCTGGAGCCGCAGTGGGGGACCCCAGAAGAAGAGGATTGGGGCTGCTCTGTGCAAAAAAAAATTGCACTAAGCAGGTAAGAACATGTTTGTTATTTTACTAAATATGAAACTTTAATGTCACTTTAAAGGCTAGAAAAATATACCTGCGGCGTCCCATCCCTGGCAGAAGCGGAAGGAGCGGCGCCCCATCGGCAAGATAAGGCAAGTAGGAATGGTCCTGATGTCAGTTTGCTCACAAATGAACCGAACATGTGGGGCGTTCGCAGCAAATTCGACCGCCGCAGAGCGCCCCATAATGCACTGCGAGATCACAGTGCAGTGACGGCTGCTGATTGGCCAAAGCATGCACCTGACCTGCGTGCTTTGGCCAATCACAGCACGCTCTGCTTTGAGAGCCATGATTGGCCAAAGGCAGGGAACAGTCAGTGTACAGTATATATCACAGTGTATTGAAGTGGTTAAGGGAAACTATATGACAGAATTAAGAAAAAACAGCATGGTCGTCCCCCCCCCCCCCCCCCAGTCCATACCAGGGGCCTTAAGGGAAACTCCACACCAAAATTTAAAAAAAAAAAAAAAAAACATCCATACCAAAATCCATACCAGGTCTGGCATAGATTTAAGGGGAACTCCACATTAGTTTTTTTTAAAATCCATACCAGGTTCTTATCCGAGCAAGCAGGAAAAGGGGGGGGGGGCGACGAGTGAGCGGCAAGAAAAAAAAAAAGTGTCCTGCGATGTCCATCCATCTTCAATCACGTCACCCGGCTCGGCCTCAACGGGAGGCCTCCTGCCGACTGCTGTAACAGCTGTTAAATAGGCAAGGGTGGGGTCACCCGGTGACGTAACCGAGTGACCCCGTACCTTCTGACGTCATGTGCAGACGTCAAGAGGCAGAGTATTTTCGTTTTTTTTTTCGTTCAATTTTTCGGGTCTGTTGGGCGGTGTGATTGAATATGGATGTACATCACGGGACACTTTTTTTTTTCCTTTTTTTAATAAAGGAATTGTCAAAGACTGTCTTGTGTTTTTTTACTTTTTGACACATTTTTGGGTGAATGGGTAGGGGTACAATGTAAGGGGGAGATATGGGGGAGGGGCTCTCGCTCGCCCGCACCCCCCCCCCATCCATACGCTGTTTTTTTTGGGGGGGGGGGGGTTTCTGGTGTGGAGTTCACCTTAACCACTTGCAAACCTGCTCACACAGATATACTGCGGCGCACACACCGTGCCGCAGGAGCGTGCCTGTGGGGGGCTCAATGTCTGCCGGCGGCCCGCGATCGCAGGGAGGAGAGGCAGAACAGGGAACTATGTAATCAAGGCATTTCCCTGTTCTGCCTAGTGACATGACAGATCTACTTTTCCCAGTGATCAGGAACAGTGATCTCTGTCATGTTTCCGTAAGCCCATCCCCCCTAAGGTTAGAACACAGTTAACCTCTTGATCGCCCCCTAGTGTTAACCCCTTCACTACCATTGTTATTTTTACATTGGATCAGTGCTTTTTTTTTTAACACTGATCAATGTAATGACACTTTTTGGGGACCAGTGACATTTGGGGTCAGATTTTTCTGCCTTAAAAGTGATACTATAGGTTTGTGGTTTAAAAAAAACATATCATACTTACCTCCACTGTGCAGTTCGTTTTGCACAGAGTGGCCCCGAACATCCTCTTCTGGTGTCACACGGCGGCTCTCTCAGCTCCTCCCCGCAAGAGCTAAGCCCCTCTGGGAAGCTGTTTCCCGAGGGTGTTAGCTTGCGGGCGCGCTCCTGTGTGATACAGTCGGCGAGTGTATGACTTGGCCCCGCCCCAGACGCGCTGCGTCATTGGATTTGATTGACAGCAGCGTGAGCCAATGGCTGCGCTGCTATCAATCTATCCAATGAAGAGCTGAGAAGAGCCGAGAAGCCCGGGCAACGATCAAGCGCATTTGCAACGCAGGACTTTTCAGGGCTCAGGTAAGTAAACAGGGGGACTGGGGGGGCGCTAATCGTCTGTTTTTTCACCTTAATGCATTCTATGCATTAAGGTGAAAAAACATGTACCTTTACAACCCCTTTAATGTCGCAGTCCTGCAAAAAATTATTAAATCGCAGATTGCCGTCTTTTTTGGGATATGTATTATAGCTAAAAGTAAAAATAAATAAAAATAGCGCAAACAATAAAAACCGCAGGAGGTGATCAAATACCACCAAAAGAAAGCTCTATTTGTGGGAAAAAAAGGACGTATATTTTGTTTGGGTACAGCAACGCACGGCCACGAAAATGGCAGTTAAAGCAACGCAGTGCTGTATCCCAAAAAATGCTCTGGTAATTAAAGCGGAGGTCCACACAAAAATGGAACTTCCGCTTTTCGGAACCCCCCCCTCCGGTGGTGTCACATTTGGCACCTTTCAGGGGGGGGGGGTGCAGATACCTGTATAATACAGCTATTTGCACCCACTTTCGTGCATAGACCCTGCGGGATCTGTAGGGGTCTACGTTACTTCCCATCCCCGTCCCCACGCTGTCTTCTGGGAGACACGGGTCCCAGAAGACAGCAGGAACCATTTGGATTGCGCGGCGCGACTCACGCATGCGCAGTAGGGAACCAGGAAGAGAAGCCGCAAGGCTTCCCTTACCAAAGGTGCCGGCGGCAGCATCCGAGGGACGGGTCGGCCCCGGGTGCCGACATCGCGGGCGCCCTGGACAGGTAAGTGTCCTAATCTTAAAAGTCAGCAGCTGCAGTATTTGTAGCTGCTGACTGCTAAAAAAAAAAAAAAATTGGCGGACCTCCGCTTTAAGGGGGTAAAACCTTCTGGAGCTGAAGTGGTTAAGATCCATACCAGTCCCGAAGGGCATAGTATGGGGTGGGGACCCACGCCGATATTTTTCATTTATATTGGCGGAAACCAGAAATACATTACAGCCGCAAGCAATTTTAATTTACATTTTTTCCTTTAGAAATTTAATTTTGCTGTGGCATGTTCTACACATCACACAGATGCGCCACTTTACAGGGAGACTAAGGGGACCTCCCAGGCACAACGTTTAAAAGAATATTTCATTTTTATTGTTTCACTTTAAGCATTATTAAAATCACTGCTCCTGAAATAACTTTTTATGGCAATACCTTGCATAGAAGACTTTAAAAATGAGCACTTTTGATTTTTCACGTTCGCAATATACTTTAATAGGGTTCACATACATTTTTTGCCTGTTCGCATGTTTTGGCGCAAACTGAATCGGGGGTGTTCGGCTTATCCCTAAAAGGCAAGTAAAGGTCCACATCGGGTCCCCAGACCAATGTTTGGAGATCCCTGCTCTATACAATCCGATTTCCTTTGCGGTATGTTACATAATTTTGGAAAAGCAAAAAAAAAAAGTTATAATAGACATGTGGACGCGGCTGCTTAGCATAGCCCATAATAACGAAAATCCATGGAAGGTCGTGCATCGTCCCAGCAGTTACCTGCTCCCCGTTGTATTTGGCCAGGTCATCCTCGGTGAAGAGGCGGACAGGTTTGCGGTCAGGTGATCTCCGAATCTCCGGCTCCCCCATTACCGGAGCGCACAGCAAACCACTGAGCACCAGCGCGGAGCACAGCGCCCTGCACGGCGACATCTTCACACACTTCCTGGAGGGGCGGGGACACAACGCTGCACCGGACTACAAGCCCCGCCCACAAGAGGTGCAGTAACCCATTACCTCCCAGTGATCTACAGATGGAGAATGATCTCTGTACATATCTATATACTGATAGAACTACATCGCTCAGAACTTCTGTCTTAGCTCTTCTTCCTGCTTTTTACTGGAATATTAGGAAAATTAGGTCAATATTTTAGATATTATTCAAACTTTATTATTGTAAATCTGTAAATTGCACAAGATCCACCCTACTGTAAAATATCCATTCTATTTGTATCAGGTGGGTCGGGTTAGTTCTTATATTACATTATTGGTGGTAAATCTAAAGCAGATTGTACAATCAGATTGCAAGGTCTATGACTGGCAGAGCAAAGGAGCCAATCAGAATTCAGGCTTGTTCAATCACCTAATGGAAATGTTCACATTTGTCATGGCCATGGCGGTGTCTTTATGCACATACGTCAATTTGTATTGCGTTAACATCTCATGCATGGACATTACTTGCTTTTTTAAGCCCTGCGCACTAAAATGTACGACATGGAACGCTGCAGTATGGGTGCGTTGCCCACTTTTGTATTAGTACATTGGGGTGCCGGTAGCTCGTAGGGCGTTGCGATTCGGTGTATTGTGTCTTAAACAGAAAGGGGTGTGGCCTTGACAGGAAGGGGTGGGTCATATTTAAATTAGGGGGTGCACGAGTTTAGTCAGGCCTAGGGCAGCACAAAACCTAAATACACTACTGGTCCGCACCCCTATAGCGACGCCACTTCTTCTATGCATTAAGACTGCGCTGTCCAGTGCAGCCCAAAACCCATGGTGTGGACAAACCCTTAGAGCGGTTTCACACTGGGGCGGTGGGTGCGGTGGCGGTATAGCGCCGCTATTTTTAGCGGCGCTATACCGTCATGATTGCTGAGGTATTCGGCCGCTAGCGGTGCGGTTTTAACCCCCGCTAGCGGCTGAAAAGGGGTTAATACCACCCGCAAACCGCGGCTACAGCCGCGGTTTGCGGGCGGTTTTGCCGCGGTGTCCCATTCATTTCAATGGGAAGGAGTGGTGTAGGAGATGCGGCTAGCAGAACTTTTTTTCACGTCCTGTTAGCGCACCGCTCCAGTGTGAAAGCCCTCGGGGCTTTCACATTGGAGAGAAAGGAGCCGCTGTTTAGGCTCGGTTTGCAGGTGCTATTTTTAGCACAATAGTACCTGCAAACCGCCCCAGTGTGAAAGGGGCCTTAGGGCCCATTTACACCAGAAACTGAGGCCACTTCCGTGTTCTTTCTTCTTTGGGCGTCTACGTGCACTGCACTGCGTGTGGTGCATTTTCGTGCACTTACATGCATTTGTGCGCATTTCTGTGCATTTGCAGCCAGTGTCATTAGTACAGTGACAGTGCATATTTTTTAGCACTGATCACTGTATTGGTGTCACTGGTCCCCAAAAAGTGTCACTTAGTGTCCGATTTGTCCGCCGCAATGTCGCAGTCCCACTATAAGTCGCTGATCGCCGCCATTAGTAGTAAAAAATAAATAAAAATATACCATCGTTTGTAGACACTAAAACTTTTGTGCAAACCAATCAATATACATGTAGTTTTTTTTTTTACCAAAAATATGTAGCAGAATACATATTGGCTTAAACTGATGAAGAAATATTTTTTTTTATTGGATATATATTATAGCAGAAAGTAAAAAGTATGTTTTTTTATTTCCAAATTTTTGGTGTTTTTTGTTTATAGCGCAAAACTTAAAAACCGCAGAGGTGATCAAATACCACCAAAAGAAAGCTCTATTTGGGGAAAAAAAGGACATAAATTTTATTTGGGTACAGTGTCGCACGACCGCGCAATTGTCAGTTAAAGCGACGCAGTGCCGTTTCACAAAAAATGGCCTGGTCATGAAGGGGGGTAAATCTTCCGGAGCTGAAGTGGTTACTGTTGTGTTTCCTAAAACATTGCGTTAGTGTGTGATAGTGTGACATAAATAAATGGAACCTACCGCTATTTTATTCTCCGGGGTGTCTGCTTCAAGAAATGATAATGTCTAGGGGGTGGGGTTTATGTGATCTTCAGGACTAAAATGATTACTTTAAACATTTGTAAAAAAAAATGCAAAACTGCTTCATCCAAAAATAAAAAGTTGTTTGTTCCTGTCACCATCCTGTATTGTGACTCCATCCTCAGCCTCCCTCCATCTCCACTCCTCCTCCCATCTCCAGCAAAGTTGCAGCAAACTTCAGGGACTTCATTTCCCAGCATGCTGCTCGCCGGGTCCGCTGTGTTGGGTCAGCTGCGCACGCATCCCCAGTGCAGACAGAGCCCGGAGCGGAGCAGCATCCTCTCTATAGAGCCCGGATCCGCCGCCCGGTGCCATGATCAGGGCGGAACTCTCCAGATCCTACCAAGAGGTAATAGAAGAGGGGGATGGGGATGACACGTGGGGCAGGGGAGACATCCAATAATAATCTGTGTGTGTCTCAATCAATTATTCAGAGGATGGGATGCGAGGAGTCACATGACATTGTCAGATCTCTGAGTTCAGAGAGTTCAGCCGAATACAAGAAACATTGTATCTTTATTATAGAAACATTGTATCTTTATTATAGAAACATTGTATCTTTATTATAGAAACATTGTATCTTTTATTATAGTGTATCTTTATTATAGAAACATTGTATCTTTATTATAGAAACATTGCATCTTTATTATAGAAACATTGTATCTTTATTATAGACACATTGTATCTTTATTATAGAAACATTGTATCTTTATTATAGAAACATTGTATCTTTATTATAGAAACATTGTATCTTTATTATAGAAACATTGTATCTTTATTATAGAAACATTGTATCTTTTATTATAGTGTATCTTTATTATAGAAACATTGTATCTTTATTATAGAAACATTGCATCTTTATTATAGAAACATTGTATCTTTTATTATAGTGTATCTTTATTATAGAAACATTGCATCTTTATTATAGAAACATTGTATCTTTATTATAGAAACATTGTATCTTTATTATAGAAACATTGTATCTTTATTATAGAAACATTGTATCTTTATTATAGACATATTGTATCTTTATTATAGAAACATTGTATCTTTATTATAGAAACATTGCATCTTTATTATAGAAACATTGTATCTTTATTATAGAAACATTGTATCTTTATTATAGAAACATTGTATCTTTTATTATAGTGTATCTTTATTATAGAAATATTGTATCTTTATTATAGAAATATTGTATCTTTATTATAGAAATATTGTATCTTTATTATAGAATATTGTATCTTTATTATAGTGTATCTTAATTATAGAAATATTATATCCCTAAAATAGAAACATTCTATCTCTATTATAGAAACATTGCATCTCTGGATCACATTGGTTTGATAAATATGAAATTACTTATTTTTTTATTTTATTTATTATTTTCATTTGGCTGGATTCTGATACATTTTTGAAATCAGTAAAAACTCATGGATAGGGATGAGCTCAGGCGTGTTCGCATTGAACTCATGCAGAGCCCGCCAAGGAAGTTAGCACCGTCGGAACCGCGCTGCGCTAATCACAGGCAGGGAGACATTGTCCCGATGCTCAGCTGCAGAGATCAGGAAATGTCTCCCTGCCTGTGATTAGCGCAGCGCGGTTCCAACGGTGCCGACTTCCTTGGTGGGCTCTGCATGTGCTCAATGCGAACACGCCTGAGCTCATCCCTACTCATGGATGCATTTAGACACATGTCAACATCACTGTGCATTATGATGCACATTAAAGTGGTTGTAAACCCACTTTTGCAACTTGCACCTACAGGTACGCCTAGATTAAGGCTTACCTGTAGGTGCATGAAATATCTCCTTAACCTACTCGGTTTAGGAGATATTTACTAAAATCACAGGCGCCGCTGTCTACGGCGCATGCGTGTCGTAGACAGCGGCGCATTCATGGGGTTAATCCTATTCACAAATTCGGCTAAGTCCCAGCAACGCATGCGCGGAGTCACGTCTTCGCCGCTCCGGCCAATCACAGCGCCGGAGCGGCGATACCCGGAAGTAACATTCCGGCTATCGCCGCAGCGATGGTTGCGGCTGGAGAGAGGGACGCGGACTGCCTCGGGGGCCCCGATCTAAGGTAAGTGGTACATAATGAGCTAGTATGCTACTCATACTAGCTCATTATAGCTTTGTCTTGCAGGTGGGCAAAAAATAAAACAAAATGTATATGGGTTTACAACCACTAAAGGGGTTTATTTACTAAAGTTGGAGGGTGTAAAATCCAGGCTCACTTCTGCATTGGAACCAATCAGCTTCCAGGTTTTATTGCCAAAGCTTAATCGAAAAAGCTAAAGATAGAAGCTGATTGGCTACCATCCACAGCTACACCAGATTCAGAGTGCTCCAAGCTTTAGTAAATCTACCCCCAAAACGGAAAATTGTATCATACTTACCAGTAATTTTCCTTTCCTGGTGCCTATCCATGGCAGCATACCTGTGATAGAGCTCCGCCTCGACTCCTCCTTCAGGACTAGTGAATAGCATAAATTAAAGGCATAGCCCCTCCCCCAACATTCTCCATAATATAGAATACCGAGGGTGGGAGCGTATAATGCCATGGATAGGCACCAGGAAAGGAAAATTACTGGTAAGTATGATACAATTTTCCGTGTTCCTGGTGCCTCCATGGCAGCATACCTGTGATAAATACCTATCTGACACGGGTGGGATAATGCTTAACAATAAATGTTTAATTAGAAGAGGACTTAGTAGCCTGAACTGCCCTTCTTCCGAACTCAACAGTCGTGAGCGCTCCTGGATCAATATGCCAGCACAAGAAGGTATGAGGAAAAAAAGGAGAATGTTGGGGGAGGGACTGTGCCTTTAATTTATGCTATTCACTAGTCCTGAAGGAGGAGTCGAGGCGGAGCTCTATCACAGGTATGCTGCCATGGAGGCACCAGGAAAGTGTTTTGCAACATGCATCATCGCACTTGACCCCCAGGCCTTTTTTGGCACTTTTTGTTTACATGTAACAATTACTTAGAACATTATATATTTGGGCAGAGGCCCTGGAAAATAAATTGGTGGGTTTTGCTATTTTTTTTATGCCACACGGTATTCGTGCAGAGGTTTTTCAAACGCAATTTTTGGAAAAAAATAGTTTATTTTATTTTATTTTATTGCAAAAAAAAATAAAAATGCAATAAAACCACAATACATAACCCATTTGTTTTGTAAAATATAAAAGATGATGTGACGCCAAGTAAATAAATACCAAACATGTCACGCTTTAAAATTGCGCGTGCCCATGCCAAGGCAACAAACGATTAAAATTTTTACTATCCATAGGTAAGGCTTTAAAAGTCTTTTCAGGTTACCACTTTAGATTTACACAGGAGGTCTACTGCTAGAATTACTGCCTGTGATCTGACGTTTGTGGTGATACCTCATATGTTGTGGGACGACCGCTGTTTGCATACGTGTGTCACTTTGCGCGCTAGTACAGGGGGACATGGGCACTTTAAGGCGGTTGTACACCGCTGGACCTTTTTTTTTTCTCGTAACTGCAAGGTAATGCACCGCATACTAGCCCATTATGTGAAACTTCCCTGGAAAAAAAAAGCATTCCAGCCATGTGATGTCATCGCTGGTGGACGCTTTCATCTTCAGCTGTCCTGCTTCTGGGTTTGCGGACTCCGGCTCTGTGACTGGCCGGAGCCGCAATAATGTCACTCCCGCACATGTGTGGTAGCCGCCGTTCATGGCACAGGGCCGTTCCTTCAGAGAGCATGCGCCAGTGATGTCACTGCATGTACAGTAAATATCTCCTAAATGGTGCAAGTTTAGGAGATAGTTACGCTACCTATAGTTAACTTTTAGTGATGGAAGTTTACTTCCTCTTTAATTTTTTTTTTTTTTTTTACTATTGCTTTAATGAAAAAAAAAAGTAATTTAAACATTCTTGTGACAGCAATAGGCACGTGACAGGTACTCTTTATGGAGAGATCTGGGGTCTATTATGCCTCATTTCCACTGAGCGGATCGGTACGGTACGCTATTTTGGGTGTTTCCATTATGAAAGCGTGCCATAAAACCAAACCATACCGCACCATTCTGGGTCCTGCTTCAGATGTGGGGCCATAGAAAATGGAACGGTTCGGTTAGGGCGGAGCTACAATACATTCCACTGATTGGCGGACACGCTAGGCATTTTTTCTAAACCCTGAATGGCCCCTGACGGTCCGACTTGCAGTGGAAACGCTCACCAGAATAGACCGGACCATTCAAACCGTTCCAAACTGTACCGACCCGAATCGTTCCGCTCCGTGGAAACGAGGCATAAGAGCACCAAATCCCTCCTTTTTCCATGAAAGCATTCAAAACACCAAAATCTGTGTTTTTGAATACTTTTGATTTAGAAAAAATAGCACAGTTGACATACAGGTAAACCGGAAGTGATGCCCTGTCATTGCTTCTGGGTTACCATAGCGGAGACCTGATCAAAGCCAATCCCAGCTTTAGCCCTGGTTCACACTGGTGCGATTTGACATGTCAAATCGGCGATATTTGCTGCAAATTGCGGGCAATGGCACCGTCCTAATCGGTGCGACGCCGCATCTGCGGCGCTGCACCAATTTCAAAAAGTAGTTTCTGTACTACTTTTTGCGATTTCGGCCCACGATTTACATTGACATCTGTGCAGAAACCCGCACAGATGTCTTTGTAATCGCGTCTGAAATCGGGACTGCCAGCGAGAGTGAAATCGTGCGAGTTCAGCTGAACTCGCACGGCTTCACTCCCGCAGCCCAGTGTGAACCTGGGCTTAAATGGGTCTCTTATTAGCCTGCGCACATGCCAGCTGGTAGCTCAGGTCTCCGGGTGGGAGAGGAGAGCCACGGGAGGGAGGAATGTCCCCTCTTTTTGCTTGTAATAGCAATCAAGTGGCTAGTTAGCCACTCTGATTGCTATTACAAGAGAGACAACCCTCAGCTTTAAACAGTACCAGGGTGATGACTGCAGCTGCAAGCATCATCTCAGTATAACCATTTGAATTCAAATGACGTACTAAGTATGTGATTTGGCGGCAAGTAGGCTTGTGCAATTCGTTTCGTAACGAATTGAAATTCGTCCGAATTTAGCAACTTTCGGACATTCGGAAGCATTCGAATTTCCGAACAAAGCAATTACGAATAAGACCGAATCCGAAATAAATTATACCGCAAATAGCGAATGCCCGAATGTCTTCGGCATAATTCGTTATGAAAAAGTTACGAATGTACGAATCCATACGAAGCACAATAACACTCACTCTGCTCTGCTCTCTGCTTCTCCCACACCGTGCTGAACTCCCTCTCAAAATGGTGTACAGGGGCGGAGGTTATAGCCGCATGTAAAAAACGAAAGTAAAATACGAGATTTCGAATCCATTCGAAGCACAATAACACTCTGCTCTGCTCTCTGCTTCTCCCTCACCGTGCTGAACCCTCTCAAAATGGTGTACAGGGGCGGAGCCTATAGCCGCATGTTAAAAACGAAAGTAAAATACGAGATTTCGAATCGTTACAAATAACCGCAATGTATTTAGAAAAGTACAAATCCATTCGAAGCACATTAGGCATAATAGGCAGCGTCGTTGTGAGAGAGACACGGAAAATTACGAATCAACGAACCCAAAAAAAGTTACGAAAGTAGGAGTTGTGTCCAGAATCAACGAAAAACAACGTACTCTACCGAAAGTACGAACCCAAAAAAAGTTACGAAAGTAGGAGTTGTGTCCAGAATCAACGAAAAACAACGTACTCTACCGAAAGTACGAATTATAAAGCAACAAAAAATTCAACGAAAAATGTCGCTTGCAAAAATACGAATGAGTCCGAACACGAAAAATCCCGTCTAGCAAAATTACGAATGATTACGAATCAACAGGACCGGAAAGAAACGAACCGAAACGGAACGAATTTTTCCGTTGTGCACAAGTCTAGCGGCAAGTGGTATAAGGGCTGTTCCCACCAGATGCAGTTCAGTGCATTTTTTTCTGCATCAAAAACACATGGACAGTGTTTAACATGGAAAGCAATGGCCTTAGTTCACACCAGTGCAGTGCTTTTCAGTGCAGTCTACAAAAGTAGAACATGCTGCATTTTTTTTTCTGTATGGAACACGGCAAACTGAGATGAAGATTAAAAAAGGGGGAAAGTGCGCCGGAACGCATCAAAAACATGCATGCAGAAACGCATCTGGATTGCAGACATTGTGATGTCAACTAGTCCCGGGGCTTTTCCAATGATTGCACCACAGTGTACGCATTATCGTGTACAAGCGATTTTATCCTTTTGCTGTTTTTTGCACATGTTTAAAAATTATTATTATTTTAGGCCTGAAGATTACATAGAACCTCCAGACATACTATATATTCTGAAAGCAGACACCCTAGAGGCTAAAATGGTTGCAGTTCTAATTGTTTTATGTCACATTATAAGCACATTAACCACTTCAATACCAGGCACTTATACACCTTCCTGCCCAGACCAATTTTCAGCTTTCAGCGCTCTCACATTTTGAATGACAATTGCACAGTCATACGACTCTGTACCCAAACATGTTATCATTTTGCCCCACAAATAGAGCTTTCTTTTGGTGGTATTTGATCAACTCTGGGGTTTTTATTTTTTGCAATACAAATAAAAAAAGAACGAAAATTTTGAAAAAATATGTTTTCTTTGTTTCTGTTACAAAATGTTGTAAATCAGTAAGTTTTCTCCTTCACTGATGGGCAGTGATGAGGCTGCACTGATGGGCACTAATGAGGCAGTACTGATTGGCACTGATGAGGTGGCACTGATATACAGCACTGATGGGCACTCAGAGGTGGCACTGATGGGCACTCATAAGCGGCACTGGGCACTGATAGGTGGCACTGATGGGCCCTCATGGGTGGCACTGATGGGTACTCATCGGTGGCACTGATGGGTACTCATAGGTGGCACTGATGGGCACTCATAGGTGGCATTGATGGGCACTCAGAGGTGGCATTGATGGGCACTCATAGGTGGCATTTATAGGCATTCATAGGTGGTATTGATAGGTTGCACTGGAGGGCACGTATAGGCGGCACTGGTGGGCTGTTAGGCAGCACCGATCAGAGGTGCTGGCAGGCATCACTGATGGGCACAGAGTGCCATCCCCAATGAGCAATGGTTGCCGTCCCTGGTGGGCTCTAGTGGGCTTACTTGGTGGCCATCCCTGGTGGCCATGGGGGGGGCATCCCTGGAGGTCCTGGGTGGGCATCCTCGAGGGGGCTGCATTAATAATCGGAAAGAGATGTGGTGTGTCAGACTGACACACCACACCACCGATCGCCGCGCTGCGTGCTAGCTTGTTATCCTGCTGAACATCATATGATGCCCAGTCAGGATAACTTAACCACTTCCCGCCCATCATTCTGCTATAGGGCAGGAAGTGGTTAAGGGTTTAGGAAATGCAAAATTTCAGTACAAAGTACATTAAAGGATATGTACAGGGTCGTTTTAAAAACAAAAAACAAAAAACAAACATGTCATACTTGCCTCCTCTGTGCAGTTGGTTTTGCACAGAGTGGCCCCAATCCTCCTCTTCTGGGGTCCCTCAGCCGGCGCTCATGGCTCCTCCTCTTCTCGAGTGCCGCGTTGTAGAGCCGCTTTCCCTCTTGACGCTCGTGCGTGCACGCTCCTGTATCCTGCTGCTGCGTCCATTGACACAGACAACAAGACTTGGCCCCGCCCTCTGGCTCCAACATCATTGGATTTGATTGACAGCAGCAGGAGCCAATGGTATGGAACAAGCAGCTGTGAACTCTCTGACTACCTCGCTGACTCTGATCTTACAGGGGGCGGGGATAGACAACAAATGATTCCAGATGTCTGCTCTGTGAAAGGTGTTTAGCACTCCTGATGGCTTCAGAAGCTGCAAAAGTATTTTAATAGATTATATTTAGAGTCTGACTATAGATAAGGTTTTATGTAAATTGGAATTGGCGATGTCTGTGCCATGTGACTTGTGTTTATGTGATTGTACAATGACAAATGATTAGATTATTTCTTTATCTGGTTATTTTCTCACTTTACTTTGTGTTGATCTTGGATCATGTGACCTCCAGGCTGTACAGTGACACCTCTGCTGGACCATTAATATGTCATTCATTTATCCTCAGCCCGCTTTTTGTCAGGCCAAGTTTTTTTCTTTTCTCGGGTTCAAGTTAGGACGTAAATGGTAAAATATCCTCATGTATTCATTATACAAAAGTCAGGCTTGTTTTCCAATTTTCCACTTGCTGACCAGGCCTTATCTGGACCTTTATGTTTACAAGTTTTAATAAGAAGAGACCCTAGAGAATAAAATGGCAATCCTTGCAATATTTTATGTCACACAGTATTTGCGCAGCGGTCTTTCAAATGCAATTTTTATTTTGGAAAAAATACACTTTATTGAATGTATAAGGAAAAAAAAAAAATAGTAAAATTAGCGAAAATATTTTTTTTTGTATAATGTTAAAGATGATGTTACGCCGAGTAAATAGATACCTAGCATGTCATGCTTTAAAATTGCGCACGCTCATGGAATGGCGATAAACTATGGTGCCTAAAAATCTCCATGGGCGATGTTTTCAATTTATTTTACTGGTTACCTGTTTGGAGTTACAGAGAAGTTAAAGTGCTAGAATTATTGCTCTCACTCTAACAATAACGGCGATACCTCACATGTGTGGTTTGAACACCGTTTACATATGTGGACGCAACTTACGTATGTGTTCGCTTCTGTGCGTGAGCTCGGAGTGATGGGGTGCTTGTAATAGAAATAAACATGACAGGTACTCTTTATTGAGAGATCTGGGGTCAGAATTTGGTGTAAACAACATGAAATCATGGATCCATCTTGCCTTGTATCAACAGTTCAGGCTGGTGTGTAATGGTGGGGGGGATATTTTCTTGGCACACTTTGGGCCCCTTAGTACCAAGTGAGTGTCGTTATAACGCCACGGCCTACCTGAGTATTGTTGCAGACCATGTCCATCCCTTTATGACTACAGTGTCCCCATCTTCTGATGGCTCCTTCCAGCAGGATAATGCCCCATGTCACAAAGCTCCAATCATCTCACCACTGGTTTCTTGAACATGACAACGAGGTCACTGTACAAGAGCACCTTTGGGATGTGGTGGAATGGGAGATTCGCAGCATGGATGTGCAGCTGACAAATCTGCAGCAACTGCATGATGCTATCATGTCAATATGGACCAAAATCTCTGGGGGATCTTTCCAACACCTTGTTGAATCTATGGAGTGAAGAATTAAGGCAGTTCTGAAGGCAAAGGGGGTCCAACCCGGGAGTAGCAAGGTGTACCTAATAAAGTGGGCGGTGAGTGTAAATGTTTGCTTTTCAATGGTAAGCGCAGCATTTGACAAGAAACGCTGCGTTTTACCTGTTTTGCATGCATTTTGATAGGACATGCTGCATCCAAAGAAACGCCGGGTAACACAAAGCAGCCTCTGAACTGCCATGTGTACTGCTCAGTAAAAGTCAATTGGATTTTGCTGATCTGTGTTTGGCGTATGTTCCAAACACTCGTGAAACGCAGAAATACAACATCCGTCAACATGAGCCCTTTGTGGATTGAGCCAAGTGAGTCCTTTTTATCTATTTATGCCAGCAGTACTTTCCCTCTACCCGTTGTGATAGAGTTTGCCACCAAACCTGGATTGGTATTATCAAAGAAGCTGAGAAAAAAATTCTGCTCCAGTTAGATAAAACAGAACGTGACTGAATTGTTCTCAGCTGCTTGTTACACTATATCCAACCTCAAAAGCAAAAATGCCTTTGTTTTCTATTTTTGGTCTTTTGTTTCCTTTATTTTCCCTGGTAATCCTGCGAAGAACACACTTCCTGTCCTTGGACGGCTACGCTAACCCACTTCACTGTATCTGTGTAGGGGACATGGTTGTCACCCAGGCTGGACTTTAGACACATCTGCCTTTGTTCATTTCTATTACATGGGCGATGGGAAGATTAGTAGATTACAAAGGAATTTAATACTTTCAGTTCAGATTACAGGAAGTGACAAGCAGGGGCGGATCCGGGGGGGGGGGCAACGGAGCAATTGCCCCCCCCCCCCGAGAAAATAATGAGCGAGTGACTGAGCAGACCGACGGGTGAGCCGGCGGGTGCCTGAGCAGACCGGCGGGTGAGCGAGCGGACGGGCAGGCTGGAGAGCAGGCCGTGAGTGAGCAATCATGCCGGCGGGCTAGTGTGTGACTGAGCGAGCATGCAGGTGTTCTGTGTCAGGAAGCCGCTCCCCATCTGAATATGCAACTGAAGTGACGTTGCGTCGTGGCCATATTGGTACACCCACACTCGTCCACAGTAAGCCTAGAGTTAGAAGTCGGCAATCGGACATCTTTATACACCCACCAGAGTCTTGCTTTTCACAGTTATTTTTAACAGTAAACCCAACTTATATTTCACTATACACAGCTGGGTTTAATGTTAAAAATAACTGAGAAAAGCAAGACTGGGTGTATAAAGATGTCCACTTACCGACTTCTAACTCTGGGCTTACTGTGGACAGGTGCGGGTGTACCAAGATGGCCGCAATGCAACATCACTTTGGATGCATATTCTGATGGGTAGCAGCTTTCTGACATCTCTCACCGCCCGCCCTGCATCACCGCAGCTCAGCTTCTGACGGAACACCGCCATCACTGTGCAGGCGCGGGCAGCAGGGAGATTACATCATCTCTCACTGCCCGCCCTCACTCTGGGACACAGCCACTGGCAAGTGACAATCCGCATCTTGTGGCAGGAGACATTGGCAAGTGACAATCCACATCTGGTGGCAGGGGATGTGGCAAGTGACAATCCGCATCTGGTGGCAGGGGATGTGGCAAGTGACATGGCAAGTGACAATCCACATCTGGTGGCAGGGGATGTGGCAAGTGACAATCCGCATCTGGTGGCAGGGGATGTGGCAAGTGACAATCCGCATCTGGTGGCAGGGGATGTGGCAAGTGACATGGCAAGTGACAATCCACATCTGGTGGCAGGGGATGTGGCAAGTGACAATCCGCATCTGGTGGCAGGGGATGTGGCAAGTGACATGGCAAGTGACAATCCACATCTGGTGGCAGGGGATGTGGCAAGTGACATGGCAAGTGACAATCCGCATCTGGTGACAGGCGACGGTAGCAAGTGACACGCTTAGGGCTCCCACTGATTCTGCAATATGGTGAGTTGAACCATTTAATTTTATATTACAATGTAATAATAATAAAAATAATGCACTTCAATCATCCTGACACGATATCAACCATGGCGCCGTGATGATTGAAGCGCCAACACCAGCCATTGCCCCGAAAAAATTTCTGGCAGTGCCCCTCCCGAGACTAGACTCTGGATCCGCCCCTGGTGACAAGGGCACCACATTTCTGTCAGGATCAACAGGTATTTTCTGTACTTGCTCAAATGTTCTTAGCCTGAATAAAGAAAACTATTGCAACCACCACATCCAAGGACTGGTAAACTGCAATATATTATATTTTTGTTGGGTTTAGTTATCTGTTTAATTAAAACAACTGTGTTGTCTTAATGTCCTGACAGACATCAGATGACTTGCACCTTATCCAACCACAAAAGAATCTTTCATATAAAACCTCTCTCCAGAAACATGCACATTAGGAAACTTTTACTGCAATAGATCACACATAGGGCTGGTATGTTGTCATGCGTTGTGAAGTTCCTTGAGGGCAGAGACTGATGTGAATGTACAATACACTCTATATGCGTACAGCGCTGCGTAAATTGATGGCGCTATATAGGTACCCGAAATAAATAATAAAATAATTTAGGCCCACAGAAATGCACTGAGCTGATAACGGTACCAGCCACCTGCTACATTGGACAAAATGATAGTGATTGGCTGGAAAGGCCAACCTTCACTATATTACCAAAAGTATTGGGACACCTGCCTTTACACGCACATGAACTTTAATGGCACACCCTTTGTAGCTATAATGGCTTCAACTCTTCTGGGAAGTCTGTCCACAAGGTTTAGAAATGTTTCTATGGGAATGTTTGACCATTCTTCCAGAAGCGCATTTGTGAGGTCAGGCACTGATGTTGGATGAGAAGACCTGGCTCACAGTCTCCACTCTAATTTATCCCAAAGGTGTTCTATCGGGTTGAGGTCAGGACTCTGTGCAGGTCAGTCAAGTTCATCCACCCCAAACTCGCTCATCCATGCCTTTATGGAACTAAGGGGCCAAGCCCAGCCCCTGAAAAACAACCACACACCATAATCCCCCCTCCACCAAATGGCCCAATACTTTTGGCAATAAAGTGTGGATGAGCGAATTTGGGGTGGAGGAACTTGATTGGCTTATGGTTTATATTATGGTGTTGGGTTGTTTTTCAGGGGTTGGGCTTGGCCCCTTATTTCCTGTGAAGGGAACTCTTAATGTGGTTGTAAAGGTTCCTTTTTTATTTTAAAAAAATGACAAACATATCATACTTGCCTCCACTGTGCAGCTTGTTTTGCACAGAGTGGCCCCGATCATCCTTTTCTGGGGTCCCACAGCTGCTCTCGTGGCTCCTCCCCGCATTAGATAACCCCCTAGGAAAAGCTCTCTCCCGAGGGGGTTGCCTTGCGGGCGTGCTCCTGTGCCATACACTCGGCGTCCATAGACGCCGAGTGTATGACTCTGCCCCGCCCTCCGGCGGCCGCGTCATTGGATTTGATTGACAGCAACGGGAGCCAATGGCTGCCCTGCTATCAATCTATCCAATGAAGAGCCGAGAAGCCATGGAGAGAGCGACGCGGGATAGCGCCCACGGAAATTCGGGGCTCAGGTTAGTAAAACAGGGGGGCTGGGGGGCCGGACACTGCAAGGAGTTTTTTCACCTTAATGCATAGAATGCATTAAGGTGAAAAACACAAAGGTTTACAACCCCTTTAAGGTGTCAGCATAACAAGACATTTTGGACAATTTTGGACAATTTTATGCTCCCAACTTTGTGGGAACAGTTTGGGGATGGCCTCTTCTTGTTCCAACATGACTGTTCACCAGGGCACAAAGCAAGGTCCATAAAGACATGGATGAGCGAGTTTGGGATGAATTACCTTTGGTATGAATTAGAGTGGAGGCTGCGAGCCAGGTCTTCTCATCCAGTATCAGTACCTGACCTCACAAATGCGCTTCCGGAAGAATGGTCAAACATTCCCATAGACACACTCCTAAACCTTGTGGACAGCCTTCCCAGAAGAGTTGAAGCTGTTATAGCTACAAAGGGTGAGCCAACTCAATATTGAACCCTACGGACTAAGACTGGATGCCATTAATGTGCGTGTAAAGGCAAGCGTCCCAATATTTTGGCAACATAGTGTATGTGGTCCATTCTTGTCCTGGGAAGGATCAGTGAGGGCATGTCTGGCAAGGTCGGGGAGACATATGATCATTTGTGGGACTGAAGGCCCTCCTGTTCTTCTGGAATCAGCACACTCAAGGCTTTCATAAGTAATATGCTATTTTGTTGGACAGAGCTGTATCAGTGATTTGCATTCCAAGGGTGAAAAATTCCCTGGCTGACTTCCTTATCCACCAATGACTTCAGCTGTGCCAACTCTGATCAGACACTTCAAGGACACCTTAGCATGTTATAGGAAAGCCTCCTTATCAATCACTTCCTGACTGCAGGACATTCATGGACGTTCTTGGACTGAAGTGGTTATACGAACCAAAATTGTATAAAAATTTGCAGCCGGTGATTCCCTGTAAAGCAGAAGGGATTCTAGTGGCTGAACAGCCACCCCCATCCCCCCACCACCTTTCCCAGGCTCTCCTGTCCGAACGTTCCCTGAACAGCCACAAAAGTTTCCTCCCTTCTTGTTTTGGCTCTTTGTTTACCCAGCTGTTAGCAGCCAATAGGACCATTCTGTGTCTGATCTACTGCATTGGAGGCCAGAGAAGAATTTTTGAGTCTAATGGACTCCATATCTCTCCATAAAGAGGACCTGTCATGACCCATGCTGTCACAAGGGATGTCATTCATCAATTGTGATAGCAATAAAGTGTAAACAAGAAAAAATATAGAAACCGTGTAAAATAAAAGTTACATTTAAAAAAAAAAAATGAACCCCCCCCCCCCCCCGTGCTTCCGAGCAAATGGGAACGCATACATAAATCCCGCACGCATATGTAAACAGTGATCGGACCACACGTGAGGTATTGTTGCGAATGTCAAGAGCAATAATTTTTGCATCAGACCTCCTGTGTCTCTCTAAACTGGTAACCTGGCATTTAAAGCGTCACCTATGGAAAATGTTAAGTACCATAGTTTAGCTCCACTCCACTTGTGTATGGAATTTTAAAGCGTTATCATGGGTATCATATTGTGTTTGTGTGCAATAAAATATTTATTTTTCAAAAAAAATTGCATTAGAGAAATGGCTGCCCAAATACAGTGTGACATAAAAAATGTTGCACCACCCACCATTTTTTCTATAGGGCCCCTGCTAAAATTATTTATATATATTATTATTTATATATATATATATATATATATATATATATATATATATATATATACACATATGTATAATTTTTTGGGGTTCTAAGTTATTTTCTAGCAAAATTTTTTTAGATATTTATATGCATGTAAGAAGTGTCAGAAAATGAAATGGCCCAGTTGGGAAGTTGTTAAAATTGACAGACAGCAATAACTAGACTAGTGTTTCACAACCTTTTTTCAGTCAAGGCAACCTTTAAAGTGGTTGTACACCCTGTACAACCACTTTTACGTACAGGTAAGTGGCTCACGCGACTCTGGCCAGTCACAGAGACGAAGTTCGCAGCCCTGGAAGGAAGAGGGGTGAAGATGGACGTTTCGCTGCTAGTGGGGACAGCGGTGACATCGCAGGCTTCGGTTTCAGGTAAGTGACACATAATGGGCTACTATGCGATGCATAGTAGTCCATTATGTTTTACCTTTGCAGGGAAATAAAGAGGAAGTAAAACCCATCAGGGTTTACTTGCTCTTTAAAATTCTGCACAGGCATGAGACACTCTATTTTAAAATGTAAAGAACTAAATAAATAGTTTTACATAATGCAGCAGCATTCACACATTAGGACACCCAACATTACAGGTGATTTATTATTACAAAGTAATATACCTTTGCACACTGGTACTGACTAGTATTCCAGAGTTTCTCATCTCCTTTGGTTTCCATCTCTCAGTTAACATGACCCCAGTGCCGATGGAGAGGGACAGGGGAGGGGCAAACAAGGATGCTGTGCCGGTGCCTAAAGTCCTCCTTATAGAGCAAATCAGAAAGTACCCCCTTGGTACTTTAAAGGGACCACTAAAGATGAGGTTTATATTGCACTATTTTTTATTGGAGTAAATACAAAAAAAGGAGAGGAGAAGAATACAATAAGGAAGAGGAAAGAATTTAAAACATTCTTTTTATTTGGAACAATAGATAAAACTTGATTGGTTAAAAATTGTCAGATCTATATATATATATATATATATATATATATATATATATATATTGTGGCAAAAACAGGTATATCATTGAAATAACATATAACAAAAAGCCAACGCGTTTGAATTCCTCTTTTCTTCAGGGGTGTATCCATACATAGGATTGCAGTGTGAAGTGTTCAAAACAAAATGCCAAATTTTGCATCACCCAAGCCGCATCAATGTTAAAAGGTTTTCTTTCTCTGTACCCTTCCCCATCAGGGCCAAAAGGAAAACCTAGTTCCAGATAAAGGTACCCGCCAGCGGAGGCTACTAGAGCCAAAAACAGCCCACCGGAGGTTAGTCCACAGCTTGCAGGGATCACTACAGACAACGTTATCTCCAGGCCATGGAAGAGATGGCATGTACTTCAACATGAAAGGAGCAAGAGTCTGCTCCACATATCTCGCTGCAGAGTGGAAGGGGGACTACTGCCTGTGGGTCAGCCCGACAGCGGGAGTGTATCTCCCATTGAAGGATGCTGTTGCGGCTCCCAAAATCCTCTTTATCAACCAATGACATCATTGGTTGTTGGGATGCCAGCGGCCCAAGGCTGTAATGCTGCACAATAAAAACCTATGCCTTTGTGTAACAAAAAGGCAGACATGATCCACTCATTGGCTTGTACACCATTTTTAGGCAGTTTGGACAAGTTTTAGGCACTTTGCCAAGGCACCCCTAAGGAACCCAGAAGGCACCCTGGTTGAAGAAGGCTGAACTAGGCAGTAATTTGAATGCTTCCACAGAAAAGTTCTAGATGCTGAGAAATAAAACTGTACCGAATTTCTCCTGCAGTTGAATGAAGAGACGGAGCAGCCTCAGGAGGATATAGAGATACTGGGCGATGAGGAAGAAGATGACCAGGATGACCCTACCTCTACTGCTGTACCAGGTGAATATGATCTAGATAGAAACATCAGAACCATTATGTATTAGTGTCTGTTTGAAGATAAGATTTTAATATCACAGTGTAAAGTCATACACATGTCTGGAGACATTTGCCAGTTAAAAAAAAAAGAAAAAAAAGGCAGACATTCGGCCTGTGTGTATGTCGGTCTACCGACTCCTGATCAGCGCTCTCAGTCAATGGCAGAGCACGCTGATCAAAGTGTTCTGACGGGAGGGCCGTTCCCCTGTCAGAACACAACAGCTGAATAATTAGTACAGCGGCTCCGACCGGAGATAAAAGTTTTTTTTTCGTTCAACCCAGGCTTAGTGTGTACCAGGTTTCAATGCAGTACCAGCTCCATGCACATGATGAAGTCATAAGACGTAACGGGTAGGGCTGAACTGACACAATACAAGTACACTGGTGGGATTGAGGAGGAGGAGTTAGTGTGCTTCCTGAGTGGTGCATTAAAGTGGTTGTTAAGCCGCTAGTATAAAAACCTCCCATCCCCTCTGTAACATAACAATATGTGTCCCTGTGCCTGTGATATATAAAAAAATCCAGATTATACCGTATATCAGAGTGGCTCCCGGCTCACCTGACTCCTTGGCTCTCTCCTCTGCCCGGCTTACAGCTCCAGCTGGCGGGGCCAAGCACTTCCGCCGATGTCAACTGGGGAGGAGGGGAAGAGAGGAGAGAGAGAGAGCCGAGGAGTAACGTGAGCGCCGGAAGCCGCTCTGATATAGGTACAGATTGGCATATTTTTTATATAACGCAGGCACAGGGACATATATTGTTATGTTACAGAGGGAATGGGAGGTTTTTATAGTAGTTATGAGAGCAGTAGGAGGGGGGGGGGCGGGCACTGAGACGAGCAGACAGGTGGTGAGGGGGGGGGAGGACAGAGAAGGACAGAGGAGAGCTGCGGATGACGGAGGCACGTAAACTGACCACAGTGTCAGGGCTCAGCAACCATGATAAACCGTGGTCAGTTTACAGGGGGAGGGTATAGCCAGGCAGGATCAGCCAGGTTTTTTAGGTGATAGAAGGGGCCAAATTACAAAGTGCAAGCACTGTGCTGTATAACACGCTTTAAGGGAACAGGATCTGTTTTTTTTTTTCTTTAGGTAACACTTTAATAGTAGCACTTCATGTATAGCCTGATCCCAGTAAATAACTACTACTTTTCTGTGATCATCAGCACCATCTAGTGGCTATAATGGGGTATTTTTTTATTTCTGGTGGAGTGGGCATTCCTGGGCAAGCAGAATTATAATGCAGACCACCCTAGGTAACACCAGCATGCCATGCTGAGCCAACTCAATGGGTCGGGGGCAGTAAGCCTGGGGTGAAAAGCACTAGAAGAAGTTGGATGTTCTCCAGCCAGGGAATGAAGTAGGACTTATCTGATATGAGAAGCTCACAGTATTGAATAGGTTGTAAACCTCAGACATGAAATATGAACAAAGCATATCCCCCTGTAGTGTGTATTTGCATCAATTAAGAGCACTAAGTGTCACTTTTGTCTGCTGCTTTATTCCTCTGCTATCTGCATGAGTCACTTCCAACATTTTTTCCTGACACCAAGAGAAAAATGGTGACAGCGGAGGGAACTCCAGCTGATTGACAGTCTCAGCTCTGTTCCTTTGTGCAGTGGAAAGGGTGTGTGTCCCTTCCCTCCAATCAGCTGTCAGAGCTCTCCTCATTGAACTCTATAGAGTCTAACTTCAGCTCTCCGCCCCCTTTTATTCTGAACTGCCAAATAAGCTTTAAAATTCAGTACTTCGAACAGATGTAGAGAAGAGAAGGCTGCAGATAGACAGATACAACTTATGTAGCAGGATCACCCGAGGCCAGTCACTTCAATGGGTATATGGAAGGGTTTAGAACCAATTTAAGTCAAATGATTGGCAGATTTATTGTCACATCCATGAACAATATTTTGAAGGTGACACTGGATCTAAATTTGGTTTTATTTCTCAGTGTGAAGATAAGTCCATACTGTAGAGTACAACATCTGCTCTCTAAAAGAGAGCAGCCTCAGAGGAACCTTGGCTGAATCCAGGAACAAGCAAGCTATCGCTTGTGAAACGCGTCTACCATTGCCTGTATCTGTCTGACCCTGTTGACAATAAAGATGACATCAAGATAAGTTGGAGTTCCAGTGTGCGACCGATTTCTTGTTTTATGAATCCAGGAAAATGTAGGGAAAATGAGCGCTAAAATGAAGGGTTGGCAATCCAGAAGTCCAAAGCAGTGCCGAGAGGAGGCCATCTAGCGCCATGGGCAGAGATGCCCTTTTCCCATTCATGATGATCAAGCTTAGGGGATCCTACGCCCAGCAGTCACTTACTTGTCAAAATCACTGCTGCTGTCACTACTCCTGTCAGCCTTGCAACAGCCCCAATGAAGACGCCTCAATCCCTATAGTAAGCCATTGTGCCCAGGGCAGCTTCCCCTCCAGCCCACCCCTTTTCCTGGCCCTGGTCCCAAAATAACAAGCCAATGGGTTCGAGGGCTACAATGTTCCTTCATTATTATGGCTTAATGAGCCGTAATGGACTTAAAGGTCATTTAACTCAGGAATAATTAGCTGCTTTGCTCCTCTCCTCCAAAAGTGTGCTTCAACATCTAAAATAGTCTCACACAAGAATACATCAATCTATTTAAAGTGGAGCTCCACCCTAAATAGCAACTTTTGCTATTTGGAACCCTCCCCCCCTCCGGTGTCACAATTGACACCTTTCAGGGGGGAGGGGGGTGAAGATACCTGTCTAAGACAGGTATTTTCACCCACATCCGGGAGTCCTGTCTCCGGGAATCTGCGGGAGTTACGTCACTTCCCGCAGACTTCCCTTGGTGTTCTGGGAGATACTCGGCTCCCAGAACACAGGAGCACCAATCAGAACGGTGCAGCGCGTCTCGCGCATGCGCCGTAGGGAACCGGGCATGAAGCCGCAGGGCTTCACTTCCTGGTTCCCTCAGCGAGGATGGCGGAGGGAGCAGCAGAGCGACGAGCGGTTCGCTCGTCCTCTGCTGCGGACGTCGCTGGACTCCAGGACAGGTAAGTGTCCAAATATTAAAAGCCAGCAGCTGCTGTAGCTGTAGCTGCTGGCTTTTAATTTTTTTTTTTCCGGCGGAGCAACCCCTTTAAAGCAGCACTTGAAGCCCTGATGAAGGTGGAACATTGTAGCCTCTTTACATTGGCTTTTATCTTTGTTTCTGTACTCTTGAATTCCTAATCCTTTAGTGTTGCACTCTTGCTTTCCTTGCACCTTCCTGTAGGAACATTATTTCGAGGCACAAGAGTTGGGTGTCACTGATCCCTCTGTTTCTCATTCCCATTCAGAGTTGGACAGGAATAGCCCTCCGGTACGTTTCAGCAGGACTTGTTTGAAGAATTTTTTCTCGGTTCTGCTAATCTTTGTCTATTTGCTGCTGATGGGCGTCGCCGTGTTTCTGGTCTACCAAACCATAACGGACTTTCGAGAGAAGCTCAAGCACCCGGTCATGTCTGTCTCATATAAGGAAGTGGATAAATATGAGGCTCCTGGTAAGTGGGACTTTTTTGGACTTAAAGTGGTAGTAAAGCCCACCTTGTTTACTTGTACCTATAGGTAAGCCTAAACCTACACCGTTTAGGAGAAATTTACAATAGTAGCAGCTGGTGATGTCACTGGCGCATGCAGGGCCACCATCAGGGGGGGTACAGGCAGTACACCTGTAAGGGGCCCGGAGGTCCCCAGGGCCCCGGATGGCAACCCCCCTTTTTTTTATATATTTTTTTTGTAAGGGGCCCAGTGGTCCCCGGGGCCCCGGATAGTAACCCCCCTTTTTTATGTGTTTTTTTTTTATATAAAAAAATATATATTTTATATTTTTTTTATTTATTTTTATTTATTTTTTGTAAGGGGCCCAGAGGTCCCCAGGGCCCCAGATGGCAACCCCCCCTTTATTTTTTTTTGTTCTTTTTTTTGACCATGGCACCCTCCGCTTCTCAATTCGCGGCTCTCCTCTGCTCCAGGGGGCCCATGCCTGAAGCTGTGTAAGGGGCCCCAAAATTCCTGATGGCGCGGCCCTGGGCGCATGCACACTGGCGTGCCATCCATTATTGAGAAAGCCGTGCCACGGCCGTAATGCCCGTAAGCATGCATGGGAGTGCCCAAGGGATTCCCTTAATGTGCAGGGATTTCCTTTTCCTCTCGCTTCCTCTTTTGACTTTGGGACAGGAAGTGAAGGGAAAACTTCCCAATGGTGCACCGATGGGAAAAAAATAAACCAACAGGGTTTATAACCATCCCTTACTTAAAACTTTTGCCTGTACTTTTACTTTAATCTGCCTTTACTTGAATATATTATGCTCAATAGTGAAATGGTTAGGTTGGTAAACATTTTCCTGGCTAGCATGTAAAAGTGACGTTTTAAATTTTATAAAGTGCAGGGATATGTCTTTTGTGCCTGGGGTGGATCCATAGGCCCTGGGCCAGGCTGTACACAGGACTTTGATTTCTTCTTAAGTTCAGATTTAGTGCTCATCCCAGTGATTTAAAGACATAGATGAGCGAGTTTGGAGTGGAGGAACTTGACTGGCTTGCACAGAGTCCTGACCTCAACCCAATAGAACACCTTTGGGATGAATTAGACCCCTTTCACACTGAGGCGCTTTGCAGGCGCTATAGCACTAAAAATAGTGCCTGCAAAGCGCCCTGAAAAAGCCGCTCCTTAACTCCAGTGTGAAAGCCCTGAGGGCTTTCACACTGGAGCGGTGCGCTGGCAGGACATTAAAAAATGTCCTGCAAGCAGCATCTTTGGAGCGGTGAAGGAGCGGTGTGTACACCGCTCCTTCACCGCACTTGCCTATTGAAATGAATGGGCACCGCGGTTGAACCACCTGCAAAGCGTCGCTGTAGCGGCGCTTTGTGGGTGTTTTTAACCCTTTTTCGGCCACTAGCGGGGGTTAAAAGCGCTCCGCTAGTGGCCGAATACCTCCGCAAAAATGACGGTAAAGCGTCGCTAAAAATAGCGGCGCTTTGCCGTCGCAGCCCGCGCCCCAGTGTGAAAGCGGCCTTAGAGCAGAGACTGCGAGCCAGGCCTTCTCATCCAAAATCAGTGTCAAACATCCCCATAGTCTCAAGCCTCGTACACACGACCGAGTTTCTGGGCAAGAACCAGCAAGAAACTTGCTGGCAGAGATTTCTTGCCGAGAAATTTGTTTGTGTGTATGGTTTCTCGTCAAGAAAACCGACTAGAATCTCGACGAGAAAATAGAGAACTTGCTCTCTATTTTCTCGTCGAGATTCTCGTCAGCCTGTTTCTCGACGAGAAAATTGTGTGTGTGTACACTTACCTGTCCTCCGGGAAGCCCGCGCATGTTCGAAATGACTTCGACGCATGCGTGGTAGCTTTCTAGGCATAGGATAGGGTGTACAAAGATGGCGGCGACGGCATCGAATGTGACGAGCGCATGCTCGTGGTATTCAATTACGTCAACGCGTTCGCTCCATTCAAAGAACCGCGGGTTCTTTGAAATGAGCGTGTGTACACTCGGCCGGGACAAGTTTCTTGTCCAAGGATCTCGTCGAAAAAAACGACGTGTTATTTACGACGAGATTCTCGGCCGTGTGTACAAGGCTTTACTCCTAAACCTTGTGGACTGCCTTCCCAGAAGAGTTGAAGCTGTTATATCTGCAAAGGGTGGGCCAACTTAATATTAAACTCTACGGACTAAGACCGGGATGTCATTTAAGATCATGTGCGTGTAAAGGCAGGTGTCCCAATACTTTTGGTAATATAGTGTGTAGTGTATATATATATATATAAACTCATTGTTTTTTGCATTAAAGGAAAGTTATAATTGTTTTGGGACAGTTTTAGTTTGTGTTTCTTAATTTAAAATACAATAGATTATTTCCTTTTATCTGCTCTGGAGAAAAAGCTGTTTGTTTCACTATGTCCTTTGCAGACTTTTTCCGAATGGGAAAACCTGAAGGGTCTGCATCCTGTTGGGACGTATTTAACACTTTGGGAGAATCTCACCAGAACAGAAATTCCTATAGTGGGGGGCAGTGGCGGCTGGTGCTCAAAATTTTTGGGGGGGTGCAAACAAACTGAAAAATTCTGAAAAAAAACACATCAATTGCAGCCACTGTGCCCATTAAACACAGCCACTGTGCCCATCAAACGCAGCCACTGTGCCCATCAAAAGCAGCCACTGTGCCCATCAAAAGCAGCCACTTTGCCCATCAAAAGCAGCCACTGTGCCCATCAAACGCAGCCACTGTGCCCATCAAACACTCCCACTGTGCCCCAAGTGTTGCCACTGTGCCCCAAGTGCTGCCACTGTGCCCCAAGTGCTGCCACTGTGCCCCAAGTGCTGCCACTGTGCCCTGTCATCTGCCCGGCACTTACCTTGTCTCGGGTGGGCAGCGTGTGACGGCGGCAGGCGGTGAGCGGTGTCCGGTGTCCTCCATCTTCCCCGACTCGAATGTCTGTCTTCTCCCGCCCGCTCCCCCTCTCGTCCTGTGCTGTGATTGGACGCCTGATAGGCGTCCAATCAAGTGACAGGTAACACAGACCCGGTGCACCTGATTGGCTGAGAGGCGGTTCAATGTTAGGAAAGCAAATTCCTTCGCTTTCCTAACATACAGCGGAGTGAGAAGCGAACACACAGCGTTGCGCCCGCTTCTCACATTTTTGGGCGTCTATTAGAGCTTATGGTTCTAATCAGGTGCATCCAAAAAACACCCCCACCGCTGTAATTCAGGTGCCCGGTGCCCGAAAAGGGGTCGGACACCTGAATAGGGGGTATCAGCAGTGACCATAGATAGATTCATGCAATGCATGAATCTATCTATGGTAATTAGAGAGTGACAGCAGAGGGGGAGCGGCGCTCCTGAGCCCTTTATGGATGCACCGCCGCTGGTGTGGGGGGGGGGTGCCTAAAATTTTACTTGTATCTTAGTGCAGACTTCTGGGAAAATCAGCCAATCACACAAGCAGGGGGGTGGTCTGTACACCAACAACATTTCATAATACAGTAGTCATGACTTGTAGCTTACACAGGGCTGAGGACTCTCTTCCTGCCCCATGTGACAGTTCTGGGGACCTGAACAGCCAATCATCACACAAGAAAAAATAAAAATAACATTTTTACGTAGGAATCTGACCATCATAGGCACGGGGACACTGAGAAAACTAATTTTCCTCACACAAACGTTTTTAGTTCTTGATCATAATGTGGAACCTAATGACGTTTTATTAAAATAAGACCTTTTCCATTTTTTGTTTGTAACAGGCATTGCTCTGTATCCGGGGAAAGCTGAACTACTAAGCTGTGAACATCATCTGTATGATCACATCCCACCACTAAAAAACCCCGGCCAGCCTGGAGAGAACAGCTGTGTGACCAAGAAGATCAACTACATTGATCCGTTCACCAACGAGACCATGGTAAAGTAGTATTCAGTCTCCTCTGTACGTATCCAGGGGAGCTTGGTTTTATTGCCTGACTCTGTATCCTTAGATACAGTATGGTTAGTAAGCATTGTCACCCTAGGACAGGAAGTGTGTTACTGGCAGGATCACCAGGTGAAAAAAAAAGGAAAAAATAAAATGAATGCAGCCACCACATCTAAGGACTATATTTGTTCTTGGATTTACATACGCCCTAAAGGGTGTAGGTTTTGGATAGTCGGGTTGGATTAGAACCTCTGTCAGGTTTTTCATAGCTGTCCAGTCCCCAATGGTGAGATTCACTCTTACTTTCTGTCCTAGTGACCCATCTCAGCTGAGAGAATATCCAATCATATTATTTATAACTGGAACAGTAATAGGGGGGAAATCTTCCAATGGTGGGCAGCTGTTCTATTGATCATTCTCTAAGAGGGCATTCTGTTAATTCAGCACAATTCCCCATCACTTCCCTTTGGGTCTCTGTGGAAGGGTATTTTCCACAATGGCAAAAAAAGTTTTATTATTGGATACCTCCTGTAGCTTTACTGCTACACTGCGGCCCTGCTGCACTGGATCACACATACACACATATATACAGTCAGGTCCATAAATATTGGGACATCGACACAATTCAAATCTTTTTGGCTCTATACACCACCACAATGGATTTGTAATGAAACGAACAAGACGTGCTTTAACTGCAGACTTTCAGCTTTAATTAGAGGGTATTTACATCCAAATCAGGTGAACGGTGTTGGAGTTACAACAGTTTTGTATATGTGCCTTCCACTTTTTAAGGCACCAAAAGTAATGGGACAATTGGCTGCTCAGCTGTCACATGGCCAGGTGTGTGTTATTCCCTGATTATCCCATTTACAAGGAGCAGATAAGGTCCAGAGTTCATTTCAAGTGTCCTATTTGCATTTGGAATCTGTTGCTGTCAACTCTCAATATGAGATCCAAAGAGCTGTCACTATCAGTGAAGCAAGCCATCATTAGGCTGAAAAAACAAAACAAACCCATCAGAGAGATAGCAAAAACATTAGGTGTGGCCAAATCAACTGTTTGGAACATCTTTAAAAAAAAAGAACGCACCAGTGAGCTCAGCAACACCAAAAGACCCGGAAGACAACGGAAAACAACTGTGGTGGATGACCGAAGAATGCTTTACCTGGTGAAGAAAACACCCTTCACAACAGTTGGCCAGATCAAGAACACTCTCCAGGAGGTAGGTGTACGTGTGTCAAAGTCAACAATCAAGAGAAGACTTCACCAGAGTGAATACTGAGGGTTCACCACAAGATGTAAACCATTGGTGAGCCTCAAAAACAGGAAGGCCAGATTAGAGTTTGCCAAACAACATCTAAAAAAGCCTTCACAGTTCTGGAACAACATCCTATGGACAGATGAGACCAAGATCAACTTGTACCAGAGTGATGGGAAGAGAAGAGTATGGAGAAGGAAAGGAACTGCTCATGATCCAAAGCATACCACCTCATCAGTGAATCATGGTGGTGGTAGTGTCATGGCGTGGGCATGTATGGCTGCCAATGGAACCTGTTCTCTTGTATTTATTGATGATGTGACTGCTGACAAAAACAGCAGGATGAATTCTGAAGTGTTTTGGGCAATATTATTATCGGCTCATATTCAGCCAAATGCTTCAGAACTCATTGGACGGCGCTTCACAGTGCAGATGGACAATGACCCGAAGCATACTGCGAAAGCAACCAAAGAGTTTAAGGGAAAGAAGTGGAATGTTATGCAATGGCCAAGTCAATCACCTGACCTGAATCCGATTGAGCATGCATTTCACTTGCTGAAGACAAAACTGAAGGGAAAATGCCCCAAGAACAAGCAGGAACTGAAGACAGTTGCAGTAGAGGCCTGGCAGAGCATCACCAGGGATGAAACCCAGCGTCTGGTGATGTCTATGCGTTCCACACTTCAGGCTGTAATTGACTGCAAAGGATTTGCAACCGAGTATTAAAAAGTGAAAGTTTGATTTATGATTGTTAATCTGTCCCATTACTTTTGGTCCCTTAAAAAGTGGAAGGCACATATACAAACTGTTGTAATTCCTACACCGTTCACCTGATTTGGATGTAAATACCCTCAAATTAAAGCTGAAAGTCTGCAGTTAAAGCACATCTTGTTCGTTTAATTTCAAATCCATTGTGGTGATGTATAGAGCTAAAAAGATTAGAATTGTGTCGATGTCCCAATATTTATGGACCTGACTGTATATATATATATACAGTGAGGGAAAAAAGTATTTGATCCCCTGCTGATTTTGTGTTATGTTTGCCCACTGACAAAGAAATGATCAGTCTGTAATTTTAATGGTAAGTTTATTTTAACAGTGAGAGACAGAATAACAACCAAAAAATCCAGAAAAATGCATTTCAAAAAAGTAAAAAATGTATTTGCATTTTAATGAGTGAAATAAGAATTTGACCCCTTCACAAAACATGACTCAGTACTTGGTGGAGAAACCCTTGTTGGCAAGCACAGAGGTCAGACGTTTCTTGTAGTGGTTACCAGGTTTGCACACATCTCAGGAGGGATTTTTTCCCTCCTCTTTGTAGATCCTCTCCAAGTCATTAAGGTTTTGAGGCTGATATTTGGTAACTCGAACCTTCAGCTCCCTCCACATATTTTCTATGGGATTAAGCTCTGGAGACTGGTTAGGCCACTACAGGACCTTAATGTGCTTTTTCTTGAGCCACTCCTTTGTTGGCTTGGTGATGTGTTTTGGGTCATTGTCATGCTGGAATACCCATCCATGACCCATTTTCAATGCCCCGGTTTAGGGAAGGAGGTTCTCACCCAAGATTTGATGGTACATGGCCCCGTCCATCATCCCTTTGATGCGGTGAAGTTGTCCTCTCCCCTTAGAAGAAAAACACCCCCAAAGCATAATATTTCCACCTCCATGGCGAGTTGAGTTAATGCCAAAGAGCTAGATTTTGGTCTCATCTGGCCACAACACTTTCACCCAGTTCTCCTCTGAATCATTCAGATGTTCATTAGCAAACTTCAGACGGTCCTGTACATGTGCTTTCTTGAGCAGGGGGACATTGCGGGCGCTGCAGGATTTCAGTCCTTCGGTTTCTTGGTCACTATGGTCCCAGCTGCCTTGAGATCATTGACAAGATTCTTCCGTGTAGTTCTGGGCTGATTCCTCACTCATGATCATTGAAACTCCACGAGGTGAGATCTTGCATGAGGCCCAGACCAAGGGACAGGGGCGTCGGAACAGGACAGGCAAACCAAGCAGCTGCTTGGGGCCCCGAGCTGTCCTCGACGAGGCAGCACGAGTGGAGGAGGTAAGACATCTCCCCCCTCCTCATATCCACTGTATTATTGTGCGATCGGCGATTGGTGTTCTGAAAAAAAAATGTCCAATGTCCTGCCGTAGCACCCCCCCCCCCCCAAATTCCTTCAAACGGCTCTACCAAGGGAGACTGGCTGTTCTCACCCTCTCACCAAGCTGCTTGGCGATGGCCTTGTAGCCCATTCCAGCCTTGTGCCGGTCTACAATCTTGTTCCTGACATCCTTGGACAGCTCTTTGGTCTTGTCCATGGTGGAAAGGTAGGAATCTGATTGGATTGCTCCTGTGGACAGGTGTCTTTTATACACGTAACAAGCTGAGTTTATGAGCACTCCCTTTAAGAAAGTGCTCCTAAATAATCCATTAGGGGCACCCTCCCTATCCATGCGTCCGGCCCCCTGATCTACATACAGGGTGCTGGAGCATGGATTCCAATAAGGGGGGGGGGGAGTGTTTTTTTGAAGGCTCTAATAGGTTTCAAAAAAAGGGTGGGCTCCAGGCGCAGAACACTGTTGTGTGCGATAGCGAATGAAAATTCGCTATTTTCACACTAAATCTCCTCCCCGCCAATCAGGAAGCGGGTCATGATACCTGTTTCCCGATTGGCCAAAACGTCAGGCGATCCTATTGAACGCCTAACGCTTAGGAGGAAGAGAGTGAAGATGCATGGCGGAAGCCGCTGGAGGAGCAGACACTAGAGCCACTACTCGCACCTCGCCACCTAGATGGGGCCCAACCGCCGTCCTGGGGGAGATACTGGAGCAGCTGCCCGCACCCTGCCACCTAGATGGGGTAAGGACCTGATCATTTCAGACAGCGGGGGGGTAGCCCCCCCTCCAAAAAGAAAACCTAACAGCCACCACTGATAGTAGTAAACATTTCAGTGTGTGTGTGTGTATATATATATATATATAAAACCATAGTTTGTAGACGCTATAACTTTCACGCAAGCCAATTAATTTATGCTTATTAGGATTTTTTTTTTTTTTTCCAAAGTCATATAGCAGAATACATTTTAGCCTTAATTTATGAAGAAACTTGATTTTAAAAATTTGTTTATTGGATATGGTTTATATTGTTTTGTTGTTTTCAAAAATTTCGGTCTTTTTTTGTTTATATATATTGTGAGGGGGTTAGCTCGGCAGCGGGTGTGTGTGACCCCCGGGATGGGCTCCCCACACAAAAACAGGCCCAGCAAACGGAGGTTGTGGTTTTCAAAATCAAAAAAAAGGTGCGGTTTATTTTCTATTTACAGTGACAAAACACAGCAAAGCCAAAAGAAACATATAAACAAAATAAATCCTGGTCAACTTGACCTCTGACTAAACATACAGGTTTCCTAACTAACAACTGGGATCAGCCTAGTGCTGTCCTAGTCCCTAAGTCCCTGGTTTTAAATGTCCAAGCAAATAGCCACACAGGCTTTGTCTCACCGCACAGGGGTTCACTCTCCCTAGACAGTCCACACAGGTCTGGGTCCAGGCATGAGCTAACATCTAATGAAGCTGGGAGTTCTTATAGAGGCCTAAATGAGCTGACAAGCTTCAGCTGGTCTCATCAACTCCCTGTCTGTACGACGCCCCACACTCTCCCTAGAGGTATGAGTCATCCATGAGCCCACTAGCCTTAGCTGGGCTTATACAACTCTCCACCTAGTTGTATAAGTCGGCGTAAAGCCTGAATCTGGGCGAAATATATCTACCCCCCTGGATGCAACCAGGTGACTTTACCTTCCTGCTGTCACATACCCCCCCCCTCTTGTTTTAACCTCGGGGTTGGAACACCAGCAATCAGGCATTCATGTACTCGAGACAAAGCATCCACATTCCCCATTTGAACGCCAGGGCGATGCTTTACTGTGAAGTTGAATTCCTGGAGGGCCAGGAACCACCTATTCACTCTTCTATTTGTTTCCTTGTTTTGAGCCATCCACTTTAACGGAGCGTGATCCGTAACCATGTCAAAGTGCCTACCTAGCAGGTAGTACCGAAGGGAATCTAGAGCCCACTTCACCGCTAAACACTCCTTTTCAACGGTGGCGTAATTTACCTCATGGGACTTCAACTTCCTGCTGAGGTAAATGACTGGGTGCTCTTCCCCGTTCCAGACCTGGGACAATACTGCTCCTAACCCCACATCTGACGCATCACTTTGTACGACAAAGTCTTTAGAGAAGTCGGGTGAGTACAACACTGGCTGGCTACATAAGGCTTGTTTCAAGAATTGGAATGCTGCCTCAGCCTCGGGGGTCCATTTAATCATGACCGACCCTTTCCCCTTCGTTAGGTTGGTTAGGGGCACAGCCTTAGAAGCAAAGTGGGGAATGAATCGCCGATAATACCCAGCGATTCCCAGAAAGGCTCGTACCTGCTTCTTGCTGTTGGGACGTGGCCAACTCTGGATGGCCTCGACTTTGTTGAGTTGGGGTTTTATTACTCCCCTCCCAATGGTGTACCCAAGATATTTGGCCTCCTCCTGCCCAATGGTACACTTCTTGGGGTTAGCCGTAAACCCCGCTTCCCGAACAGAGTCCAGGACTGCTTGCACTTTTGGCAGATGTGAGGCCCAATCTGTGCTATGGACAATTACGTCATCCAGGTAAGCCGCAGCATACTTCCGATGGGGCCTCAGCATCTGGTCCATTTTCCGCTGGAATGTGGCCGGCGCATTCTGTAACCCGAACGGCATTCTTTTATATTGGAACGCCCCGTCTGGGGTTACAAATGCGGTTTTCTCTTTGGCCAATTTGGCCAGGGGGATTTGCCAATACCCTTTTGTGAGGTCAAGAGTCGTCATGTATCGGGCTGTTCCCAGCCGGTCGATCAACTCATCTATACGTGGCATGGGGTAGGTGTCAAATTTTGTAACTTTGTTCAACTGACGAAAATCGTTACAAAATCGCCAGCTCCCATCCGGTTTAGGCACCAACACAATGGGACTAGACCAATCACTTTGGGACTCCTCTATCACCCCTAAGTTCAGCATTTTCTGTACTTCCTCCCGTATTGCCTCCCGTCGGGCCTCTGGGATCCGATAGGGTTTTAACTTCACCCTTTCACCGGGCGGGGTAATGATGTCATGCTCTACCCCAAATGTTTGTCCCGGCAGCTCAGAGAATACCTCCTTGTTGCGAAGCACAAACTCCTTAACCTCCTGTTGTTGGGGTTGTGACAAGGTGGCTGCTATTCCAACCTCAGGAATCACGCAACCAGTTTGAGCTGGTGACCAAGTGTCTGCGACTAGGGACTCTCTATCCCTCCAGGCTTTCAACAGATTAACGTGATAGATCTGTTCGGGCTTTCGCCTTCCTGGTTGTCTGACCTTGTAATTCACTTCGCTCACTTTTTCCATTATCTCGTAGGGGCCTTGCCATTTGGCAAGGAATTTACTTTCAACCGTAGGGACAAGTACCAGTATCCTATCCCCCGGGGAAAAGGTACGGGTCTTGGCTCCACGGTTGTACACTCTCTGCTGTGCTAACTGCGCTTGGGCCAAATGTTCCTTCACGATGGGCATTACCTGTGCAATTCGGTCTTGCATCAGGGCGACATGCTCAATCACACTCCTGTGGGGAGAACTCTCACTTTCCCAAGTTTCCTTGGCAATATCCAACAGCCCTCTTGGGTGTCTCCCATACAGTAACTCAAAGGGGGAGAATCCCGTAGAGGATTGGGGCACCTCCCTAATAGCAAACATCAGATAAGGAAGTAGACAGTCCCAATCCTTTCCATCTCTATCCACCACTTTCTTCAACATTTGTTTTAGGGTTTTGTTGAATCTTTCAACCAGCCCATCGGTTTGGGGGTGATACACAGATGTACGTAATTGCGTCACTTTGAACAATTTACACAGCTCCTTCATAACCCGGGACATAAAGGGTGTACCTTGGTCCGTAAGCAGTTCTTTACAAATACCCACCCGGCTAAACACAAGAGATAGCTCTTTGGCTATGGTTTTGGCCGAGGTATTTCGGAGAGGGATCGCTTCTGGATAACGGGTGGCATAGTCCATTATAACTAATATGTACTGGTGCCCCCTAGCGGACTTGATTATAGGACCTACCAAATCCATGGCGATCCTCTCAAACGGGACCTCAATGATGGGTAGAGGGACCAGCGGGCTACGGAAATGTGGCATCGGGGCCGACCTCTGACACACAGGGCAGGAGGAACAATAATTTTCTATGTCCTTCATCACCCCCGGCCAATAGAATCTCTGTAATACCCTCTCTCGGGTTTTCTCTGTCCCCAGATGACCTCCAAGAATGTGCCCATGGGCCAACTCCAACACCAACTTCCTGTAAGGTTTGGGCACCACAAGCTGCTCAACGGTTTCTTCTGCCCTTTTTGCCACCCGATACAGTAGGTCCTTCTCTACGCTGAAGTATGGGTAAGTGCAGGTATTATCTGGGTTCACTAACTCGCCATCTATTTTCACTACGTTTTCGCGTGCCTTTATTAGGGCGGGGTCTTTCAACTGTTCTGTGGCAAAGTTTTCCCTGTGAACCTCAAGATCAGAAAACTCCACAGACGGTAGGTTTTCGTCTGAGGAGGTGGGCTCCTCTCCAGTTTCTTGAGTCTCCCCTGCCAATACTGATAAGGGAAATTCCGGAGAGTCCTCACCACTCTCAGGGGAGTTCTGGCTATCACATTCCTGGTACATAGGGGCACCAGTGGGGGGCTCAGGATCATCCCACAGTTCCCAGAACTTCGGAAAATCCCTTCCCACAATGGCGTCATACGGTAACTGAGATACTAAGCCCACTGGATGAGAGAGGGTACCTTTGGGGGTCTCGAAACACACTGTAGTCACTGGATACTCTCGGGTGTCCCCATGCACACAAATAACAGCTACCTTGCTATTCCCAGAGACCTCTGTTTTAACTAACTCAGCCTTTATCAGGGTCACAAGGCTACCTGAATCCAGCAATACCACAACATTTCTACCATTAACACACATTTTGCATAAATGTTTCTCAATTCCTCGAATGGCAGTGCATGCGACTGTCGCACACAGCGACTGACGTCTGCCCGTCAGAAAGTCACACTGCATGGGTTCCTCCACAACCGGGCAATTGGCTGCAATATGTCCCGCTTGCCGGCAGCGGTAGCAAACGATCCTTCTTGCCGCCTCTTGAGCCGCTGATTTCCCAGGCTGTTCTCGCCAAACTTGGGGTAGAGCTCCCACCCTCTCACTCTCTCCACCCTTACCCCTTGGAATCCTCTTATCCGCCCCTGGGGATGGTCTGGTCTTAGGGTGGAAAGTCAGAGTGTCTCTGGAAGAGGCCGTCAGGTTCTCTGTAGCCAAGTATTTCTCCACACGATCCACAAGACCATCGGCCGTCTCTGGGTCTCCATGGCTTACCCACTTTTGGATGGCAGTAGGAAGAGCTCTCAAAAACCGATCCATTACAACACGTTCCACAATCTTTGGTGCGGACAAAGTCTCTGGCTGTAGCCACTTTCTGCTCAGGTGAATGAGATCATACATTTGAGACCTGGGGGGTTTTCCAAGCTGGAAAGTCCAGTTATGCACACGCTGAGCCCGGACAGCCTGGGTGACACCCAGCCTTGCCAATATCTCAGCTTTTAGCATCACATAGTCTTTTGCTTGGTCAGGCTCTAGGTCATAGTAAGCCTTCTGCGATTCACCAGTTAACAGAGGAGCCACCAGTCCAGCCCACTGCTCCTCAGGCCACTTTTCTCTTTCAGCAGTCCTTTCAAATGTGGTCAAAAATACCTCTGGATCATCCTCTCCAGTCATTTTTGTCAATAAACGACTCACCCCAAAGGACGCGGTATTAGTGGGACGGCTTTCCTCACTGGTCTGCGGACGTTGCTGCATTACTGCTTCCATTTGTTGTAGTCTCTGCTCTTGCTTCTGTAACAGGTCTATGAAGCGGGCCTCAGATTGCTGCTGGGCTTGTTGCTGAGCTTCCAGACTCTGTTGGTGAGCTTGCTGCTGGGCTGCAAGGCTCTGTTGATGAGCTTGCTGCTGGGCTGCGAAGTTCTGTTGTTGAGCTGCAAGGCTCTTTTGCAAACCTGCATTTGTCTGCTGTTGATTGGCATTTGCTAGAGCCAGCTGCTTCAGTATCTCCTCCATGCTGGCTTAAAAAAACTGCCACTGGTTCTCCACCAACTGTGAGGGGGTTAGCTCGGCAGCGGGTGTGTGTGACCCCCGGGATGGGCTCCCCACACAAAAACAGGCCCAGCAAACGGAGGTTGTGGTTTTCAAAATCAAAAAAAAGGTGCGGTTTATTTTCTATTTACAGTGACAAAACACAGCAAAGCCAAAAGAAACATATAAACAAAATAAATCCTGGTCAACTTGACCTCTGACTAAACATACAGGTTTCCTAACTAACAACTGGGATCAGCCTAGTGCTGTCCTAGTCCCTAAGTCCCTGGTTTTAAATGTCCAAGCAAATAGCCACACAGGCTTTGTCTCACCGCACAGGGGTTCACTCTCCCTAGACAGTCCACACAGGTCTGGGTCCAGGCATGAGCTAACATCTAATGAAGCTGGGAGTTCTTATAGAGGCCTAAATGAGCTGACAAGCTTCAGCTGGTCTCATCAACTCCCTGTCTGTACGACGCCCCACACTCTCCCTAGAGGTATGAGTCATCCATGAGCCCACTAGCCTTAGCTGGGCTTATACAACTCTCCACCTAGTTGTATAAGTCGGCGTAAAGCCTGAATCTGGGCGAAATATATCTACCCCCCTGGATGCAACCAGGTGACTTTACCTTCCTGCTGTCACAATATATATATATATATATATATATATATATATATATATATATATACATATATATATTTATTTTAAAAAAAAAACAGTGGTGATCAAATACCATCAAAAGAAAGCTCTATTTGTGTAAAAAAAAAAAAAAAGATGACATCAATTTTGTTTAGGTGCAGTGTTGTATGACTGCGCAATTACTAGTTAAAGTGGCGCAGTGCTGAATAGCAAAACATGATGGCCTGGTTATGAAAGGGGTAAAACCTTCTGGAGTTGAAAGGGTTAAAGGATAACACCACCTTTTGGACCACCCTTATTTAGGATGTAACATGGTGCAAATCAGACCCCCCACCCCAATTGCAAAGCTTTACAGGCTTATTTGCAAAATAATTATAAATGTACGGTACTTTTTTTTTGCTGCCATTAATATGTGCACTTATTATTTTTTTTGTAAAAGGTGGATTTTGTAAAATAACAAACATGTTATACTTACCTCCACTGTGCAGCTCGTTTTGCACAGAGTGGCCCTGAACCTGGTCTTCTGGGGTCCCTCGGCGGCTGTCTCGGCTCCCCCCCCCCCCGCAAGAACTTTCCACGTTCATGCAAGCTCTCTCACATTGGTGGAAAGTCCTTGCGGGCGCGCTCCCGTGATACAGCCGGCGGCCGTAGCCGCCCCCTGTATCACTCAGCCCCGCCCACCCGGCGCGCCGCGTCATTGGATGTGATTGACAGTAGCGCGAGCCAATGGCTGCGCTGCTTTCAATCAAGCAATGAATGAGCCAGAAGCCCGGCCAAGAAGCCTGCGCGTTCACGGCGCGGGACTTTCGAGGGGTCGGGTAAGTAAACGGGGGCTCGGGGGGGGCGCTAATGCTCGGATGTTTTTTCACCTTAATGCATAGAATGCATTAAGGTGAAAAAACATGTACCTTTACAACCCCTTTAACACGGTTATTATGTAGTCACATTTTTCATTATCATCTAAATGGATGTTAGGTCTTAGAAAATCCAGTGCCAAGTTTCTCAAAATACATAAAAGGTCTCTTCATGCCAGAATCTGTGTTTTTAAAGTTTACATTTTGGCTTATTAAAAAAAAAAATGACAGAAGAAATTCATCCAAAGCCCCTAAAGCAAGCAAAAGGCTAAACATATGTGTAAGGCCCCATTCAGATGGATGCTGGTACCCATACTGTGTGCAAGAGGCATTCGTCTTGGCATCTGCATCCGCCCCCCAGCTGTGTGCAGGCAGCCTGTGAAAGTGGATGCTGATGGACATTGACGCATGTCAAAATTTGACAGGCATGCTGGAGCAGGTACACAGCCGCAAACGCACACTGTCTGCATTCTTAACCCTTTCGCTGCAAGGTCCCCAACTGAGGATCCCGTGGCCATGTGAGTAGATGACCCCAGTGCTGAAGACTAGTGACTGTGTGTAGCTTTTTTTTTTTTTTTTAAAGCGTTTGTTAACCCAAAAAAATAAAATATAGATCCTGGTCCCTTAAAGCAGATTACACAGCACAGTGCTTGTGCTGTGTAATCTGCCCCCCCCCCCCCTAAACTATAAAAAAAACTCCCTGAACTTTGAACTTGCCACTTCCTGTATGCCCTATGCACTGACCACGAAAATCATGGCTGCTGAGCCCTGACCACCGTGGTCAGAGTGCGTCCCTCCGTCATACACTTCCGTGCTCTCAGCTCTCCTCTCTTCCCCCCTCACCCCCCTTCCTGCCTGTCATCTGTCTCCGGCCTGGCACCCGTTCTGAATACCGAATTTCAGCTGTCTTCAGGCCGGTCACGTGACTTGCAGTCGATTTACAGCTCCGATGGATGGATTCTGCGGAGGAGACGAGCGGCCACGTGATCTCCCCAGCTGATTTTAGAGGGAGATCATAGCTCCTCCCGCAGAAGACATCCATCAGAGCTGGAAAGCGGCCACGAGTCACGTGACCGGCCTGAAGACAGCTGAAATTCGGTATTTAGAACACTCGTTTTTCAAAACAACTTACACAGTGTGCTATGCCAGCCTCTAATAGAGGGGCTGGCATAGTCTTATAAAAATGCATTAACAAATACTTTAATACTTTTATTATGGCAAAGCTTCTCAGATACAACAAATCAAGTCACCTCAGAAAATCTTCCAATCTATCAAAACTATAATAAATCAACACATACACTATAATACCAAAAGTATTGGGACACCTGCCCTTACACGCACATGAACTTTAATGGCGTCTTAGTCCGTAGGGTTCAATATTGAGTTGGCCCACCCTTTGCAGCTATAACAGCTTTAAAGGAGAAGTATGGGATTCCAGGTTTTTTATATTTATACTTACCTCGGTGGATGGAGCATCAGACCGATGCTCCATCTGTCCCCTGCCGTCTGTGCACTGAGAACTGTGCCCCCGAACATCGCCACTGGCTCGGTTCTCACAGATCCCCGAGAGGAAAGAGGCTGACTGTCAGTCAGTCTCTTTCCTCTCTGCTTCTCCATGCTCATTGGATCGCTGAGCCGTGGAGGGGCGGGGAGAGGCTGTCCCAGCGTCTCGCTGAGACTGCCATCAATCAGGGTAGCTGGCGGATCCCGACTTGGGAAGTCATGATGACGCGCTGCCCCGACTGATGGCAGTGACGTCAGCAGAGAGCGGATTTCAGACCACTCTCCGCTGAAAACGGGTCACAGGAGTGCAAAACGAACTGCACTCCTGTGACCCTGAGGAGAAGCCCAGCCGAAAAAGCTCAGGCTGGACATCTCCTTCAACTCTTCTGGGAAGGCTGTTCACAAGGTTTAGGAGTGTGTCTATGGGAATGTTTGACCATTCTTCCAGAAGTGCATTTGTGAGATCAGGCATTGATGTTGGACAAGAAGGCCTGGCTTGCAGTCTCCGCTTTAATTCATCCCAAAGGTGTTCTATTGGGTTAAGGCCAGTCAAGTTCCTCCACGTCAAACTTGCTCATCCATGTCTTTATGGACCTTGCTTTGTGCACTGGTCCAAATCATTTGATGGGAGGGGGATTCTGGTGTGCGGTTGTTTTTCAGGGGTTGGGCTTGGCCCCTTAGTTCCAGTAAGGAAACTCTTAAGGCGTCAGCATACCCAGACAGTTTGCGATGCATAGCAGCAGCCCATTATGCTTTTCCTTTTGCAGAGAAACAAAGAGGAAGTAAAACCCATCAGGGTTTACTTCCTCTTTAATGCATTGGCTTCAACACTTTGGGGTTTATTTATCAAAGGCAAATCCACTCTGCACTACAAGTGCACTTGAAAGTTCATTGAAAGTTCACTGTAGCTGCTGACTTTTAATATTAGATCACTTTCCTGTCCAGGGAGCCCGCAATGTCGGCACCCCAGCTGATCCTTGGATCGACTCCTAGGTGCTGCCGCCGCCATTCCTGGTATGGGAACCCGGCAGTGAAGCCTTTCGGCTTCACAGTTGGTGCTCTACTGCACATGCGCGAAGCAGGCTGCACTTTCTGAATGGCCCCAGTGGCGGAGAGGGAGGAGGGGGCCAAACTTCCGGGAGATATGGCCGCGGCCCGGTCTCCGGAAGGGGGAAGGGGACCTGTCCAAAAACAGGTCCCTGTTCCCCCTGAAAGGTGCCAAATGTGGCACCAGAGGGGGGGGGGGGGGGAATCGTATAAGCGGAAGTTCCACTTTTGGGTGGAACTCCGCTTTAAGGCTTCTTGAACACGGGACGTTTGAAAACCTCTTCCGAATGCTGGAACTTGACAGCTAGTAACTGATGTTTAAAAACGTCTGTTTTGCCGTGTTTATTGGTGTTTATGTGCTCTTGCGTTTAGAAGCATTTTTTACATTGTAAATGGTCAGAAATGTATCCCTACTGAAAATGCCTATAACCAAAAACGCCTATAAATGTGGATTACCGTGTTTTAGGCGCGTTTACACGCTGTTACCAGCATTTGGCACTTCAAATGCCACTAAACTACCGTCCTGAATGTGATTTTTTTGCTTTCAGAAAAATGCTTCTAACCTCAAATGCTTCTAAAATACTATAAACGCCTGAGTGTACATGTACCCATAGGATAACATTGAGAAGAGTTCAGGGGCTGCTGAAAAAAATGCCCAAAAGCTCCTAAACGTGAGTTTACTAGCAGTAGGGATGAGCTTCGTGTTCGAGTCGAACATACGTTCGACTCGAACATCGGCTGTTCGATCGTTCGACGAAGATCGAACGATTTGGGCCGTTCGCGCCAAATTCGAGTGACGCGAACGGCCCACAATGCACTACGCCATCGCAGTGTCATCCAGGCGCTGTGATTGGCCAAGCATGCACTGTGACCCCGCATGCTTGGCCAATCACAGCGCCGGCAGCGAGGAGAGCAATGATTGGCCACAGGCAGGATGCCTGTGGCCAATTATTGCTGAGGGTGTTTAGTACACGCCCCACACTATAAAAGGCCGCCAGCACGGCGGCCTAGTGTAGTGTGTTCCGGAGCAGGGATAGAGCAGCATAGGCAGGGACAGTGACTTTTATTTCTTTCTTGCTTAACCTGGATTCCTTTAGTTTAGGGAAAGAGAAGGATAGGTAGGGAGAGTGTCAGTGTGTTTTGTGCTTGTGCTATATTGTGCTTAAAAAAAACATTTTTTCTAGGGACAGAAAACTGTAGGTAGGGAGAGTGTGTCAGTTTCTTTCACTGTCAAAGTCCTTGTTTCCAGGGACCTGGAAGGACAGTGAGTGAATTCTCCTTGTGCTAAATTGTGCTTAAAAAAAACATTTTTTCTAGGGACAGAAAACTGTAGGTAGGGAGAGTGTGTCAGTTTCTTTCACTGTCAAAGTCCTTGTTTCCAGGGACCTGGAAGGACAGTGAGTGAATTCTCCTTGTGCTAAATTGTGCTTAAAAAAAACATTTTTTCTAGGGACAGAAAACTGTAGGTAGGGAGAGTGTGTCAGTTTCTTTCACTGTCAAAGTCCTTGTTTCCAGGGACCTGGAAGGACAGTGAGTGAATTCTCCTTGTGCTAAATTGTGCTTAAAAAAAACATTTTTTCTAGGGACAGAAAACTGTAGGTAGGGAGAGTGTGTCAGTTTCTTTCACTGTCAAAGTCCTTGTTTCCAGGGACCTGGAAGGACAGTGAGTGAATTCTCCTTGTGCTAAATTGTGCTTAAAAAAAACATTTTTTCTAGGGACAGAAAACTGTAGGTAGGGAGAGTGTGTCAGTTTCTTTCACTGTCAAAGTCCTTGTTTCCAGGGACCTGGAAGGACAGTGAGTGAATTCTCCTTGTGCTAAATTGTGCTTAAAAAAAACATTTTTTCTAGGGACAGAAAACTGTAGGTAGGGAGAGTGTGTCAGTTTCTTTCACTGTCAAAGTCCTTGTTTCCAGGGACCTGGAAGGACAGTGAGTGAATTCTCCTTGTGCTAAATTGTGCTTAAAAAAAACATTTTTTCTAGGGACAGAAAACTGTAGGTAGGGAGAGTGTGTCAGTTTCTTTCACTGTCAAAGTCCTTGTTTCCAGGGACCTGGAAGGACAGTGAGTGAATTCTCCTTGTGCTAAATTGTGCTTAAAAAAAACATTTTTTCTAGGGACAGAAAACTGTAGGTAGGGAGAGTGTGTCAGTTTCTTTCACTGTCAAAGTCCTTGTTTCCAGGGACCTGGAAGGACAGTGAGTGAATTCTCCTTGTGCTAAATTGTGCTTAAAAAAAACATTTTTTCTAGGGACAGAAAACTGTAGGTAGGGAGAGTGTGTCAGTTTCTTTCACTGTCAAAGTCCTTGTTTCCAGGGACCTGGAAGGACAGTGAGTGAATTCTCCTTGTGCTAAATTGTGCTTAAAAAAAAACATTTTTTCTAGGGACAGAAAACTGTAGGTAGGGAGAGTGTGTCAGTTTCTTTCACTGTCAAAGTCCTTGTTTCCAGGGACCTGGAAGGACAGTGAGTGAATTCTCCTTGTGCTAAATTGTGCTTAAAAAAAACATTTTTTCTAGGGACAGAAAACTGTAGGTAGGGAGAGTGTGTCAGTTTCTTTCACTGTCAAAGTCCTTGTTTCCAGGGACCTGGAAGGACAGTGAGTGAATTCTCCTTGTGCTAAATTGTGCTTAAAAAAAACATTTTTTCTAGGGACAGAAAACTGTAGGTAGGGAGAGTGTGTCAGTTTCTTTCACTGTCAAAGTCCTTGTTTCCAGGGACCTGGAAGGACAGTGAGTGAATTCTCCTTGTGCTAAATTGTGCTTAAAAAAAACATTTTTTCTAGGGACAGAAAACTGTAGGTAGGGAGAGTGTGTCAGTTTCTTTCACTGTCAAAGTCCTTGTTTCCAGGGACCTGGAAGGACAGTGAGTGAATTCTCCTTGTGCTAAATTGTGCTTAAAAAAAACATTTTTTCTAGGGACAGAAAACTGTAGGTAGGGAGAGTGTGTCAGTTTCTTTCACTGTCAAAGTCCTTGTTTCCAGGGACCTGGAAGGACAGTGAGTGAATTCTCCTTGTGCTAAATTGTGCTTAAAAAAAACATTTTTTCTAGGGACAGAAAACTGTAGGTAGGGAGAGTGTGTCAGTTTCTTTCACTGTCAAAGTCCTTGTTTCCAGGGACCTGGAAGGACAGTGAGTGAATTCTCCTTGTGCTAAATTGTGCTTAAAAAAAACATTTTTTCTAGGGACAGAAAACTGTAGGTAGGGAGAGTGTGTCAGTTTCTTTCACTGTCAAAGTCCTTGTTTCCAGGGACCTGGAAGGACAGTGAGTGAATTCTCCTTGTGCTAAATTGTGCTTAAAAAAAACATTTTTTCTAGGGACAGAAAACTGTAGGTAGGGAGAGTGTGTCAGTTTCTTTCACTGTCAAAGTCCTTGTTTCCAGGGACCTGGAAGGACAGTGAGTGAATTCTCCTTGTGCTAAATTGTGCTTAAAAAAAACATTTTTTCTAGGGACAGAAAACTGTAGGTAGGGAGAGTGTGTCAGTTTCTTTCACTGTCAAAGTCCTTGTTTCCAGGGACCTGGAAGGACAGTGAGTGAATTCTCCTTGTGCTAAATTGTGCTTAAAAAAAACATTTTTTCTAGGGACAGAAAACTGTAGGTAGGGAGAGTGTGTCAGTTTCTTTCACTGTCAAAGTCCTTGTTTCCAGGGACCTGGAAGGACAGTGAGTGAATTCTCCTTGTGCTAAATTGTGCTTAAAAAAAACATTTTTTCTAGGGACAGAAAACTGTAGGTAGGGAGAGTGTGTCAGTTTCTTTCACTGTCAAAGTCCTTGTTTCCAGGGACCTGGAAGGACAGTGAGTGAATTCTCCTTGTGCTAAATTGTGCTTAAAAAAAACATTTTTTCTAGGGACAGAAAACTGTAGGTAGGGAGAGTGTGTCAGTTTCTTTCACTGTCAAAGTCCTTGTTTCCAGGGACCTGGAAGGACAGTGAGTGAATTCTCCTTGTGCTAAATTGTGCTTAAAAAAAACATTTTTTCTAGGGACAGAAAACTGTAGGTAGGGAGAGTGTGTCAGTTTCTTTCACTGTCAAAGTCCTTGTTTCCAGGGACCTGGAAGGACAGTGAGTGAATTCTCCTTGTGCTAAATTGTGCTTAAAAAAAACATTTTTTCTAGGGACAGAAAACTGTAGGTAGGGAGAGTGTGTCAGTTTCTTTCACTGTCAAAGTCCTTGTTTCCAGGGACCTGGAAGGACAGTGAGTGAATTCTCCTTGTGCTAAATTGTGCTTAAAAAAAACATTTTTTCTAGGGACAGAAAACTGTAGGTAGGGAGAGTGTGTCAGTTTCTTTCACTGTCAAAGTCCTTGTTTCCAGGGACCTGGAAGGACAGTGAGTGAATTCTCCTTGTGCTAAATTGTGCTTAAAAAAAACATTTTTTCTAGGGACAGAAAACTGTAGGTAGGGAGAGTGTGTCAGTTTCTTTCACTGTCAAAGTCCTTGTTTCCAGGGACCTGGAAGGACAGTGAGTGAATTCTCCTTGTGCTAAATTGTGCTTAAAAAAAACATTTTTTCTAGGGACAGAAAACTGTAGGTAGGGAGAGTGTGTCAGTTTCTTTCACTGTCAAAGTCCTTGTTTCCAGGGACCTGGAAGGACAGTGAGTGAATTCTCCTTGTGCTAAATTGTGCTTAAAAAAAACATTTTTTCTAGGGACAGAAAACTGTAGGTAGGGAGAGTGTGTCAGTTTCTTTCACTGTCAAAGTCCTTGTTTCCAGGGACCTGGAAGGACAGTGAGTGAATTCTCCTTGTGCTAAATTGTGCTTAAAAAAAACATTTTTTCTAGGGACAGAAAACTGTAGGTAGGGAGAGTGTGTCAGTTTCTTTCACTGTCAAAGTCCTTGTTTCCAGGGACCTGGAAGGACAGTGAGTGAATTCTCCTTGTGCTAAATTGTGCTTAAAAAAAACATTTTTTCTAGGGACAGAAAACTGTAGGTAGGGAGAGTGTGTCAGTTTCTTTCACTGTCAAAGTCCTTGTTTCCAGGGACCTGGAAGGACAGTGAGTGAATTCTCCTTGTGCTAAATTGTGCTTAAAAAAAACATTTTTTCTAGGGACAGAAAACTGTAGGTAGGGAGAGTGTGTCAGTTTCTTTCACTGTCAAAGTCCTTGTTTCCAGGGACCTGGAAGGACAGTGAGTGAATTCTCCTTGTGCTAAATTGTGCTTAAAAAAAAAAATTTTTCTAGGGACAGAAAACTGTAGGTAGGGAGAGTGTGTCAGTTTCTTTCACTGTCAAAGTCCTTGTTTCCAGGGACCTGGAAGGACAGTGAGTGAATTCTCCTTGTGCTAAATTGTGCTTAAAAAAAACTTTTTTTCTAGGGACAGAAAACTGTAGGTAGGGAGAGTGTGTCAGTTTCTTTCACTGTCAAAGTCCTTGTTTCCAGGGACCTGGAAGGACAGTGAGTGAATTCTCCTTGTGCTAAATTGTGCTTAAAAAAAACATTTTTTCTAGGGACAGAAAACTGTAGGTAGGGAGAGTGTGTCAGTTTCTTTCACTGTCAAAGTCCTTGTTTCCAGGGACCTGGAAGGACAGTGAGTGAATTCTCCTTGTGCTAAATTGTGCTTAAAAAAAACATTTTTTCTAGGGACAGAAAACTGTAGGTAGGGAGAGTGTGTCAGTTTCTTTCACTGTCAAAGTCCTTGTTTCCAGGGACCTGGAAGGACAGTGAGTGAATTCTCCTTGTGCTAAATTGTGCTTAAAAAAAACATTTTTTCTAGGGACAGAAAACTGTAGGTAGGGAGAGTGTGTCAGTTTCTTTCACTGTCAAAGTCCTTGTTTCCAGGGACCTGGAAGGACAGTGAGTGAATTCTCCTTGTGCTAAATTGTGCTTAAAAAAAACATTTTTTCTAGGGACAGAAAACTGTAGGTAGGGAGAGTGTGTCAGTTTCTTTCACTGTCAAAGTTCTTGTTTCCAGGGACCTGGAAGGACAGTGAGTGAATTCTCCTTGTGCTAAATTGTGCTTAAAAAAAACATTTTTTCTAGGGACAGAAAACTGTAGGTAGGGAGAGTGTGTCAGTTTCTTTCACTGTCAAAGTCCTTGTTTCCAGGGACCTGGAAGGACAGTGAGTGAATTCTCCTTGTGCTAAATTGTGCTTAAAAAAAACATTTTTTCTAGGGACAGAAAACTGTAGGTAGGGAGAGTGTGTCAGTTTCTTTCACTGTCAAAGTCCTTGTTTCCAGGGACCTGGAAGGACAGTGAGTGAATTCTCCTTGTGCTAAATTGTGCTTAAAAAAAACATTTTTTCTAGGGACAGAAAACTGTAGGTAGGGAGAGTGTGTCAGTTTCTTTCACTGTCAAAGTCCTTGTTTCCAGGGACCTGGAAGGACAGTGAGTGAATTCTCCTTGTGCTAAATTGTGCTTAAAAAAAACATTTTTTCTAGGGACAGAAAACTGTAGGTAGGGAGAGTGTGTCAGTTTCTTTCACTGTCAAAGTCCTTGTTTCAAGGGACAGAGAAGGACACCTGAAGGTAGCCCTTATTGCTTTTTTCCCATCTCCCTGCAGGCCATCTATTAGAATGTCTGGAAGGCAAACAAGGAGAGGCAGACAGTCAGGAGGCAATAAAAGAGGGCAAGCAGGCTCTGTGTCTGGGGGCAACAGTGCTGGTCGTGGACGCGGTGCATTGTCATCAGCACATGGCCATGGGACACGCTTGTCCTTCTTTTCGGCAGCTGGACATGTTGAGCCACATCATGCCGAAGACTTGGTAGAGTGGATGACCAAGCCCTCCTCCTCCTCCTCATCCTCTCTCACCTAGGCTCAGGGTACTGGAAAAGCAGCTGCCAAAGCGTCCTCTTCCCTGGTATCAATGTCAGACTCATCATCAGTCACTCCTTCCCTAGACCCACCATGTCCTCCTCCTGAGGAGTCCCCCGAACTGTTTCAGCACAGTGTTGGGTACATGCTCCAGGAGGATGCCCAGCGTTTCGAAGGGTCTGATGATGAAACCCAGCTAGAGGAAGGCAGTAGCGTGAGAGCAGACAGAGGGGATGCTCAAGAAGGACACCAATCTGGCAGTCATGTTCCAGCAGCTGCAGGATACTGCCAGATTGGCTCCAGTGATGAGGAGGGAGGTGATGATGAGGTCACTGACTCCACGTGGGTGCCTAATAGGAGAGAGGAGGAGGAGGAGGATGAGGAGGAGGCACATCTCCAACGAGGCAGGATGCCCTTTGGTGGCCAGCGTAAGGGCAGTACACCGACGGAATCACACCGCAGAGCTCCGCCTGTGCAGGGCGCTGCCTCTGCCCGTCATTCAAAAAGTTCTTTGGTGTGGGCCTTTTTTGAGGCTAGTGCATCAGATCGCACAGCTGCTGTTTGCAACATATGTCTCAAGCGTATATCGCGTGGCCAAAACATCAGCCGCTTGGGTACCACATGCCTGACCAGACATATGTTGACCTGCCATGCAGCTCGTTGGCAAGCCTACCTGAAAGACCCACACCAAAGAACAAAGCGGACCTCTCCTTGCACCGCATCAGCTGGGATCTCCAACCCCACTATAACTTCAGTCCTCTCTGAAACATGCACTGAGAGGAATGAAGGTGTAGAATTAGGTGTGTCACAGCCAAGTACTTGCGGCCACTCTGCTAGCAGTACACCGACGTCCGATTCTAGCAGGCAAATTTCCCTGCCCCAGCTGCTGGACCGTCGAAAGAAGTTCACTCCCAGCCATCCACATGCCCAGCGGTTGAATGCTAGCTTGGCTAAATTGCTAGCGCTTCAACTGCTGCCTTTTCAGTTGGTAGACTCGGCCCCCTTCCGTGAGTTTGTGCAATGTGCGGTTCCTCAGTGGCAGGTTCCCAAACGCCACTTTTTCTCACGGAAGGCTATTCCGGCTCTCTACCGGCATGTGGAAGGCAATGTCTTGGCCTCGCTGGACAGGGCGGTCAGCGGTAAGGTGCATATTACCGCTGACTCATGGTCCAGCAGGCATGGACAGGGACGTTACCTTTCTTTCACGGCCCATTGGGTCACTCTTTTGGCAGCTGGGAAGGATGCAGGACAAGGTGCAGTAGTGTTGGAGGTTGTCCCACCGCCACGCCTCCAAAATGCTACTACTGGTTGTGACACACCTCTCTCCTCCACCCCCTCCTCTTCTTCTTCCTCCATGGCCTCTTCCTGTGGTTTGTCCTATGAACCAGCGGTGCTCCGTAGCCGTTCACGGGGCTACGCAAGTACGCAGGCAAAAAGATGCCATGCCGTGCTTGCGCTGGTGTGTTTGGGGGACAGAAGCCACACTGGGGCAGAGGTCCTGTCTGCTCTGCAGGGCCAGGCCGAGAGGTGGTTGACGCCACGCCAGCTTAAGCCAGGAATGGTGGTTTGCGACAATGGCACCAACCTCCTCTCCGCCCTCCGACAGGGACAACTGACCCATGTGCCCTGTGTGGCTCACGTCCTTAACCTGGTGGTGCAGCGGTTCTTGGGCAGGTACCCGGGCTTACAGGATGTCCTGAGGCAGGCCAGGAAAGTCTGTGTGCATTTCCGCAGATCTTATAATGCCAGTGCTCGCCTGGCTGAGCTGCAAAAGGAGTTGAACCTGCCCAAGAACCGCCTTATATGTGACATGCCCACCAGGTGGAACTCAACGTTGGCCATGCTGCAGCGGCTGCACACGCAGCAGAGGGCCATCAATGAGTACCTGTGCGACTACGGCACCAGGACAGGGTCAGGGGAGCTTGGTTTTTTTTCTCCACGCCAGTGGGGCATGATCAGGGATGCATGCACTGTCCTGGCACCATTTGAGGAGGCCACGAGGATGGTGAGCAGTGACAGTGCATGCATCAGTGACACTGTACCTCTTGTCCACCTGTTGGAGCACACGCTGCGTGGAATAATGGACAGGGCACTTGAGGCAGAACAGAGGCAGGAAGAGGAGGACTTCCTTGCCTCTCAAGGCCCCCTTTACCCAGACAGTGTTCCTTCTGTCCCACCCATCGCACAGGAAGAGGAGGAGGAGGAGGAGGAGGAGGAGGAGGAGGAGGATTGTGTCAGCATGGAGGTGGAGGCTGGCACTCAGCATCATCAGCAGCAGTCTTTTAGGGATGATTTACAGTCCCAAGAAACCAGTGGACTTGTACGTGGCTGGGAGGAGGTGGCTGCGGATCATGTCGTCCTTAGTGACCCAGAGGACTCCGGAGCGAATGCCTCAGCAAACCTACGCTGCATGGCCTCCCTGATCCTGCAAAGTCTGCGGAAGGATCCTCGTATTCTTCGGATCAAGGAGAGGGACCATTACTGGCTGGCCACTCTCCTTGATCCACGGTACAAGGGTAAGGTTGCGGACCTTATGTTACCGTCGCAGAGGGAGCAGAGGATGAGACAACTCCGGGAGGCCTTGCAGAAAGGTCTGTGCAACGCGTTCCCAGAGACTGGGAGGTTACAAACTCCTGGTCCTGGACAACGAGTTGCTGAGGCTTCGGCCAGTCAAAGAAGGAGCGGTGGGGAAGGTGGCCGTCTGACCGATGCGTTCAGACAATTCTTTAGTCCGCAGCCCCAAAGTATGATCGGTTCCAGCAACCATCGCCAGCGTCTGATAAACATGGTGCAGGAATATCTAGGGGCAAGGTCAGACTTGGACACCTTCCCCACCGAAAATCCTCTGGCTTACTGGGTCTTGAGGATGGATCACTGGCCAGAGCTTGCACAGTATGCAATTGAGCTACTGGCCTGTCCTGCATCCAGCGTTCTTTCGGAACGCACATTCAGTGCTGCTGGAGGATTTGTCACGGATCACAGGGTGCGCCTGTCCACCGACTCGGTTGATCGACTGACTTTCATCAAGATGAACCAGTCTTGGATCACCACCAGCTACCACACACCTGATGCTGATATAACATACTAATTGATTTTAACATGTCACATCCCTTCAAGACTGATGCTGATGCTAAGTGCCTGTGCTGTTATGTTGACTGGCTATCCTCCTCCTCCGAGTCCTCAATGATACGATTGATGATGATAGCTTGGAAGATCATTTTTGTTTATGGGTGCCGCCACCAGTGGCTAAGGCCCAATTTTTCAGCCCCTGTTTTACAGGGGCGTGTAATTACAATTTTTTTAGCAATAATTTGCCATAGGGCTCATTGCTGTGCTCCAAGTACAGTATCTGTGAGGGGTTGGAGTGTTGTGGCACCAGTGCCTAAGGCCCAATTTTTCAGCCCCTGTTTAACAGGGGCGTGTCATTACAATTTTTGAAGCAATACTTTGCAACAGGGCTCATTGCTGTGCTCCAAGTACAGTATCTGTGAGGGGTTGTAGTGTTGTGCCACCAGTGCCTAAGGCCCAATTTTTCAGCCCCTGTTCAACAGGGGCATGCAATTACAATTCTTGATCTAATAATTCACAGCAGGGTCCATTGCTGCACCCACCAAGAGTAACTCTGAGGGCTTACAGTCTTGTGGCAACGCCACCACCACCACCACCACGAAAGGCCCAATTTTTCAGCCCCTGTTCAAAAGGGGCATGTAATTACAATTCTTGATCTAATAATTCACAGCAGGGCCCATTGCTGCACCCACCAAGAGTAACTGTCAGGGCTTACAGTGTTGTGGCACCAGCACCACCATCAAAGCCCCAATTTTTACTACCACTGTTCAACAATTATATGTAATTAAAATTCCTGATATAATAGTTGACAGCAGGGCGTTCCAGCACCAACCAAGAGTAACTGAGTGCTTACAGTGTTGTGCCAACACCAACAACTAAGGGGCCTATTTCTGCAGAGTATATACGGCAGGTCCCTACTTTCAAACATCCAACTTACAAACGACTCCTACTTGCAAACGAAAGAAGACAACAGGAAGTGAGAGGAAATCTACCCCTAGAAAGGAAAATTCTCTCCTGTAAGAATAAATATGGGAGAAAGGGGTCTCATCTGTACTGATGCTTTATCAGCAATCCTTGTTTCAAGAAAAACACCACATTTCAAAAACAGTTGTCATTGGGACGGAAAGTGAGGTGAAATGTTCTGAACAGGGGCACAGACAGCAAAACAAATGTTACAGGGGTGATAACCCTTACCTATGTTTCCCAAAAAGTTTAAAAATAGATTTTTGGGCTGGAGCTACACTTCAACAATGTACCTGTTCAAAATTACAAACAGATTCTACATAAGAACAAACCTACAGTCCCTGTCTTGTATGCACCGCCTGTATACGGCTGTTCAGAGTATATAGGGCCTTTTTTATTTTATGGTTCCCCTTAATATCCATACAAGACCCAAAGGGGCTGGTAATGGGCTGGGGTAGGGGGGGGGGGTCATGGGGTAGCTATGCCATTTTTCTTAAAGAATTTCATCCATATTACCGGGACCAGACATTACATTAAAGCCGCAAGCAGTTTTAAATGGCTTTTTTTTCCTTTAGAAGTGTCATTTTGTGCAGGGACAGTTCTAAACACGGTAAACACGTGGCACTTCACAGGCATACTTTAGACACCCCCCAGGTACGATATTTAAAGGAATATTTGACTTTTTTTTTTTCACTTTATGCATCATTAAAATGACTGCTCCCGAAAAACCACTGTTTTTAAAACTTCTTTTTGCATTGATACATGTCCCCTGGTGCAGAACCCGGGTTCCCAAACCTTATTTATGACAATAACATGCATAATAGTTGTTATAATTAGCACTTTAGAATTCGAACGTTCGCATCCATTGTATTTAATAGGGTTCTAATGTTCGTTCGAACTTTCGGTCCGTTCGCGGGTTCTGGTGCGAACCGAACCCGGGGGTGTTCGGCTCATCACTAACTAGCAGCAGTGTACATGAGGCCTAAAAGTTTTAAAAAATATTGGTGTATTTTGCCAGGATATCCACCAGAGGGCAGCATTGAACCATAGCAACAAAAAACTTTGCTACTCTTAAAGGGAAATTCTAATACTTGTTAGTCAATTCTTATGCCGCGTACACACGATCGTGATTCACGGTGGTGAAAACACCGCCGTGAATCACGACAGGAAAAACGAGGGAACGGCTTGTTCCCCCACACACGGCCGTTTTTCCCGTCATTTTTTCTCTTGACGAGAAAAAAGACCGTGTGTAGGCTCCGCGGCAGTGTTTTCCTATGGAAAAACTGCCGCGGAAAAAAATGACAGGAATCACGACGAGAAAAATTAGAGCATGTTCTAATTTTTCTCGTCGTTATTAATGCCGTTTTTCCCGTCGGGAAAAACGGCAAAAAGCCCACAGACGATCGTTTTTCTTGTCCAAAGGGAAAAATTTCATGATCGTGTGTACGCGGCATTACAATGAGTCAGACCAGTCATTGGAAACAATACATAAATATAGAAGTGCTAGCTTGTAAATATGTAAAGTCGCAGCAAAAGTGTACACACCCTAAAACTGTCCTATATACAGCTCTATATACATTCTGTATAGGCAGTTGGAGGGGTGCAGCCATGTTTTTGGATGGTTGTGTTTTCCGTTTTATACTGATTTAGGTGTTCTGTATGACTATTGTGTTTTGTAGAAGCATGCGCTCATTGTTAAAGGCCCGTGTGAAGTGCGGAAGAGAGAGCTGGTCTTTCTGCAGTTCCACCTTAATGAGACAGAACAAGACTTCAGCGCTATCGACTACTTACTGTTCTCTTCTTTTAAGAATTTCCTAAGTAGGTAAGAATTCTCCTCTTGATAAAAATACACTGAATATAACATGTGCTCCGAAAAGGAACAAACAAGAAATAAGACTGACTACCAGATGTCATCGAAATGAATATTTACCTTTACTGGCACTCCAGGTAGGTGGCAGTGCCGGTAGGTGGTACTGTGCAGCAGTATTGGCAGTGCAGGTAGGTGGTACAATGCAGCAATTCTGGTAGTGCAGGTAGGTACTGCAATGCAGTAGTTCTGGCAGTGCAGGTAGGTGGTACAATGCAGCAGTTCTGGTAGTGCAGGTAGGTAGTACAATGCAGTAGTTCTGGCAGCGCAGGTAGATGGTAAAATGCAGCAGTTATAGTAGTGCAGGTAGTTGGTACAATACATTAGTTCTGGCAGTGCAGGTAGGTGGTACAATACATTAGTTCTGGCAGAGCAGGTAGGATGTGCAATGCAGTAGTTCTGACAGTGCAGGTATGTTGTGCAGTGCAGCAATTCTGGCAGTGCAGGTAAGTGATACAATACAGTAGATCTGGCAGTGCAGGTAGGTGGTACAATGCAGTAGTTCTGGCAGTGTAGGTGGGTAGTACAATGCAGTTATTCTGGCAGTGCAAGTAGGTGGTAAAATACAGTAGTTCAGGCAGGGTAGGTAGGAAGTACAATGTAACAGTACTTGCAGTGCAGGTATGTGGTACAATACAGTAGTTCTGGCAGTGCAGGTAGGTGGTACAATGCAGCTGTTCTGTCAGGGTAGGTAGGTGGTACAATGCAGCAGTTCTAGTAGTGCAGGTAGGTGGTACAGAGCAGCGGTTTTGGCAGTGTAGGTAGGTGGTACAATACAGTAGTTCTGGCAGTGCAGGTAGGTGGTACAATACAGTAGTTCTGGTAGTGCAGGTAGGTGATACAATACAGTAGTTCTGGCAGTGTAGGTAGGTGGTACAGTACAGTAGTTCTGGCAGTGCAGGTAGGTGATACAATGTAGCTGTTCTGGCAGTGCAGGTAGGTGATACAATGTAGCTGTTCTGGCAGTGCAGGTAGGTGGTACAATACAGTAGTTCTGGCAGGGCAGGTAGGAAGTACAATGCTAGTAGCTTGGCTGTCAGTCTGGTCCAATCATTTATGTGGTTTCTAAGTCACTGACCTTGAGCAAGTATACAGATCCGGTGTTCTGACTTTCTGATCTGCATGCTTGTTCCAGGTCAGTGACTCTGTTCTGACACCAAACACAGCCAGTCAGCTGGTATTCTTAGAAGAAGGTCAGTCCTCGTATCTCTACCTTTTAAATCCTGCCTGTGTTGTATTTTTGTCATGGTTCCTTCCATACGGATGGTATGACATTGGAGGAATTGTGCAGGTTTCCAGGCCCGTGTCTGTATCTTCATGATCTCACCGGGAATACAATCTTCCCTTGTCTTCTGATAAAACCTCCATCGCCTCCTCAATGGGCTCTTTGTGCTCGGCAGGCGCTTCATCTCTGGTATTAGGACACTGACGTAGCTGAAATTTAGAAGGATGATCAGGATAAAAAGAGCATTTTTATTTAGTTGATAACATTAATCTCTGTGTAAACAGGACCACGTGCCCGTACCTGTGCCAGGCTGGGAAGAGAACCCATTATCCTTGGCATGGACTGTGGCTGGTGGCTGTGTTTGTGCTGCCCATAAATCCATCTGTTATTATAATTATTATTATTATTGGCAAGAGTCATATACACCTGAGTGTTCAGCATACTAAGGGATGCAGTGCCCAATTACCAAGTAGGCAGAGTAGGCCTTGGCCTATGGGTCCCAAGCCATTAAAGGGCCCTGCGATAATGGATCAAAATAATATTGATTTGATCTTGAAAGGAAATTACAATGAAGCTTTTTTAAAGTGGTAGTAAACTATGTTACACCAATTGTACCTACAGGTAAGCCTATAATAAGGCTTACCTGTAGGTACTGTAAATCTCTCCTAAACTTGCACAGTTTAGGAGATATTCAGAGTGCATGCAGCCGGTGACATCACGGGCGCATGTGCTCTGAAGGTCCGGCTTACAGTGCCGGACCTTCAGAGCCTGCGCCGTAAACGGCGGCTCCAGCATGCATACGTGGAAGTGACGTCATTGCGCACCCGGCCACTCATGTATCCGGAGGCTGCGAACTCGGAAGGAAGATGGGGGGAAGATGTCAGCCTTCTCAACGTTAATCCGGCACTGAGGGGGAGTCATGGCTCCTTTACATCAAAGTCTGGAATCAGTGCTAAATGCACACTAATAGGACATGTGTTTAAGTTACCTATAGCCAAAAGTTTTTTTTGGGATAGGGTAGGGAAGAGTTAAAGCCCAACTTTGAGCAAGGCAACAACAAAAAAATACCCATGCATTGCCCCCCCCCCCCCCCCATAATATATAGCAAAGATTCATGTTCAAATAAATACTGTTCCTGTGCAAAATAATAGGATTTTTATAACAGCTTACCTGTAAAATCCTTTTCTTGGAGTACATCACGGGACACAGAGCGGCATAGTCATTACTATGTGGGTTATATAGATACCTTCAGGTGCTGGCACTGGCAACTTCCAAAACCGGAAGTACCCTCCCCTATATAAGCCCCTCCCATCCAGGAGTACCTCAGTTTTGTAGCAAAGCAATAAGTGTCCCCAAAAGAGGGGTGGGAGCTCTGTGTCCCGTGATGTACCCCAAGAAAAGGATTTTACAGGTAAGCTGTTATAAAAATCCTATTTTCTTTCTCGTACATCACGGGACACAGAGCGGCATAGTCATTACTATGTGGGATGTCCTAAAGCAATGCCCAATGAGGGGGGGGATACACCATACATAAGCTGAGCGCTATCAGACATGAGGATCTTTTGCGGCCTGCAACACACTGCGCCCAAAGGCGACATCCTCCTGACTTCTAACGTCCACCTGGTAGAACCTAGTAAACGTGTGTACTGAAGACCATGTTGCGGCCTTACAGACTTGAGCCAGGGAGGCCTGGTGATGCACTGCCCATGAAGTTCCAACTGCTCTCGTGGAGTGCGCCCTAACTTTGAACGGAGGCGGTCTCCTTCTCAAGCCATAGGCTTGCATTATGACCTGTCGAATCCACTTGGCTAAAGTAGATTTTGACGCTGCCTGACCCTTTCTGGGGCCTTCCGGCAGAATAAACAAAGTATCCGTTCTACGAATCTGAGCAGTGGCTTTTAGATAAGCTTTAACTGCTCTTACTACATCCAAAGAATGCAATAACTTTTCCTCTACCGAACGAGGTTTGGGGAAAAAAGAAGGAAGAACCACATCCTGGTTCAAATGAAAACCTTGATACCACCTTAGGAAGAAAGGCTGGATGAGGACGTAACACTACTCTGTCCTTATGGATAACCAGATATGGCTCTTTACAGGACATAGCTGCTAATTCCGACACTCTTTTAGCCGAACAAATGGCTACTAGAAAAAACAATTTCCTGGTGAGAAGAACCAAGGAACTATGCTGTAATGGTTCAAATGGTTGTTTCTGTAGAACCGACAGAACCAGGTTTAGATCCCATGGGCATATGGGAATATTAACCGGAGGACTAATACGCATCACTCCTTATCTAAAGGCTTTGACTAGTGAATGCGAAGCCAAGGGCCTTTGAAAAAATATTGACAAGGCCGAAAACTGACCTTTGATAGTACTCAAGGCAAGCTTCCTATCTACAGCCCACTGTAGGAAGTCCAGACTCCTACCTTTCTTTTTCGTACATCACGGGACACAGAGCGACATAGTCATTACTAATGGGTTATATAGATTACCTTCAGGTGCTGCCACTGGCCACTTCCAAACCGGAAGTACCCTCCCCTATATAAGCCCCTCCCATCCGGGAGCACCTCAGTTTTTTGCCAGTGTCTAAGGTGTTGGCCAAAGAGTAACATGTGTTTTCACTGGGCTTGCGTACAGGTTCTTTTGGGCCTTAGTAAGCTGTTCCGGATCCCACCAAAAAAGCTTCATAGCTAAACGGTCTGTACCCGGGCCTTGCAGCAGAAGAGCAAGGTTTTGCCTGTAATGCCTCTCTTAGGAGGGCTGGACCCTGGGATCCAGAGCTCTGGTCATACCCACGACCAAGATGTTGTCTGTGCAGGGTGCTATACAGGTCCAGGGGAGTGGAATCCTTGGGAACCCGGTCCCTGAAGGTTTAATTACAATGCCTGCCGTGATAGGTGAAGTTTGGGCTTCTGTGGACCGAACAGAGTCCTGCGGCGGGGAACAGGTAAGTGGGGGCCCCCAGGAACTTGGTTCTATTGGGGGACCCCCAAGCCTAATTTGTCTTTCTGTCTGTTACCTAACGGTATTCCCGCTAATATCTGTGTATGCCTGTAACTACTGAAAATGTAAAATTTTAATAGTAGTCAAGAAAAAAAAAAAAAAGAGGACCGCGGTACCTGTGTTAAACCACTAGAGGCCGCTGTAGTCCATTTTTCTTGTCATGTGGATCTTTGGTTTTCTCAAGTCAAAAGATCCAGGCAGTTGGTAAGTTTCTCTGTGGGAATCCACTTCCTCTGCCCTGTTGCTGCGCTCATCCACCGCACAGGCCCTCCGGCAAAAAGGGCCCTGGCTCCTAGTCCCTGTTTGATTTCGAAAAGGGCGCCAATGGAGCACGGGCGCGCGCGCGCACGCGTGCACGCGCCTCCTATGAAAAAAAAAGGGGCGGGGCGGGTGGATGACGCTCGATGCGCGCCACGGCGCTTCTGCGCATGTGCAGGCGTCCCAGCTTGTATAAAGACACAGTACAAGTGTCAGCTGGATGCAAACAGAGCTAGCAACAAACAGTGGCACACAGAGGCGGTTGATGCAGGCATCCCCATAGAAAGGCACTTTAGTGGACACCAGCTGGTATATAGCAGCAACTGTGTTAGACTATTACCAGCAAAATTGGTGTATGACGACGGGAATACCTCAGCTTTGTGCTTAAAGGATATGTCGTCCAGACGCTCCGGAAATAGGTCTTCCAGGAAGCCAAAGGGGTCTCCATCGGGCTCTGAGGATATTGGGCATGCTTGTACTGCACCAATCTCCCCTGAGAATTCAGAGGTCAGTAGCCGTAGAAACCCCGCAGGAGTGCCTGGTGCTGCGGCTGTCCCCAGTCCACCTGCTCCTGTATATATAACAGAGGAGGTTTTATCCTCAACTCTGGGAGGATTGGAAGAGAGATTAACAGCATTGATCGCTGCTTCCCTGTCACAGGGAAAGCGCGTCCGATCTCCGTCTCCTCCTTCAGAGTGCCTGTTAGTGGAGGAACAGCCCCACACCTGAAGGGGATCAGGATGAGGTTGATTCAGTTATGGAGGAATCAACAGTGGAAGAACCTTTCTCAGCATCTCAGGCTGAAAGATTATGGGTTCAGTCTCTGACTAACATGGTCCGATCAGCATTTAAAATGCCTCTGGCGGAACCACCATCCACTACGGTTTCCTCGCTGGGGTCGCTAAAAGCTCCCCAGGCTGTCTGTTCCTTCCCAATCCACCCTTTATTAGAAGGGCTTATTTACCAGGATTGGGAGCATCCTGAGAAAATATTTGCTCCCCCCCAAGAGATTTCCGGTGATCTATCCCATGGAGGATAAGTTCATAAAAAAATGGAGGGTCCCTACAGTGGACGCAGCCATCTCTTCTGTGAACAAATCACTGACATGTCCAGTAGATAATGTTCCAATGTTCAAAGACCCAATAGATAAAAAATTGGAGTCTTTACTAAAATCTGCTTTCTCTACAGCAAGCATGGTGACACAACCTGCGGTAGCAGCGATTGGAGTCTGCCAAGCAGTGAAAGATCAGTTGAAACAAGTCTTAAGGGACTTACCAGATCAGCAGGCTCTTGCCCTAGTTGACCTGCCTAGAGCCTTGTGTTTTGCGGTGGACGCCATAAAGGATACAATCCAACAGGCCTCCCGCTTTACGCTGTCTATAGTACATATGCGTAGGCTTCTGTGGCTCAAAAACTGGTCTGCTGAAGCTTCCTGTAAGAAACTGCTGGTTAGCTTCCCATTTCATGGAGAACGCTTATTTGGAGAAGATCTGGACAAATATATCCAGAAAATTTCTGCCGGTAAAAGTTCACTCTTACCGGTTAAGAACAAGAGTAGAAGTCCTTCTTTTAAGAGGCCTACTTCTCCAGTCCCGGGCACATCGGCTGTGAAGCAGTTCCGACGGCCTCCGCGGTCAAATTCAGGGGGCAGAAATCAGGGACAATCACAGGGTAACAAGAAGCCCTGGATCAAGAGAGGTACAAAACCTCCCCCCAAGGCATGAAGCGTTGACCCCACTCAATCGGGTGGGGGGAAGGCTTCAGTTGTTCACAGAGACCTGGCGGGACACCATCAGAGACAGATGGGTGCTCTCCGCAGTAAGTCTGGGATACAAGCTGGAGTTAAAAGGCACTCCTCCTGCCCAATTTATGAGGTCAAACGTGCCAAGAGATCCCCAGAAGAGAGGATCCCTCCTTCTGGCACTAGAACAACTATTGCTCCAAGGTGTAATCATGAAGGTTCCCCTGGAAGAAAGCGGATTCGGGTTTTACTCAAACCTTTTCACAGTCCCCAAACCAAATGGGGACGTGAGGCCCATATTAAATCTAAAAGGGCTAAACAAGTTCCTAAATATCAGGACTTTTCGGATGGAGTCGATCCGATCGGTGGCCACCGCCCTACAAGGGCAGGAATGGTTAGCCTCGATCGACATAAGGGATGCTTATCTGCATATTCCCATCTTTCCGGCCCACCAGAAATTTCTACGCTTTGCAGTAGAAGGGCGCCATTTTCAGTTCAGAGCCTTACCTTTCGGTCTGGCCACAGCACCACGAGTGTTCACAAAAATTCTGGCCCCATTATTGGCCAATCTAAGAACACAAGGTGTAACGATAATGGCATATCTAGACGACCTGCTACTAATAGACCACTCAGTGGAAAAGCTGGAAGTAGCTATTCACAAGACAATCAAGTATCTGGAATATCACGGTTGGATTATCAACCGGGACAAGTCAGCTCTAAGACCAGTCAAAAGTCTGGAATACTTAGGGCTAAGGCTTGATTCAAATCAGAGAAAGATTTTCTTACCTCCAGAGAAGGTGTCATCTTTAAAAGATTTGGCCCACTTAGTGGGTACAAAAAGAAAACCATCCATACGCCTCTGCATGAGGCTGCTGGGAAAAATGGTGGCTTCATTCGAAGCGGTACCCTACGGTCAATTCCATTCAAGGAATTTGAAAAGGGCCATACTGTCAGCCTGGAACAAAAAAGTTCAGGCTTTAGACTTACCAATGTCCCTGTCCCCTTCCGTTCGCAAGAGCCTCCATTGGTGGTTGGTGCCCCAGAATCTGGAAAAAGGAAAACCCTTCAGTCCGGTTTCTTGGAAGGTGGTCACTACAGATGCCAGCCTCATAGGCTGGGGGGCAGTACTGGAGCAATGGTCTCTCCAGGGCAAGTGGTCAGAAGCAGAAAAGGCCCTGCCCATCAATCTCTTAGAGATACGAGCAGCCCGGTATGCCCTAGTAGCATGGACATCCAAACTCCAAGGGTCCCCTGTCAGAATTCAATCAGACAATGCCACAGCAGTGGCATATATCAATCACCAGGGTGGCACCAGGAGTCGTGCAGCCCAGAGGGAAGCAAATTGCATCCTGGAGTGGGCAGAAAAATATGTCCCAGCCATATCCGCGGTTTTCATCCCAGGAGTGGAAAATTGGAGAGCGGACTTTTTAAGTCGCCAACAATTATGCCCGGGGGAATGGTCTCTTCACCCCGAGGTTTTCCAGGCAATATGCCAGCGGTGGGGAACACCGGATGTAGATCTGCTAGCATCCAGATTCAACGCAAAGGTGGACAGATTTGTGTCTCGCACAAGGGATCCCCTAGCTTGCGGCTCGGATGCCCTAGTGTTCCCTTGGGATCAGTTCAAGCTGATATATGCATTCCCACCGCCACAATTGTTACCGCGATTACTCCGCAGAATCAGGGTAGAAAAGAAACCAGTGATTCTGGTGGCTCCAGCGTGGCCCCGAAGGGCATGGTACGCGGAGATTGTAAAAATGTCAGTGAGGAGTCCTTGGACCCTCCCACATCGTCCGGACCTGCTGTCGCAAGGACCGATATACCACCCTTCCTTACCAGCCCTAGGTTTGACGGCCTGGCTATTGAAGCCCACATTCTGGAAAAGAGAGGGCTCTCTAATTCTGTGGTATCTACCATGATCAATGCCAGGAAGCCGGTATCCAGGCAGATCTATTATAGGATCTGGAAGGCGTACATTACGTGGTGTGAGGCCAAGAAATGGCATCCACGTAAGTACGTGATAGGTAGGATTTTGGACTTCCTACAGTGGGCTGTAGATAGGAAGCTGGCCTTGAGTACTATCAAGGGTCAGATTTCGGCCTTGTCAATATTTTTTCAAAGGCCCTTGGCTTCGCATTCACTAGTCAAAGCTTTCATACAAGGAGTGATGCGTATTAGCCCTCCGGTTAGTATTCCCATATGTCCATGGGACTTAAACCTGGTTCTGTCGGTTCTACAGAAACAACCGTTTGAACCATTGCAACACATTTCCTTGGTTCTTCTCACCAGGAAATTGATTTTCTTAGTAGCCATTTGTTCGGCTAAAAGAGTATCGGAATTAGCTGCCTTGTCCTGTAGGGAGCCATATCTGGTTGTCCATAAGGACAGAGTAGTATTACGTCCTCATCCAGCCTTTCTTCCCAAGGTGGTATCGAGGTTTCATTTGAACCAAGATGTGGTTCTTCCTTCTTTTTTCCCCAAACCTAGCTCGGTAGAGGAAAAGTTATTACATTCTTTGGATGTAGTAAGAGCAGTTAAAGCTTATCTAAAAGCCACTGCTCAGATTCGCAGAACGGATACTTTGTTTATTCTGCCGGAAGGCCCTAGAAAGGGTCAGGCAGCATCAAAATCTACTTTAGCCAAGTGGATTCGACAGGTCATAATACAAGCCTATGGCTTGAGAAAGAGACCGCCTCCGTTCAAAGTTAGGGCGCACTCCACAAGAGCAGTTGGAACTTCATGGGCAGTGCATCACCAGGCCTCCCTGGCTCAAGTATGTAAGGCCGCAACATGGTCTTCGGTACACATGTTTACTAGATTCTACCAGGTAGACGTTAGAAGTCAGGAGGATGTCGCCTTTGGGCGCAGTGTGTTGCAGGCCGCAAAAGATCCTCATGCCTGATGGCGCCCAGCTTATGTATCCCTCCCCTCATTTGGCATTGCTTTGGGACGTCCCATTAGTAATGACTAAGTCGCTCTGTGTCCCGTGATGTACGAAAAAGAAAAAGGGATTTTTATAACAGCTTACCTGTAAAATCCTTTTCTTGGAGTACATCACGGGACACAGAGCTCCCACCCCTCTTTTTGGGACACTTATTGCTTTGCTACAAAACTGAGGTGCTCCCGGATGGGAGGGGCTTATATAGGGGAGGGTACTTCCGGTTTGGAAGTGGCCAGTGCCAGCACCTGAAGGTAATCTTCATAACCCATTAGTAATGACTAAGTCGCTCTGTGTCCCGTGATGTACTCCAAGAAAAGGATTTTACAGGTAAGCTGTTATAAAAATCCCTTTATTACGTACTTATGTGGATGCCATTTCTTGGCCTCACACCACGCGATGTACGCCTTCCAGATTCTATAGTAGATCTGCCTGGATACCGGCTTCCTGGCATTGATCATGGTAGATACCACAGGATTAGAGAGCCCTCTCTTTTTTAGAATGTGGGCTTCAATAGCCAGGCCATCAAACCTAGGGCTGGTAAGGAAGGGTGGTATATCGGTCCTTGCGAAAGCAGGTCCGGACGACGTGGGAGAGTCCAAGGACTCCCCACTGACATTTTACAATCTCCGCGTACCACGCTCTTCGGGGCCACGCTGGAGCCACCAGAATCACTGGTTTCTTTTCTACCCTGATTCTGCGGAGTAATCGAGGTAACCATTGTGGCGGTGTGAATGCATATATCAGCTTGAACTGATCCCAAGGGAACACTAGGGCATCCGAGCCGCAAGCTAGGGGATCCCTTGTCCGAGAGACAAACCTGTCCACCTTTGCGTTGAATCTGGATGCTAGAAGATCTACATCCGGTGTTCCCCACCGCTGACATATTGTCCAGAAAACCTCGGGGTGAAGGGACCATTCCTCTGGGCATAATTGCTGGCGACTTAGAAAGTCCGCCTTCCAATTCTCCACTCCTGGAATGAATACCGCAGATATGGCTGGGACATATCTTTCTGCCCATTTCAGGATGTAATTTACTTCCCTCTGGGCTGCACGACTCCTGGTGCCCCCCTGATGATTGATATATGCCACTGCTGTGGCATTGTCTGATTGAATTCTGACAGGGGACCCTTGGAGTTTGGATGTCCATGCTACTAGGGCATACCGGGCTGCTCGTATCTCTAAGAGATTGATGGGCAGGGCCTTTTCTGCATCCGACCATCTGCCCTGGAGAGACCATTGCTCCAGTACTGCTCCCCAGCCTATAAGGCTGGCATCTGTAGTGACCACCTTCCAAGAAATCGGACTGAAGGATTTCCCTTTTTCCAGATTCTGGGGAACCAACCACCAACGGAGGCTCTTGCGAACGGAAGGGGACAAGGACATTGTAAGTCTAGGGCCTGAACTTTTTTGTTCCAGGCTGACAGTATGGCCCCTTGCAAATTCCTTGAATGGAATTGACCGCAGGGTACTGCTTCGAATGATGCCACCATTTTTCCCAGCAGCCTCATGCACAGGCGTATGGACGGCTGTCTTTTTTGTACCCACTAAGTGGATCAAATCTTTCAAAGACAACACCTTTCCTCGAGGCAAGAATATTTTTCTCTGGCCTGAATCCAACCTTAGCCCCAAGTATTCCAGACTTTTGACTGGTTTTTAGGGCTGACTTGTCTCAGTTGATAATCCAACCGTGAGATTCCAGATACTTGATTGTCTTGTGAACGACCACGTCTAGTTTTTTCACTGAGTGGTCTATCAGCAACAAGTCATCTAGATATGCCATTATCATTACACCTTGTGTTCTTAGATTGGCCAATAAAGGGCCAGAATTTTTGTAAACACTCGTGGTGCTGTGGCCAGACCGAAGGGTAAGGCTCTGAACTGAAAATGGCGCCCTTCTACTGCAAAGCGTAGAAATTTTTGGTGGACTGGAAAGATGGGAATGCGCAAATAAGCATCTTTGATGTCGATCGCGGCTAACCAATCCTCCCCTTGTAGGGCAGTGGCCACCGATCGGATCGACTCCATCGGAAAGTCCTGATATACAGGAATTTGTTTAGCCCTTTTAGAATTAATATGGGCCTCCCGTCCCCGTTTGCTTCGGGACTGTAAAGAGGTTTGAGTAAAACCCGAACCCCCATTCTTCCAGGGGAACCTCCATAATTACTCCTTGGAGCAATAGTTGTTCTAGTGCCAACAGGAGGGATTCTCTCTTCCGGGGATCCCTTGGCACGTTTGACCTCAAAAATGGGAAGGAGGAGAGTCTTTTAACTCCAATCTGTATCCCAAACATACTGCGGAGAGCACCTATCTGTTTTGATCGTGCCCCGCCAGGTCTCTTGCGAACAACTGGAGTCCTCCCCCCACCCGACTGAGTGGGGGCAACCCTTCAATGAATTTAACTTTGGGGGAGGTTTTGTACCTCCCCTGACCCAGGGTTTCTCATTACCCTGTGATTGTCCCTGTTTTTTACCCCCGGGAATTGACCGAGGAGGCCGTCGGAACTGTTACACAGCCGATGCCCCAGGGACTGGAGAAGCAGGCCTCTTAAAGAGGGACCTCTAACTCTGTTTTTAACCGGCAAGAGCGTATTTTTACCGCTGGAAATTTTCTGGATATATTTGTCCAGGTCTTCCCTGAATAAGCGTTCACCATGAAATGGGACGCTAACCAGCCATTCTTTACAGGGAGCTTCAGCAGACCAGTTTTTTAGCCATAGAAGCCTACGCATATGTACTACAGACAGCGTAAGGCGGGAGGCCTGATGGATTGAATCCTTTATGGCGTCAACCGCAAAGCCTAAGGCTCTAGGTAGATCAGCTAGGGCAAGGGCCTGCTGATCTGTCAAGTCCCTCAAGACCTGTTTCAACTGATCCTTCACTGCTTAGCAGACCCCACTGCTGGTTGTGTCACCAAGCTTGCTGTAGAAAGAAGCAGATTTTCATAAGGACTCCAATCTTTTATCTATTGGGTTCTTGAACATTTGGACATTATCCACTGGACATGTCAGTGATATATACACACAAGAGATGGCTGCGTCCACTGTAGGGACCTTCCATTTTTTGATGAACTTATCCTCCATGGGATAGACCACCGGAAATCTCTTGGGGGGAATAAATATTTTCTCAGGATGTTCCCAATCCTGGTAAATGAGCCCTTTCAGTAAAGAGTGAAGTGGAAAAGAACAGACAGTCTGGGGGCTTCTAGCGACCCCAACGAGGATACAGTAGTGGTTGATGGTTCCGCAAGGTGCATTTTTAAATGCTGATCGGACCATGTTAGTCAGAGACTGAACCCATAATCTTTCAGCTTGAGATGCTGAGAAAAGGTTCCTCCACTGTTGATTCCTCTATAACAGAATCAACCTCATCCTGATCCCCTTCAGGCAGGTCGATCCCTGTATGGGACTGTTGCTCTGCTAACAGGCACTCTGAAGGAGGAGACGGAGATCGGGCGTGCTTTCCCTGACAGGGAGGCAGCGATCAATGTTGACAATCTCTCTCTAATCCTCCCAGAGCTGAGGAAAAAACCTCCTCTGTTACATACACAGGAGCAGGTGAACTGAGGACAGCCACAGTACCAAGTACCCCTGCGGGGTCTCTACGGTCACTTACCTCTGAACTTCAGGGGAGACTGGTGCAGCAGAAGCATGCCCAAGATCCTCAGAGCCCGATGAGACCCCCTTCGCTTCCTGGAAGATTCAGTTCCGGAGCTTCTGGACGGCATATTCCTAAGCCTAAAGCTGAGGTATTCCAGCCGTAATACACCACTTTTACTGAGAATAGTCTAGCACAATTGCTGCTATATAACAGTTGGTGTCTACTAAAGTGCCTTTCTAGGGGATGCCTGCATCAACCGCCTCTGTGTGCCTTTATACTGTTGCTAGCTCTGTCTGTGCACTTCAATAGCCAGCTATGATTGTGCTTTAAAACACGCTGGACGCCCGCACATGCGCAGTAGAGCCGCGGCGCACACCGAGCGTCATCCACCCGCTCCGCCCCTTTTTCCAGATCGCCTCTATATATAGAGGCGCGTGCACGCGCACGCGCGCGGGCACGTGCGCCTTCGGCGCCTTTTTTGAAAAAAATAAGGAGCTAGATGGGAGCCAGGGTCCCTGCCGCAGGGCCCGGGGATGGATGAGCGCAGCAACAGGGCAGAGGAGACAGTTTCCCAGCAGAGAACTTACCAACTGCCTGGATTTGATTTTGGAAGAAAAAAATCCACATTACAAGAAAAAGAACCATAGCGGCCTCTAGTGTCTAACACAGGTACCGCAGTCTTACATTTTTTTTTTTTTTTTCTTGCCTACTATTAAAATTTTTACATTTTCTCAGTAGTAACAGGCATACACAGAATATTAGCGGGAATACCTTAGGTAACAGCCAGAAAGACAAAATAGGCTTGGGGGTCCCTCAATAGAACCAAGTTCCCGAGGGCCCCCACTTACCTTTTCCTCGCCGCAGGACTCTGTTTGGTCCACAGAAGCCCAAACTTCACCTATCACGGCAGGCATTGTAATTAAACCTTCAGGGACCGGGTTCCCAAGGATTCCACTCCCCTGGACCTGTATAGCACCCTGCACAGAAAACATCTTGGTCGTGGGTATGACCAGAGCTCTGGATCCCAGGGTCCAGCCCTCCTAAGAGAGGCATTACAGGCAAAACCTTGCTCTTCTCTTGCAAGGCCCGGGTACCGACCGTTTAGCTATGAAGCTTTTTTGGTCGGATCCGGAAAAGCTTACTGAGGCCCAAAAGAACCTGTACGCAAGCTCAGTGAAAAACACATGTTACTTCTTGGCCAACACCTTAGACACTGGCAAAAAACTGAGGTGCTCCCGGATGGGAGGGGCTTATATAGGGGAGGGTACTTCCGGTTTTGGAAGTTGCCAGTGCCAGCACCTGAAGGTATCTATATAACCCACATAGTAATGACTATGCCGCTCTGTGCCCCGTGATGTACGAGAAAGAAAAATTCCTGTGCAAAAAATCTGATAAATACAATATATCCTGAATAAATAAATATAACATTTCCTTGGTGCATAAAAGCAAATGAGTGCAAAATATTAAAAGTACTAATAAGTATTTCTTCAGTGCCAATAAGCAAATGTAAAATAAAGTGCAAAATCAAGCACAAAAAGTGCAGCAATAATGTGCAAAGTAAAAAGTGAATAAAAATTTAAAGTCAGAAAATAAAAAATAATTATTTCTGTGCAAAAAACGTTCAGTGTCAAAACACAGTCTTAAAGCGGAGCTCCACCGAAAAAAAAAAATATTAAAAGCCAGCATCTACAAATACTGCAGCTGCTGACTTTTAATATATGGACACTTACCTGTCCGGGAGTCCAGCGACGTCGGCAGCAGAAGACGAGCAATCGCTCGTCACTCTGCTGCCCCCACCGCCATCCTCGGTGAGGGAACCAGGCAGTGAAGCGTTGCGGCTTCACTGCCCGTTTCCCTACAGCGCATGCGTGAGTCACGCTGCGCTGTTCTCACTGGTCCCTGTTGTGTTCTGGGAGCCGAGTGTTTCCCAGAACACAACAGGTATTCTGCGGGAAGTGACGTACTACCCGCAGAATATCCGCAGAGAGGACTCCCGGAAGTGGGTGCAAATACCTGTTTTAGACAGGTATCTGCACCCCCCTCCCCCCTGAAAGGTGCCAAATATGACATCGGAGGGGGGGAGGGTTCCGATGAGCGGAAGTTCCACTTTAGGGTGGAGCTCCGCTTTAAGTGCAAACAAGAAAAAAACGTGCCAAAAAAACTCCTCCGTGCTGGAAAATTTCTGAAACAGTCCAAACGATGTGCATAAAGATCCAAGTGCAAAATTGCAACAAATCAACGTTGAAAGGAAATATTCTCCAACTGCCAAGAAAACATGCAAAGTACTTCAATCCTGTGCAGGTGCCCTCGTTTCCCTAAATATGTTGGGGTATGGGGGAATGGGAGATTAGCAAGTTTTCCACTAATAAGTAAGTAATCATGTTGATCACTTGCTATAGATCATATACCTGGTAGAGTATTTGTTGCTGCAACCGTTTAGCATACAAAGAGAAGGGGGAAGGGGAAGGGGAGGGTTTTCGCCTGTCATAGAACAGGCAAAAAAAGGGGTTACATTTGGCAACAAGTAAATGATCAAAGGACGGGAATAATAAAAAAAATTAAATATTTATTCCTGTAAACGTTAATACATTTTATTAATTAAAGTGCAGTAAAGGTACCCAAAAAAAGGAAACTAATGCAACAAGGCATTCATTAATTAACTAATGAAGGACATCAATTGACAAACAAGACATACAATGACTGTACATATAACGATACACTAGTCCGGACGTGTGGTTCAGCCCTATGTGTTATGCAGCCCAAATAGTATGTATGATTGGTTACCCTCCCCTAAAGGATATAGGGCAATTGAATCCGCTTACTATTATGTGGATTCTCTGTATAGGGCCAAAAGGGTGCTAGTTAGCAAAGGGCTGAACCTGATGGAGTGGGGGGAGGGAGGAAGGGCAGGGGAACCGTGGTATTGGGGGAGCCTAACAAACTGGTTGAATCGGTACATGTGACCTTGATGGTATACTACGTGGAATACGTCAACTATGGGGGTCCCCTCATTAAAGCGTTTTCCTCAGAGGATTTAAATAATGCTCCAATAGATATTGACTCGAGAAGTAATCCAACTATCAATTGCTGACATAATTTGGATTTATGAATCCATCCATAAGGTTATGGTTCAAAAGTCAGTGATTCATTTTGGAGCATACCGATGTAAGGCAACAGAAGGACTTGGACAGAACGGGACCAGTCTTTGGTCCTACTATTCAGCTCTATTACAGTCAATGAATCAAAGGAATGCGTACATTACCATTGGACGCCTTTGTGTTTTGAGCTGAATTAGCCAGATCTGTTCCAGTGGATCCCTATTTGCCTCATACCTTACGGCTGGTGTTGGAGTGTCCTGACCAAGCCAAACGGCTCTGTTGGCCGAAAAGGGGTCGAAGGAAATCCCAAGATATAGATCAGTAGCTGCACTGGTAGATAGAAAGTCCGGTTCGATGACCATTAGAAGTGCTTAATACTGCCGTTGTTGCCGCTTGGTATGTACGCTTGCTGCTTCCTACGATCTCCTCTCCACGTCACTTCGCCCGCTCCATTCAGACTGACGTCACGTGACTGTGTGGGGTGACTACGTCAACGTGTTTCGCCGTGCTCTGTGGCGTAGCTTCGTCTGGACGTTTCACGTAACTTACCGAGATACTGGTTTATGTACCTCTCGGATCAGAGACGTCCACCAATGGGAAATTGGGGGATTTTTGAAAAAATCAACCGATAGTCGAATCCTGTTTGAATTTCATTCAAGGAGTCCTATTCACTGTTTATCTAATTGGAGTTACTATTTACGTTGCCATGCAAAAGTCAAAGCTAGACGAATCAACTGTGGATGAAATCCTTGATTACATAGAAGTCACTCTACTATTTTCTGTATAATGGCAACTGCATTGGCCATCATTAATTTGCTGGGGGACACAAATCATGTTTTTAAACGTAGTAATGTACAATTGCGTATATTATTTTGGGAGGATCAGGGAAGAACATATGGGCGTGCTAACAGATCACAACGAATACAGATATGGTGAACATGAGATTATCAAAGAAGAGGAAAGGGAGGAGGGTGGGAGGAATGTAATCAATAATAGTGGAGGAATCACAGCTTTATTTTTAATTTTATTTCTATTTTAATTTATTATTTTTTATTGTTTATTTTCTATTTTTTATTTTTTTATATTTTTTTTATAATTTTATTATGGAATTTTTTTTCCCCCCTATCATTAAAGCTGTGATAAACTTACCACTAGAATAGATTATCTACAAGGCAAAGTGACCCAAGAATGTATACAGATCATGAAATATAATATAGACAGGAGGAGGTACATTAAAGGAGTAAGTATTCAGGCAGGGGTAAGGGCAAAGGACAGTAGAGGATATTTTTCTAAGTGTCCCATTAAGTCTTATGGGTAATGTATATTTTAGGTAGGCAGAAACACCTGCAAATTTAGCTCCGTGTTTAGGTCTACCGGGACGAGAGATTTGAGGCGGTACACCCACCATTTCTCCTTTTGAAGGAGGATGCGATCATAATCACCTCTTCTTGTGGGTAACTTTAGAACATAGATCCCTTTAACCATCATGCCATTGGAACTACGTCCATGGCACTGGGCAAAGTGTTTGGCTACTTGCTTTTTAGGTATTTTTTCCTTCTTGTTTATTTCTCTCAGGTGCTCACCAACTCGTATCCTCAATGACCTCTTGGTCTTACGTCCGGACTAGTGTATCGTTATATATGTACAGTCATTGTATGTCTTGTTTGTCAATTGATGTCCTTCATTAGTTAATTAATTAATGCCTTGTTGCATTAGTTTCCTTTTTTTGGGTACCTTTACTGCACTTTAATTAATAAAATGTATTAACGTTTACAGGAATAAATATTTAATTTTTTTTATTATCCTCGTTTCCCTAAGCCTTTCTGCTAGTCTCCAATAGCTGAGTGCTGTCTTTTCTTGTTTAATCGGCCATGATCAGGTTTCCCATTTTAGGTACTCAGATAACAAAAAGAGGAAAGGTGGGGCTCCATAGTGTAGTATTTCAGATATACGTTTATTAATAAAGGTTAAAAAACTTACAATTCAGATGATTAAAAACAGCATGACACAGTGTGTATTCCAGCTTCCGGACTCGGCCGCGACCAGAAGTGATGTCACCACAGCTCTGTACTCTGACGCGTTTCGGTACTGCTCAATGTCACTTTCTCAAAGGTGATAGCAGTCCCCCACTTGAAGCTCTCTAAGTCGCTTATGGCTCACTGCCACCACATAGAATAGAGGATAAGGCAAGATTCACATTCTGATATTGCATGCGTTCCCAAAATGCACAGACACACATTGCCCTTTAGTGGACGCACCGTTAATTGTTAATGGCACCTCCACTCATTTGCAAATGCGTACACCAAACAGGTGCAGCATACTTTTGGAAAAGAGTGTGTTTTTTCAATTAAATGAATGGGCTGCCCTACACGCGATGTGCGGGAATAAGTCCATGTTTTATCACTCCTATAGGTGTGAACCAAGCCTTGCATTTTATGTTTGATTTTATGTGATGATGTTAAGGCATTGCCCACAGATTAGAGCTTTAGGAAGAAGAGGGCAGAGTGCTGCACAGAGCTTGGGATAGGGCAGAGGCTCAACTAGAACCTTTAGGATCCTGGTGCAAGAAACCACGAAGGGCCCCCCTGGCCTCTGACCGGGGCTCTTTCCACCGATCCTGGGGCCCTTTACTCCCATAGTGGGACCCTTTATTATGGTCCCTCAGCGGGCCACCTTCCTGCCATCTTGGGGTCCCCCTACGGTGGTGGAACACCAGAGCCCAATTGCCAGTGCAACCTTTGTGACCCTAGTAGTTCCTCCACTGGTGTCAGTAGTTTTTTATTTTTGTTAAATTTTTTTATATATATATATATATATATATATATATATATATATTTAGGACCCTCATTTGGGGGGCTTTGGTGAAATATCAGACTCACACAGAAAAAGGGACTGAGGACAGATTCATCAGTCCCTTTCTCTGCAGCCCCAGCTGCACAGAGTGAATGAACAGGAATGGCTCTGTACAGAGCTTCCTGTTCATTCATAAACCAAGGAATAGTAAACACAGAATACTATGACCCAGCTATGACTGAACAAAAAAACAGAGTCAGTGATGATTGGTACTGAGATCACTGACTCTATTCATTAAGGTAAGGAAGGGGCTGGTAAATTACATATTTACCAGCCCCCTTCCCTGCTCTCCATCCTGACAGATCCCCCACAGCAGGCGGCTAAAGGTGAAAGGGTAAAACATGGCAGCGCTGTGGGAGGGGGGGCAAGGAGGGGCCAGGGAAGCACACAGGAGCCCGGGGCAGCAGGACAGCGATAGGGAGGCAGCCGCTGAATGTCTGCGGGCGGGAGAGGAGGAGAAGCACACATTCAGCAGCTGCATGGAGGTATCCGTTCCTCTACATGCTGCCATCCCCACTGCCCTTCTATTCAGGCGTACGGGGGTGGGGGGCGCTTGGGCCCCCTGGAGCATGGGGCTCAGTCGCATTGGTGACCCCTGTGCGTACACCCCTCACATAGGGTATGTAATACAGCCACTTCCCATACTTCCTAGACTTGATTAACATTTAAATCCGCCTCAACCTGCGTTCAGGAAGTGACCACACCAAATAATTAAACAGCTAAAATTACACAGATGTCACACCATCACTGCTGCTGATCTAATTATCAAAACTTAAAAATAGTGGAAAATAAAGAAGTGCAATAAACAACTACTCCTAAAAAATCCTAGCAGCGATGTGTTGCATACAAAAAAAAATCATATATATTAACAGTATTTCGCTTTTATTATATATGATTTTTTACTTTGTATGTAACAGCGCTGCTAGGAATATTAGTAGTAGCAGTTTATTTTACTTTTTATTTTACGGCTATTTTTAAATATTTAGCATTTAGCCCCACAACAAGGGTAGATTTTATTCTAATTCTTGGAGTTGGGTTTTAAAAATAACTACAATTGGTTTAATCTCTGTGTACCATTGGGGAAATGTCCCTTCTCTTCTTATCCCAGATGCACAACAGGAAGCTAGATAAAATATTGCAATATTGCTACACTTTCTGATTAATTAATTCCTTCCATTATTATTTACAGTGCAAATCAAACAAAATTCATGCAGGACTGTGAGAGTTCCTTCTCCAGCTGGAAGTTCTCTGGGGGATTTCGCACGTGGGTGAAAATGTCTCTTGTGAAGACAACAGAGGAAGATGGAAGCCAATCAGTGGAATTCAAACAGGAGGTGGGAGATCAGATTCAGCTAAAGGAATAAATAAGTAGGCCACTATCACTGACGTCTGTTCAGAAAATGCCAGTTCTCCGGCTGTCATGGTAATTGAGTGACTTCAATCATTTCAGAGTCTCTGAACTGACAAGTATGCAAATAAAAAGTTGTAGGTTTACCCTGATTTCACTTCCTGCAGACTTGTTCAAGGTCTGTGACTCTGAAAGTATTGAACCCAGAGACAGCCAGGCACCTATCATTTTCATCAGTGGCAGCCTGCATAGTTCTCTCAGCATAGGCTTAAATCTCACCTACAGTTCAGGTCCATTCACATAATTACAATTGAAAACACTTATATTGCATCTTGCCAGTCCTTAGATGTGGTGGCTGCATTACTTTAAAATTTTCAGGTTTGAGAACATTAACTGCAAGTATCAAAAATACCTATTGACCCTGCTAGAAAATGTGTGTCTTTTCAACTCACTATAATCTGATCTGAAATCTCAAACATTGTCATCGTTCCCAGCTAATTTCTCTAAACTACAAAACAAATTCCCTCTAGATCAGTGGTCTGGTCTCCAAACTGTAGCCCACCGGACTGACATCTTTTTCTTGCCTTTATCCAGCCCTTGAGGCACCATTCCATCCACTGGCACCAATGATGGGGCGCTACTCTTTCCAATGACACCAGTGTTGGGGGCGGGGGGGGGCATTCCTCCCACTGACACCATTCCCCCCTAAATATCAACAGTAGAGCACCATTCCCCCCACTGATTCCAATAATGGGGTACTATTCCTCTCCTAAATACCAACAATGGAATACTATTTCTCCCCCTGATACCGACTATGGGGCACTATTCCTCCCACTAAAACCAATGATGGAGCATTGTTTACTCCCACTGACGCCAGGGTGTTTTCTAATCTCACTGGCCACAGCCTGTCATTGATTCTGACAGGCTTCTGGCAATGGGCTGTTTGCTGCACCTGAGCCTCCCTGATCAAAAGTGCACATTTTTGTGCTCTTTGTATGGGCCTAACCTCCCATGTGCATTTGTATTCCATTTTTACATCTATGTGGATAACTCAAGTCAAAATTCTCAGCGAGCCAGATGGTTATTGTAACCTGTTGAAATATATTTATACTTTCAAGCTGGTATCACACTTCTGCATTGTGAAGAAAGCGCCACCACAACACACCGTACGCCATCGCACTTAAACAGTACCTGCCATCTTACCTTAAGTGCAGCACACAAGAATGCACTGTGGTGCGTTGTGCTGTCAAAAATGGCGAAAGTGTTTTCTCTTTGCACTTTAAAGAAAAACGGTGGCCAAACTATGAACATTTATATATTTATATGTCCTTAATATGTCAAAATCGGCTTTAAAACATGTCATCGCTAACCTCTGCAACTGCAGGTACTGTGGAGTAAGTTATCCTCAAATTATCTTTTATTTGGCTGTAATAGCAGCACATCCAGCATGGTTTATTTATAGCACAGAATATAGAGCCTGATTTACTAAAAGAGTTGAGAATATTCACTCAAATTGTGAAAATATTCCTTTCAATTACCCAATCATGTGTAAACCCAATTCCTGTTCACTGTGAATACCGTGCAGATGATCTAAATAAACAGGAATTTGTTTTTCACATGACTTTCCACCCAAAAAGGGAAGCTCAGCTTGTCTGCCTCCTCTCCCTCCACTGCCACATTTGGCTCCTTTTTCGGGGGGGGGGGGGGGACAGGTACCTGGTTACCACTATGAAATCAGCCCCATCTCCTTCCCCGTGCAGCTGGCCCATTCACAAAGCGCAGCATGAGGGTAAACAGGCTGTGAAGCTGCAAGGCTTCACTGAGGGTTTCCCTTAGCCAAGATGGCGGTGCAAGCAACCGAGAGCCAATTCAAGAATCGGCTCAGGTGAGGACACCGCTGGATGCCTGGACAGGTAAGTGCGCTAATAGTAAAAGTCAGCAGCTATAGTATTTGTAGCTGATGTCTTTTAATTTTTTTCTCCTCTTTAATTAAATCAGCTCAAAGATGTGAGCATAGGCATCCATAAAACATGAGGAGATAAGCAGCATTAATGTCTTTCTCGTGTATGTGGTAGCCCGTAAAAGGCCAGAAACATAATGGCAGGGAAAGTCAATTTGGGTTTTAGGTTCTTATTCATACAATGTGATAACTAACCAAAGCTGAAATTACACCCACACTGAGCCTGGGGTGTAGATTTGGTGGGGACATAAGGGGATCCAAATCTGCCCCAAAGTGTCTGTGGCTCAGCAGTTAAGTGCTAGCACTGACACCATCAGTGAGGACAAGTGTCCAAAACACCTTACAGCCTCAGTTGTGCAGCTATGGGCAGAGCCGCTGAGGCTTTAAGATGGGAATTGGCAGTAGGTTGTTTGAGACCTACCCAATAATTGCAGCCATGTGGCAGGTTCATTGCATCACCGCCATGCCAATCCTCCATCAAAAGTTCTTTTTTCCCCCATATGCTGAGCTCTACCTGTATTGGTGGTGCATTGTGCCCTACTATTAGAGACATTTACATCACATACGTTTACAGTGCGGTTGCGGTGTGACCCATACACCTAAAGAGGAGTTCCTTTGTCAGCAGTACTGTCCACTGAATGCCACTTGTTGTTTAATGTTTGTCATGGTTGTGAAGTAAAGCACTGCGGCCATGGCGTGTGTATAACCCTAAGCAGCTGCATGCCCTTCTTTAGGTGGGAAGTCAGGTGAGAAAGTGGTAAAGCCAATAGTCTTTACCTACTTTTATTGCCCCCTGGCTGCCCATGTGAACAATCCCTAAGTAAACATTGTGTTTGTTCTGTTTATATTATGGGGCTGTGGAAAAATGTAGATACTGAAATCCTATCATGTGTATATATCTTCTCTATTTAATGTATATACAGTGGGGAAAATCTATTATTTGATCCCCTGCAGATTTTGTAAGTTTGCCCACTAACAAAGAAATAAAGGGTCTAAAATTTTTATAATAGGTGTATTTTAAATGATAGAGACAGAATATCAACCAAAAATCCAGAAAAACACATGATACAAATGTTATAAATTGAGTTGAAGTCCAGTGAGTAAAATAAGTATTTGATCCCCAAGCAAAACATGACTTGGTGGAGAAACCCTTGTTGGCAAGCACAGAGGTAAGACGTTTCTTGTAGTGGTTACCAGGTTTGCAGGAGGGAATTTGATCCACTCTTCTTTACAGATCTTCTCTAAATCTTTAAAGGGGTTGTAAAGTCTCTTTAAAAAAAAAAATATTAACAAACATGTCATACATACCTCCTCTGTGCAAGAGTTTTGCACAGAGTGGCCCCGGTCCTCCTCTTCTGGGGTCCCTCCATGACGCCCCTGGCTCCTCCTCTTCTCGAGTCCCCCAACAGAGAAGCTCTTTCCCTGGGGGCACACGTGCGGGCACGCTCCCACGTCCTGCTGCTGCATCCATTGACACAGACAGCAGTACCTTGCCCAGCCCCCCGGCTCCCGTGTCATTGGATTTGATTGATAGCAGCAGGAGCCAGTGGCTCCCGCTGCTATCAATCTATCCAGTGACGACCCGAGACACCGGCTGGAGCTGGTGTGCTCATCCCCATTGCTGAAAAGACTGGGTTCAGGTAAGTAGAAGGGGGCTCTGGGGGGCAGCTGAAGCACAGGATGTTTTTCACCTTTATGCATAGTATGCATTAAGGTGAAAAACCCTGAGGGTTTACAACCCCTTTAAGGTTTCTTGACTGTCGCCTGTCAATTTGAAATTTCAGCTCCCTCTATAAATTTTCTATAGGATTGAGGTCTGGAGACTGCCTAGGCCACTCCATGACCTTAATGTGCTTCTTCTTGAGCCACTCCTTTGTTGCCTTGGTGGTATGTTTTGGGTCATTGTCATGCTGGAAGACCCATCAATGACCCATCCTCAGTGTTCTGGCTGAGGGAAGACGGTTCTCATACAAGATTTTACAATACATGGCCCTGTCCATTGGCCCCTCAATGCAGCAAAGTTGGCCTTTATCTTTAGCAGAGAAACAGCCCCAAAGTATAATGTTTCCACCTCCGTGCTTCACTGTAGGGATGGTGTTCTTGGGGTCATAGTCAGCATTTTTCTTCCTCCAAACACGGCAAGTTGAGTTAATGCCAAAGAGCTTAATTTTGGTCTCATCTGACTACAGCACTTTCTCCCAATCCTTCTCTGAATCATTTAGATGTTCATTGGCAAACTTCAGACGGGCCTGTACATGTGCCTTCTTGAGGAGGGGGACTTTGCAGGATTTCAATCCATGGCGGCGTATTGTGCTACCAATGATTTGTTTGGTGACTGTGGTCCCATTTGCCTCGAGATCATTCACAAGCTTCTCCCATGTAGTTCTGGGCTGATCCCTCACTTTTCTAATGATCATCCTTACCCCATGAGGCGAAATCTTGCATGGAGCTCCAGACTGAGGGCGATTGATGGTTATTTTGTACTTCTTCCATTTGCGAATAATCGCTCCAACAGTTGTCTCCTTCTCACCAAGCTTCTTGCTGATGGTCTTGTAGCCCATTCCAGCCTTGTGTAGGTCTACAATCTTGTCCCTGACATCCTTTGACAGCTCTTTGGTCTTGCCCATGATAGTAAGGTTTGAATTGAAGAAAGAGATTCAGTGGACAGGTGTCTTTTTATCTTCACTTCCTCTATCTTTGTAGTAAAAGTTGTTTTGCAGGAAGATATTGCTTCCAATACCCTTGCTGTGTCAGTTCCCACTGAGTCCATCTCTCCAGCCTCAGAGCCGCCATCTTGTGCAGGGGGATCTTTGTCCTGATGGAGGAATCTATCCAATTTGAATTTGGCCACGGTATCCATGACTTTCTTGGGCGGAGACATGATTGGGTGAGTCCCGGAGTCAGGGGCGTTGCTAGGTGGCAAAAAGACCAGGGGCTTCAGCCCGAAGTCCAAGGCCGGCAACAGGGGGGGGGGGGTATAGGTGGCGCAGGCTTTTTATTTGGCTGGGCGGTGGGGTTGTGTGGCGGGGGGTAAGCTCACTTGCTGGTTGCTGCCTGGGATGTCCATCAAGGCGCTGCAGGCTCCAGACTGCGGGACCTGCTATGTCACTTGGCGGTGCTCGGCATCAGATCGGTCCCCACTCGGCGGCTCGGGGCTAACAATAGAATGCTGCATGCCTGAGACCCGGGGTTTTTGGGGGACCCATTCGGGGCTCCAGCCCCCCCCCCTCCGGAAGCCCCTGCCCGGAGTACTCTGGAGCTGAATTGGGTTGTTTTGAAGCTTATAGGGCACAGGATAGTGGATACAGGAGTTTGTGCTGGTGGAGCTCTGCTCACTTACGTCCTATCGCATGCTGCTCCAGGCCACGCCCCCTCGGACAAGTGTCGTTTATACACATAACGAGTTGTCGTTAGGAGCACCTTCTTAAATTGACCGGACTAATCTGTGTACCACATGGGCACATACTGTAGCCAGTCTGTGGGAGACAGAATTATTGTTGGTTGGTAGGGGATCAAATACTTATTTTACTCACTGAACTGCAACTCAATTTATAACGTTTGTATCGTGTTTTATTTCTAAATTTTTAGTTGATATTTTGTCTCTATCATTTAAAATTTACCTATGATAAAAAATATAGACCCTTCATTTCTTTGTAAGCAGGCAAACTTACAAAATCTGCAGGGGATGAAATTATGATAATAAATACTGTACATGGGCCAGTTACTAATGTTTACTAAATCATTTTTTTTTTGATGATTATAGACAAGTGTGGTGAATTTCATTGATCGAAGATCAGCTGCTGACAAGGGGGACCAGTTGTTCTTTGTGGTATTTGAATGGAAAGACCCGTACATTCAAGAAATTCAGGATGTGAGTATACAGCCCAACACTGAGAATATGTGAAATGGAATCAAATCAGTTTTACAGCAATGCAAGAAAAATGTAAGCCAGAACATTCAAGTATTTCCATGTTTCCAAAAAGGAGTAAATAAGCTTTAAAACAGTGTAGCTGCACGCACTGTGGAGCAATCCATTCCCAAAGTTCACTTCATTAGCCCATGAGGTTCATGGGGTTATTTTCCAGGTAACAACCAAACATGAACTGACATTAGAGCTGAGTTCCACCCAGAAATGGAACTTCCGCTTATCGGGTTCATCCAGGTATTTGCTCCCACTTCAGGGCATAGATTGCCGCACTTTCTGTGGCGAACTACACCATGTCCAGCCCCTCTTCCTTCCCCCCGCTGTCTTCTGGGAGACACACAGGTCCCAGAAAACAGCAGGGACCATTGAGAACGCGCAATGCGACTCGCGCATTGCGCAGTAGGGAACCAGGGGTGAAGCCGAAAGTCTTCACTCCCTGAATCCCTTAATATGAATGGCAGCGGCAGCACCCGTGAGTCGATCTGAAGACCGGCTTCGGGTGCCGACATCGCAGGCTCCCTGGACAGGTAAGTGTCCTTATATTAAAAGTCAGCAGCTACAGTATTTGTAGCTGCTGACTTTAAAAAAAAATTCCCAGGTGGACCTCCGCTTTAAATGAAAAGAAAGGGAATGATGGAAATATCATCATGCCATAATTTCCTTCTCCGAGGGGAGATTAAATAGCAGAGGCAGGCCCTGCACCTCCCTGATTATTAGCCATGTTTTCTCTTCCTCTCCACATCTGCTTTCAGAGCACATGGCAGGTTGTCAGGAAGGGGTTGGTGGAAACACAAAAAAAAACAATCCAAAACATGCGTTAAGACGCACATCGTAACATATGTATTGTACTATAATGCATGTCAAAACACGTTCTTCTGTCTCTGGCTTACTCTTCTTGGGCCTTGCAGCCAGCCCTCAATGGTGCTCTGCCAGGTCTGTTGTCCTCCTGCTGCTAGGTGGAAGCTTATAGTTTTCTGGGAGATCAGACATGGAGGCTTCAGGAGCAGGGGATGGAGTGGAACGTAAATTAAAAAAAGCTAAACAAGCAAAAAAGGCATCTTTTTACGTTTTTAGAGGGGGAACAGTTCCAGTGGTACAAAGTGCTTTTTTTTGTGTGTGAAGGTCCTCTTTTTAAAGCGGTATTTAATACATGTGGTGGCTACATTCGCTTTTCCTTCTTTTTTTGGGCTTTTCTTTTTTTCTTTTCTTTTTGATATTAAAGTGGACCTTCAGTCATTTTTTTCAACCTTCCATCTATTAAATCTTCTGCCCTTGTTGTTTTAACTTTGGATAGTAATTTTTTTTTTCTGCCAGTAAATACCTTATACAGCCCACTTCCTGTTTCTTATCTGGTAAAAAGTCTATGTTTATGACATCATGCACCGCTCTCTCTCTCACTCTGGTGAGAGTTTGCCAGGAAGGGAGGGAGGATGAGTCATAAGAAGGCCAATGAGAGCTGCAGAGCTGGAGGTGTGTGTATGTGTAAATCCAGGAAGTGAACAGGCAGCAGATTCAGCTGCCCACAGTTAAAATGGCTGCAGCCAGACTCGGTGGAGGGAGATTTCTGCAGCATATCTGGCAAGTACAGAATCACAGTATATATAAAATAATATGCAAAGTGGTTGGACGGAAGCTTCAGAATGGCAAAGATGTTTTTATTACAAATTATGTCAGTAGACTGCAGTTCCTCTTTAATTATTTATCTTTGCTCTTTTTGAACATGTGACCAGCAGCAGAGGACTAGAAGCTCCTCCTGCTTATGTTTCCCTGCAGACAGGCTGGGAGAAAGCTGGTTTATGTGACAGCTGTATATCAATTAGGAAAAAGGTACTTTTTTTTATAATAAAATAAAAATAATTACAGTGCCATCATCCACATACAGAAATTGAAGGGACAATGTAAAATAAACCATGTGTGTGTTTAGTATGAATTTTAGTGTGAACATAGTACTGACTAGTGATGTTAGTCTCCCAGCATTGCCTGTTTCCTCTGTAGACCTGAGCTGTGTTCACACTTCTGGTACTGAGGAGCACATAACAGCTGGATAGCGAGTAATCCAATTCAGCCACATCTGCTTCTCATACACTCTTAATCTGCTTCTCTCTAGTTATTTCCTTTCCTTATTTTATTCCCGGTCTGCAGATCATCACTGCCAACCCCTGGAGCATGATCGCTCTGCTCTGTGGCGTCTTTCTGGTTTTATTTAAGGCCGCCGACTTTGCCAAGCTCAGCGTGAAGTGGATGATCAAAATCCGGAAGCGGCATCTGAAGAAGAGAGCGCGGGAGCTGAACCACATAAGCTGAGATGGTGATTGGACCAGCCGTCACTTCATAGTGTTACAGAGGGAGCAAGAAGGTCAAGAACCGCTGTCATTTGTCCCATAAAAAGGAGAATTGGCGGGAGGACGTTGCTAAAAACTTTCTAGGTGTTAACTGTAATGTAGGATCAGCATAGTCTTAGGTGGATCCAGGGCTGGACAGGTCCAGGAGCCAGGCAGGAAGTGACCTTCAAAAAGGTGGAGCTGCTATTTAAAGAAGACCTTCAGAAATGCAAAAGCCCATCTTTTAAACTTTGCCTCCACACTGCTCTTGTATTTCCTGTATATGGTTTCCAATACATCAAATATCTTTTTTAAAGTGGATGTAAACCCACTGTCATCATTTTTTTTTTTTTTTTTAATTGGAAACCAACTTTATTGAAAAGTATGCATGGTACATAAATCAACATAAGCCAGTATGGCCAATATAATAGTACATACATGAATACAGTGAAGCATCTGTGTGTCACAAAGATCACTGTCATCATTTTTAATTTATTAACACAGGGTATATCTGTAAGGATATACATGCTTCCTGCATGTATCCTTATGTTTTTACACTCACCCCCTCAGCTGCCCTGAGCCCCGCAATATTGCAGAATGTGTGGGCGTATGTGTTTTCCGGCACTCGGTGGGCGGTGTCGTGACGTCAGTGGACTCCTCCGCCCACCTCTACACTCCCCTGGCCAGCCAGCATTGCGAGGAAGAGCCTCGCACCTGTGGAGAGTAAAGTGCATGTACAGGAGTGACAGAGCGCGTTCTGTGAAGAAGCAGAGCGTGCTCATGTTACTCCTGCACATGTGCAAAAGAAACAGCAATCGAAACAGAAGGATTATAAAGAGCTGAGGCAGAGAGGCAGAGCTAATGCATGAGACATGCAAATAACCTGTCACTCACAGCAGGGGGGAAGAATAGACAAGGTTTTCTCCCTTTGTCTGTTTTATCTTACTGAAAAAAGATAAGAGGATTGCTCAGAGCTGGATTAACTCTTTGTGGCAAGACTGGGCACAGATGATCTGAAATCCTATACTATACATTGTGCCAGCCAAAAAAAAAACAAATTTCGGGTTTACATCCACTTTAAGCTTTTTCCGAGTGGTCAAGTGACTGCAAAGGTCCAGAAAGTGTGTCCCCTGTGTGGAAGGCTAACGACGCCGCTAAATCCATAGAGCAGTGATGTCATCCTACTGGCATCCATAGCTCTAAGGTGTTGTCAACCATGAGAGAGTTAATGCCCACCAGCCTGTGAGCTAGGTACGGGATGGTGCGGGATTGTGCCGTGGGCAGTGAACACACAGAATGTATTAAAAAGTAACAGCGCCACAGATATGTGTGCCCTAATGGGCAGCTGCTGAAGTGATAAGAGCAGCGCTAGTCCGCACCACAATATCAAATCTCCTCAATATACTGTGCAAATAATCCTATGAAATACATCTAAAAAATCCCATAGACAACTACGGTATATACAAAATATAAAGTGCAAAATATAATAAAGTGCTAGTGCAACCTAAGAAATCGTGCAGCAATATGTCATCAAAGTGCTTGTATGATAAATTTATAAAGATTTCCCCCAAAATTGTTTAGGGCAGGGCGGGGCCAGGACCCCGATGACATTGCGGATGCTGGTTCACACTCGCGGTCTATGATACATCCGGAGGTGAACAGTTATTAACAGCTGAGTGTGTTCCTCCCTAGTGCCGGATCGGCACTTTTGGAATGTGAGTGGAACAAAAAATATTTTTAATCAGCCTGTGATACGGTTTTACGCTATGGGAGCCTCCTTCCTTCTCTTTGTTTCCTACATTATATGCTGCAGTGTAAACTATGAGATGGGAGTCTGACTAAGAAATCGGAGAGGAAAGGGGAGTTGTTTGCCGGTTTATAATCTTACCAGCATTCATCTGGTCTATTTTAGTGCGAGTGGTGAAGGAGTTACACAGTGGTGACGCACTTGGGGACTTTTACTACAGAACAGTTTAAAATAATATTTTTTTCTTTTTTTATATGACTTGTTGTTTTTTATATATATATATATATATATATATATATATATATATATATATATATATATTTTGGGGGGGAAATCTTTATGAATTTATCATACAAGCACGTTGATGACATATTGTTGCACGATTGCTTAGGTTGCACTAATTTGATGCACCAGCACTTTATTATATTTTGCACTTTATATTTTATATATAGTTGTCTATGGGATTCTTTAGATGTATTTCATAGGATTATTTGCACAGTATATTGAGGAGATTTGGTGTGAACTAGCGCTGCTCTTATCACTTCACAGTGAACACACAGAATCCAAGTTTGACAATAGCAATAAATTGTAGAAAAGTTAAGCAAGTACATACAGGCCCAGCGGGGAGACACACCCGTCCGGAGCCACTTACAGCTGTGATGGTGGTGGAACAGCGGTTGGAAGACTGGAACATGCAAACAGCGTCTGCCATGAGGAGTATAATGTGGCCTGGCCAGTCCACACCCAAAGGGGAGGCTTCCAGGAGGAGGTAGACGTAAGTCCCTGCACTGTCCCTGCTCCTCCAGAACCTTTCCCTATATCTAAGTACTGTCCCTGTCAGACGGGGAACCTGTTCCTACACTAGCCACTTGCATAAAGCGTGCCAAGTCCGAGCGCTAAAGTGTTAAATAGACTCTGCCTGACCTAAGATGGTCGCCAAAGTCACACAGGGTGCCAGCATCCAATCAGATAGTGGCCCCCCTGTGACAGAGGAAACCAAGTTGCTCTCAACTTCCTCCCTTATCTGCATTGCCGCTGCAGCTGTGCACCACCCGCAGTGGAGAATACAGACTGCACCTGCCTACAAGCCGCTCAGACAAACACATTTGCTGGAGCTTTGCAGCCATGTAACCATTTACAAAAAGTTTAAATAAAGGTATTTACATTGAGATTTATTAGAAACCGTATGCAGGAAATATTAGGAGACATTTAAAAGGTGGGCAATTGCATGGCCTTTCCTTCTACTTTCATTTTTTTAAGTCCTACTTAATTAAATGATAAGTGTATTCAGATAAAGTGCATGTATCCTGTTTGCCCCTATCAGCTGACCTAACCAATGTCGCCCTCCTCCCTTGTTCCAGAGAAGCATACTTACCTCAAAATAACAATTGTTTACATTCCACACTGTAAGTCCTCTGTCTTCTGGCCATGCCTGTGCAATAGAGCTTTATAAAAGTCTATGGGGCCCACCTACCTCTGTCTCCTGGCTGAGTGACAAGCCCTATGTACTTCTATGGGGCTCTAACTGCACAGGCATGGCCAAGTGACAGAGGACTTGTACTGCAAGAGGTAAACAACCCCTGGAGGCCACGCCCATTAGATCGAGGTAAGAAGGCATTTCTTGTGAGGGGGGAAGAGATCAATTAGGTCAGTTTAATAGGGCAAGTGCACTTTGTCTGAAAGGGCACTTATTATTTTGGGATAACTTGCACAAAGTTATGGAAATAAGACGTGTACAAAAATAAGGACTAAGGGAAAAAAGATTATCTGCCCCAAACACAACTGTGCTCCACCCTGCCATGCCACCCTCTCCACTCCCACAAAACCATTACAACAGTATTAACAGGCCAATGCATTAATGCACAAATGGGTCAAATCTTCACCACTGGAACCTGTAGGCACCCAAAGTGATACCCTTTTACACAGAATATATTCTTGTTTTACTCATCTCATCCTGGTCTACCAACAGTGGGGTTAATTTACTAAAGGCTGTGCACTTTGCAAGTACAGTTGCTCCAGAGCTTGGTAAATGAGGGGAAGCTTTGCTGACTTCCATCATCCAATCATGTTTAAGCAAAAATGCCCCCCTTTTTTTTTATTTTTCTTTGCATGTGATTGGCTATTCTTTGCAAAGTGAAGTTGAACATCATTTACTAAGCTCTGGATCAACTGCATTTGCAGAGTGCACAGTCTGTTTGTCTTTAGTAAATTTACCATATTGTGTAAGGCCAGCCAAACACGGAGTGAATTTCTTTCCTACAACCAGAAATTCGCTCAATTTCCCCCATCAACACAGAGAGTGTTAATGGGGGAATCCCTCCTGTTGGGCCATTGTCTTCTCCCAGCGGGTGAGGGCAGAGGAAGCCGTCTCTGCCAGGAGAAGACATTGATTATTGCTAGCGGCTATGGCAGCCCCTTGCGATAATCGCAGGTAAAAGTTGATCGATTAATCAACTTGGTACATTTAGCCTGCCCATACATGGTTTGAATCTCAGCGGGTTCCTGCTGATCTGGCCAAGATTTAAACTGAGTATGGCCTGCCTAAGTAAGAGGACTGAATTTATAATAATGGGGAAAATGTGTGGCCCATTACTATATAACAAAAAGCCACATCTGTACTTCTGCCTTCTACAGGCATGTGCCTACTGTACCTAATCGTAAATCCGGCCCTGACATATAGGCAATCCTCTGTAGTTTAGTAATGTTACTAAAATGACTAACATTTAATATCTAACTATTTCAGTGCTACACAGATGGAACAACTGGCTCCCAGTGGTGTAAGCTGCACAAGTACACGATGTGACTGATCGCCCATGATTCCACATCGATTGGTATGATTAATCTCTAATACATTCTGCTTGTGTAGTGTACACTATTTGGAGCCATTTATGTAGCAATGGATTGCTACTCTTAAGCTGGCCATACACGTGACAAGTTGATGTAGCAGACAACTTTTAATTTAGATTTTTTTCTTTTAATTAAGTTACAAAAGCAATCAGACATACAGTAATATCCACTTGTAGACCAAGCCTTTTCTGGCACTTTTTTTAAATTTAAAAGTTTTAAAAAGTTTAAATTAGTTTTTTGTTCTAGAAAATTACTTATAACCCCCCAAACATTATACATCTTTTTTTTAGTAGAGGTCCTACGGCAAAAAATGTCGATTGTTGAAATATTTTATGTCACACAGTATTTGCGCAGCGTTTTTTTTCAGGTGCAGTTTTTTGTAAAGAAAAAATACACTTTAATGAATAATAAAAAAAAAAAAAATTGTATACCCCAATTGTTTGTAAAATGTAAAAGATGATGTTACGCTGAGTAAATAGATAACCAACATGTCACGCTTTAAAATTTCACATGCTTGCGGAATAGCAACAAACTACAGTACTTAAAATCTCCAAAGGCGACGCTTTAAGTTTTTCCAGGTTACCTGTTTAGAGTTACAGAGGAGTTCCAGCACTAGAATTATTGCTCTTGCTCTAACATTCATGGTGATACCTCACATGTGTGGTGCAAACACGGTTTACATATGCATTCGCTTCTGCGCTCAAGAAAGGAGGGATGGGGGGAATTTTCTTTTTTTTTAATCACTTTTGTGATGTAAATGTAAATGTAAACATCCCTTGTAATAGAAATAAGGTTGACAGGTCCTCTTTATGGAGAGATCTGGGGTCAAAAGGACCCCAAATCCCTCCTTTACCTTTAAAAGCAAAAGATCAAAAATCTTTTGCTTTAAAAAATAAATAAAAATATTTGTTTACTTCCGCCCTGGACCGGAAATTACGTCCATCTGGTCTTCCAAGGCCATAGAGACAATCAGAGACGATCTATTCTCTCAGTGCCTCTGTGACCAGCCGACCACACTGTTGGATCGTTTCTCAGGTGCAATGGTGAAAAATTGCCTGAGAAACACTGGCGAGCGGCAGGGGATGTCCCCTCCCGCTGCTTCGGAAAGCGATCCAGTGGCTAATGAGCCGCTCAGTTCTCTTTCATGAGAAAGCCAGCCGCTGGCTGAAGAAAAAGATAGACCACTTCAAATCCGCAACGTATATATATATACGTATTGCGGTCGACAAGAGGATATAGTGGTTTTCATCAACTGCAAGTAGATAGGATTGAGAATGGCCTGATCAAATGCACTGGAAAAACCCTATTGGTTTAGGTTAAATTGACATAATGCCAATATTTTCCAATAAAAAATTTTTTTTTCCCAATCGATGTTTCAATAGGCTGTATTAAAGTGGTTTTAAACCCACTTTTTCAACTTGCACCTACAGGTAAGCCTAGATTAAGGCTTACCTGTAGGTGCAAGAAATATCTCCTACACCTACACGGCTTAGGAGATATTTAGTTAAATGACAGGCGCCGCTGTCTACGGCGCATGCGCGCCGTAGACAACGGCGCTTTCATGGGGTTAATCCCATTCACAAATTTGGCTACTTCCCAGCAATCGCTGGGCGTAGCCGAATGTGACGGCTCCCGCGCGCATGCGCAGAGTGACGTCTCCGCCACTCCGGCCAATCACAGCATAATGAGCTATTATGCTAGTCATATTAGTTCATTATGCCTCTCTTAAAGGGAGTTTAAAAAAAATAAAAAATTTTTATAAGGGTTTACAACCACTTTAAAACTGTCAGTTTTTAGCCCAATTTTGACGTCACAACTGACCGAATTCTGGTAGTCAGTTGAACTCTGAGGTTGCTTTTTTAGCGATTATTTTCTCAAATTGACTAAAGTTATATGTATATGGCCAGCTTTAGAGATTAATCTATAGCGAATTAAGCTACTGAAAATATATCAGGTGCTGCACTCCTGATAAGTATTTGTATTTTTTTTTTAAAAGGGAAAGCATATTTTTTGGTCAATTTTATTGCAATATTTTGACAGTTGACCAGTTTATAAGCTGATATGTTATATATTTTTTTACAATTGTTCCTAGAAAATTGTGTATTACAAATTCATTTAATACAGAGTGCATTCATGATACTTCATCTACAAAGCCTGATGAGTTTGCAATGGGGAAAAAAGGGCAGTATGACCACTTGCTGCAACCTATGAGGGAGATTTACTAAAACTGGTGCACACCAAATCTAGTACAGCTGTGCATAGTAACCAATAAACTTCTAGGTTTTATTGTCAAAGCTTAAAAAGTGTTACTAAACCCACAGCAGTAATATCAATCTGTATATGCAGTAAAGCATGCGTGTTATACCCACTGTTGAACCTGAGGCGTCAATCCTCCACATTGTATAAAAAGGCTGTTTGATCCCATCTTCCCCGATCCTCCCCTTTTTCCACTGTCCCCAATCTATCTGCTGATAGTACAGAGCCTTGGGGGCAAGCTGCACATGCTCAGTTTGGTGTGTATTGCTAGAGATAGTGTTATTTTTTTTTGTAGGGTGCATGTGATCAGCACAGGGCCAATCAGCACTGTCCAGACAGAAGGTCAGGGGTCTTGCAGCCTCATAGGACAGTCAGAGTAGAATTAAAACTCCTCCTACAAGCTTTAACCAGACACTAATAGAAGTCACAAGACTGCTATATACTGCCGATGAGAAAAGGTATTTAGCAGTTTATATTTACAAAATAAATAATTGCATTTCCATGTTCTATGTACTGTGGGAGACCAGATAGAGTGAATGTAGAATTTGGGTTTAGTAACACTCTAACTGAACAAGCTTAAGTTAGAAGTCGACTATTTAGTAATGCTGAACCAGATTCTGTGTGCACCAGTTTTAGTAAACCTCCCTTCTATGTGCTGCTAAGGCTGGCCATACTTTATACAATTTTCTTGTGTAATTTTCCATTAGATTTAACAAAACCATATAATATGAGGTCAAACCTAAACACTTTCAATTTGTATGCAATCCGGCAGGCCCTTGCACGACATAGTTGAAGGTAAATCTAAAGGAAATTGAAAAACAAGAAAATTGTATAATGTATGCCTAGCTAAAGTCATTCAGATGCGCCCATTTTAAATGACATTTTAAACAGAGAAGGGGGATGTCCTCGATCTGTGACTCATTATACAGTGTATATAATCTGATCTCCCTGCTTTTCAGGTCTGTTTGCTAACCCCAACTGTTAACTGAGCCACGAGAAAGCTGCTGATACTGTGTTAGAGCTTGCTGCCTGCTGGCAGGTAGCGAGTATGAAATTAATACGTTTGTAAGAAATATAGTTTTTAGTTGTGCCTATAATAAAGAAAAAAATATAAAAAACAATATTCTACGATCTTCTTTTTTATTCTTTTTTAGACAGGTATAGAAAAAACATATTGGTACAACAACCAACACGCTCAACATGAGCGTAATTCTACGATCTTTTTAATTGTGAAAAAACAGGCCCGGCCGGGTTCCCCACCCTTCACCAGAGGCAAAGGAAATACTCTGAAGTATCCAAAGCACAGATAAATGTATTATTCAGGCGCAAGACTCCATCCGCTCCAATGTGGTTCACCAAAAACGGGTTTAATCTCGGAGATCTCCGTGATTAAAGCCTAAGTATGATGTGTGCCTTGTGCTGATTCTTCTCCTCCTAGGAGAAATCTTCCTCAGTCCTATCTCTCCTCCCACTCCAGCTGTCGTAGTTCTCCTTCGGGGGCGGCGGGGGTAATACAATAAAGGGGCTGTCAGAAGCTTTCAAGCATGACTATGGTTGGCCATACGTCAATACAATTTTATTGCACAATTTTCCTTTAGATTTACCAAAACCATATCATATGAGATCAAACCTAAACACTTTCAATTTGTATGCAATCAGACAGGCCCTTGCACTACATAGTTGACAGTAAATCTAAAGAAAATTGAATAGAAAAATTGGTTACTGTATGGACAACTTATGTCTCCCTTTTCTGCTAGATCCGCCATTCACAGAAACCGTTCTACATCTTCTCTGCATGACACAGGATCTCTGATTGGAGGATAATGGGCCCGTCCATTCACAGAAGCTGTTCGGTGCCACCTTGTATTAACCCTCCGCTGCACTGGAAGATTGGGAGGGGGGGTAGGATAGAGGAAGATTTCTTCTATAAAGAAAAGGATCAACACAAAATGGGAGTTATGTCCCTTGTGCGGATTTTTTGACTTTAGCTAAACGTAGGCCTTAAGCCCATTTTGAGTGAAACACGAATGATGGAACTCAAAGGTAAAAATTCAATAGATCTATAGCCAACTGTGTGCGCTCACACAGAATAGAGCAGGACCTACGGTATCTACCTTCATCCACAAATACAGCCTCCTGTGGCTGAGCCAGTGCTCTGGCTGAAGTGTCTCCACACTCAGATGGCAGGATTAGTAGTAAATTTCTGCCAGCTACATGGATCATCCATAAAATGCAAATCTTTATTAGCTACATAGTAAAATACAACTGTGACAGCCTAACGCGTGTGCTATGAGGAAGGCTGTTAACCTCCCTGGCGGTATGATTCTGTCTGGAATTTTGTACCAAAAGCGGTACAATTATTTTGCATGGAAATTTGGTGTTTTATATTGTAGGCCTGCAATTCTTAGGAATAACTCACTTAAACCTGACCAAACAAGACTCTAGTAGACATCCCGGGTATGATAAACACAAAATCATAAATTATAATATAATAAATAACTATAAATAATTATAACAAATAGTAATGTAATTATAATAAAAATTATTCAATGTAATCAAATCAAAAACACAGAAATTTGCTCAGTTGCAGAATTGTTGCTGTCATTAGATTTAGTGTTTGATGACGAATTTCCCCACAAATCGCTATCCCTCAATTCTGCAAGTGATTCTAATTTATTATCGCTGTTTTCTAGCTGGTCTAAAACCACTTTTGACGTAAAGGGACACTTTTTGGTTGCTATGGACAATCTCCAGTTTCCAGGCAGAAAGAACAGTATTTATAATATAAAACTGTATGCAGGGCACTGGACAGACCACTAGGGACAAAAGGGGATGTGTTATTATTTTATACAGTAATGTAATCAGTAAGATTACAGTATACTGTATCTATACTGTATTTTTCACTTTTTGAATTTGGTGCCGAACTCCGTCCCCGTGCGCCGCAATGTCGCAGGGAACGGAGCTCAGTGGCACTCGGGCACTGTGTAAATCGAGCGAGGAGACGGCTCGCACACACAGCAGGGAGACATTGCAGGATCCAGGGGACAAGGTAAGTAACTTCCCTGGATACTGCGATGCAGCCCAAATCTGGCTCGGGGTTACTGCTTTTGGTATGAAAAACTCACCCCGAGCCCGACTCAAGATTACCGCTAAGGGGGTTAAATTCGAAACGCATTAGCTGTAACACTTGTGTTTTGCTATGTAGTTAATAAAGATTTGCATTTGATGGATGGCACCGAGTAGCTGGCTTGAATTTACTACTAATCACACATTGCAGGGACACCTTGGCATGGAGATGTGGGATCACATACATGAATGTGGGAAAGCAACCTTCACGCCGCAAGACAATCAATTAGCCACCATTGTGCCAGGCATGATCCCTAGCTCCTGCATCGAATTGTCTACATTAACCTGTCCACCCCTGGCTTAGTAAATGTAAAAACCTGATGCCAAAACTGCTTTTATCAGTCTATATGCGATATAGCACCACCCAGACAGAAATGGAACCATGCACAAGATTTCATAAACTTTCTGAGGGTCCACCACAAAGTGCTGCTACTACATATGGAGGAAGCTTCTCTCCTTTTGTTGCAAGACTAAAGACCGATGTTGATTTGAACTGCTGCAAAGAATGTGAACAAATACTGCATATTCAGCATGGAAAACCCCTGGGAGGAAACTGGATCTGGACATACTGCCAGTAAATAGATTTTGTGCCTGTATGTAAATAGTTCAATGTTTTAACTACTAAAGGGAACAGAGCCATCAAAGTGCATTTACTCTCAGCTTAATATTCCTGAGAATGTTCATGAGCCTCAGGTCACAGAAATCCAAGAAGATGAAGAAGTCACTTTGGCCTTATAAGTGAAAGTCGTTGGTGGAAAACCTATTCTTACCAGTTGGAACCATATGCTTGCCTTTTTTTTTTTAATGCAACAGGGAAGAATAAATGGGAAGGTTTGACTGGTTACACAGGGGGAGATTTACTAAAACTGGAGAACTCAGAATCTAGTGAAGCTGTGCATGGTAGCCAATCAGCTTCCAACTACAGCTTGTTTAATTAAGCTTTGACTTTAAAACCTGGAAGCTGATTGGTTTCTATGCAGAGCTACACCAGATTTTGCATTCTTCAACTTTAGTAAATCTCCTCCATTGCGACGATCAGTGGTGGTAATGTGTGGGAAGTCTACTGGGAATCAAATAATCAGAGGAGCTGATAATATTCAGTAGCTGTTGGATGATCTCCGCACTACTGTCTATACTTCCAGTGATCGGGAGTGTTGGGTTGAAGTGGAACTGAAGGCAGAAGTATTTTTGCTCATTTTGGATAGACTTAGGCTTGATTCACATCTATGCGTTTTTTTGGTGCTTTTTGCAGAAACACACTACCGTTCATTTAACATGGTTTCCTATGGGACACGTTCACATCTATGTTTTTTTCAGCCACTGCATTTTTGGAAAGGGTCAGGGACTTTTTTAGATGCAAAAGACTGCTTTTTTGCCCTGCGATTTTACCATGATTTTACTGCGATTTTGCCACGATTCACATTTTTTCATCTGCCCAACAACAAATTGGCTGAAAAAAAAAAAGCATAAAAAAAAAAAACTTAAAATGCAAATCACAGCAAAATTTTGTGTGCAAAAACGCAAAATGCACAGCAAAAAGCACTGCAGAAACTACCAAAAGCAAACTGCAAAGGGCATGAATCGAGCCTAAGGAAGGCTCATAACCCCTTTCAATATCTGTGTCCTATTGGGGAGATTTCCCTTCACTTCCTGTCCCATAGCCAAAACAGGAAGTGAGACAAAATCCCTTCTAAGTGAATTAATTCCTTGTCACCAGAACTAGTGTCCCCTTTGGAAAATTTTCCTTTTATTCCTGTTCTGGTGACAACCCCAAATTTAGGCATTTCTTTCACAGAATAGCAGCACACACAGTACACAGTAACACATATTGGCCACACATTTAACCTTTTGATCGCCCCTGATGTTAACCCCTTCCCAGCCAGTGTCATTAGCAGTGACAGTACATATTTTTAGCAGCAATCACTGTATTGGTGACACTGGTTCCCAAAAAAGTGTTAGGTGTCGGATTTGTCCATCGCAATATTGCAGTACTGATATAAGTCGCTGATTACTAGTAAAAAATTAAATTATTCCATAGTTTGTAGATGCTATAACGTTTGTGCAAACCAATCAATACAGTGGAACCTTGGATTACGAGCATTATCCGTTCCAGGAGAATGCTTGTAATCCAAAGTACTCGCATATCAAAGCGAGTTTCCCCATAGAAGTCAATGGAAACGAAGATAATTATTTTCACATTGACTTCTATTTTATGCAGTACCGCATTTGGCCAGAGGTGGGGGGCGCTGGAGAGACTCGGAAATACTTGGAGACCGCTCCAGGCCGCTCAGATGCACTCAGAAACCATCGGAGAGGTTCGGAAACACTCGCATCCGAACGTCTCCGAGTGTCACCGGCGCCCCCGCACCTCTGACCAAATGCGGTACTGCACACCGCAGAGGCTTGAATCCTGCTCGTTTTGCGAGACAACACTTGCAAACCGAGTCAGGTTTTTTTTAAAGTAGGAGCTCGTATTGCGAAACGCTCGTTAACCGCGTTACTCGCAATCCAAGGTATTACTGTATATGCTTATTGGGATTTTTTTAACCATAAAGACGTAGCAGGATACATATTGGCCTAAATTGATGAAGAAATTCAAACATTTTTTTTTTTTCAAAATTATCTGTATTTTTTGTTTATAGCGCAAAAAATAAAAACCGCAGAGGTGATTAAATACCACCAAAAGAAAGCTCTATTTGTGGGGAAAAAGGACATACATTTTATTTGGGTACAGCGTCGCACGACCGCGCAATTGTCAGTTAAAGTAACGCAGTGCTGTATTGCAAAAAATGGCCTGGTCATGAATGGAGGGGGAGGGGGTAAATCTTTCAGAGCTGAACTGATTAATATAGTTACTGTTGAATGTGAGAGTTTACTTCTGCCTTGAGGCTGGGTTCACACTTATGCAAATTGGATGTGGGTTTCTCCGCATTAAATTCGCACAACAGGAGACTGTGACTGGCTCTCAATGGAGCCGGTTCACGCAGCTCCGAGGCGGCCGCGGTTTGCACAGGAAAAGGGACCTGTGCCTCTTTGGCTCTGTTTCAGGTCCGAATTCAGGCAAAATTTTGGACCTAATTCGCCCCTGAAATGGAGAACAGGGACACACCAGACCCCATAGTGCGAGACGCAGCCGCAGCTAGTGTGAACCCAGCCTAAAGCAGTTCTGGGTAAAAAATAAATAAAAAAGTGTTAAAGCAGAAGTAAACTCACCTCCTTATTCAAGCAATGCATGGTTTAAATCCCTCACTGGCTGTTGTCATCTCCCCCCCCCCCCCCCCCAGGTTCTTCATAGTGCTGGGTTTTCAGCCTCTTGATCGGCTGGCCAGAGAATGATGCCATGCATCCACATGGAAGTATGTCATTCAGGAACAGCCGAAGTATGATGGGAATGCTTCGCATGCGCAGCTCAGTGTGCATTTATTAGTAGACTTTGAGCAGGCAGGTAAGTGTTGGTTAGTACAGAAGACAGCAGTTTTTTAGTAGTTCAGTTTAGTTCCACTTTAGGCTGGGTTCACACTCATGCGAATTGGATGTGGTTTTCGCCGCATCCAATTCGCATGACAGGAGAGTGCAACCGGCTCTCAATGGAGGCCACGGTCCGTATTGGAAAAAGGATCCTGTGCATCTTTGCCTCTGTTTCAGGTGCAAATTCAGGCTGAAATTCGGACCTGATTTGCACCTGAATCGGTGTACAGGGACGCACTGGACCCCTTGCTGGGACCTGCGGCCGCATCAGTGTGATCCCAGCCTTAAGCCCCTTTCACACATGCTGTCAGTTTGTCTGTTTTTCATCCATCCGTTGACGGATAAAAAAAACGGATATCAATGCATCTCTATGGAAAAACAGATGTAAACGGATGATCATCCGTCATCATCTGCTTTTTTAAACTGATCAAAGCTCTATTTTTCTTTAATAAAAAAACGGATCGGACAAAAAACGGATGTAGAAATTAGAAAATTGGGGAAGTAGGTATGGCGCTATTCTATTTTATCTCATAGGGTTAATTCCCTTAGTAAAGTGCAATTAATGTGTGAGCAAATAAATGCTAGTGCTGCAATAAATACTAGTGATATACCATGAAAGTTAATATATAAACATTAATAAATATATAAACATGTGTAATACTATGCAAAACTGTTATGCGTAAAAACATAAATTGATAAAAGTCATCAAGAAAAACAGTGCTGAAAAACCCAAAAGTGTATAATAGTGGGAATGATATGCCATAAAATTAAAAAAATTCTAAATTAAAGTCTTGTGCGTGAACGCTCCAGATGATGTCAGCATGACGAAACCGGTAGAGCGGAGGTAGCACAGGCTCGCACACTTCCGGTTGTCAGCACAATATATTCACTTTTACTTTGTTCTAAATGTGAGTACCTTTTCACACTTTTTAACCAATAAAATTGTGTATAAATGGTAATACACTATAGGGCGTCCCCTCTTTTCTCCCTTCATATGGGTTACCACTGGAGTTCCATCATCAGCGCAACAGGGATAGGCGAACCGCCAGAGTGCCCCACAGTGGTAGGCACTGTGAATGTCTCATACCCCTAGTGGATAAGGAATATCTGGTGAGTGCAGCTAATATAAGAGCACGGATAGCCACGTTTGCTGTGACCACTTACAAAGATACAACATTTTTTTCCCACAAGGCACGCTTCACGAACTTTCATCAAGCACTTGATACTTTAATTTTTAAATTGTATGGCATATCATTCCCTTATGATGAACTTTCAGGCTGGGTTCACACTTGTGCGATGCGAATTCCAGCTCTCTTATCCCTGCAAAAAGATAAGAGAACTGTTCAGCAGATCAGCTCTGTTTTAGCTGCAAATTTGGTGACCTGGGAGAGAGGAGGGGGAGGGGGGAAGCGTAGTGAGGTGAAGGAGAGAAATTCTGATGAGAACTGAACACATCTGCGAATCAGATGCGTGCCCATAGAAGATAATGGACCTGAATTCGCACCTAAGCCGCACCGCAATGCCTAGAAAACACACACATTTTTTGGGCAATGCGCAGTGCGAATGCATCGCACATATGTGAACCAGTCTCATTAAAATCAATGTATTTTATAATGTTATGCGAATTGGATGCGGTTTAAACTGCAATCAATTTGCATAGGTGTGAACAGGGCCTTAAGGATTCAAGTTACACTACCATCACTATTATGAATTTTTGGGTTTTTCAGCACTGTTTTTCTTGATGACTTTTATCAATTTATGTTGTTACGCATAACAGTTTTGCATAGTATTACACATGTTTATATATTAACTTTCACGGTATATCACTAGTATTTATTGCAGCACTAGCATTTATTTGCTCGCACATTAATTTCACTTTTCTAAGAGAATTAACCCTATGAGATAACATAGAATAGTCACACCTACTTCGCCAATTTTCTCAATCATTTACTACACTTAGGTGACAGTAATCAGTAGAGTCAGCAGTTCTCTTGTTTTCTCCATAAGCACTTTCTTTCTGCCGGTACTTTCTTCATTGCGCGGATTCATATACACCTAAAAAACGGATGTAAACTGACAAATGGTCAGTTTTTCATCAGTTTTTTGTAAAAAAAAAATGGATGAAAAATGGATGAATACTTTATCCGTTTTGACATGACTGAACTGATGAAATTAATGGTCTTCATGTGTGAAAGGAGCCTTAAAAGAAACCTACACAGAGAAAATACACAAGCTGTGGTTGCAGAACTCTCCTTGCTAGTTGCCGGACTTATATACCTATCCACAATGAGAGCAAGACATTCTTCGGAAATTCAATAGCTGCAAACTTGTTCCTGCGATTCCAAAAGTATTGGGGCCAGAAATAGAAGGAAGTCATCACATGACTAATTTATAATGCAAGTCTGCTTTTAATAACAGTCTTTTCTAAAGATCCTTTATTCGGTTCCCATATGTTTTAATGTAAGTATTTTAAAAGATTTCCAATCTGTTTTGGAAAATAAACATGTTGAGCCATTTAGGTCTGTGATTAGAAATAGTAATTAGATGCTGCCTGCAGTTGGCCCCATGATGGTAAAATCATTTCTGAAGTTTTTTCTAAATAATTTTTTGATGTGTCCCAGAAGTTTGCAGGGAGGGAGGGGGAAGAAGAACTTCCGCTTGGATCACAGAGGCAATCCAAGCGGAAGTGGGAGCCGGTACCTGTCAAAACCAGGTAATTGCTCCCTCCCCACCCCAAAAAAATGCCAAATATAGGAGAGGAGGGGGTGTGAAATCATGCGAGTTCAGCTGAACTCAGGCCAATTTTAAACCGGCATTTCATTGCGAGTTCGGGGGCGATTTGACAGATATCTGTGCGGGTTCATGCAAAGAGGTCTATTGAAATCACCCCGGAATTTGCCAAAAGTAGTGCAGAAACTACTTTTGGGAATCAGTGCGGTGCCGCAAAGTCTGTGCTGTACTGATTCGGACAGTGCCATAGCCGGCAATAGGCTCCGATTTGACATGTCAAATTGGCCCATTGTGAACCTAGGCAAAGTGGAAATTTTCCTTTGTATAGTGTACTATAGTGAGACTAGATAGATTGGGGGTCAGAAACCTATAGATCGGGCTCAGTCAGTAGATCGTGGACAGAGTCGGGGCTTGCTGACCCGCTATCCAAGAGCATTAAACAGAGTGCAACGCAGAGGGACTACTTGTAAAGTTGGAGATGTAGTAGGGAGCAAGAGCCACATAAGCCGATGCCTCCTCTGTAGTGCTGGCTCCTGTCCCATGTATAGCGATACCAACTGCAGTCCACCTCTTATCCCGGCTAGCGGCTTCCAGAGTGGTGCCAGCAGCAGAAAAGAAGAGATCTTCAGGTCAGTGTGAAGCAATACACCAGGCATAATAGTAGAAGGCTGCTTTCACACCGATGTGCTGCGGTTACCCACAATATGGGTGCAGTGCAGTGTACCTGCAGCTTTGCTCCTCTTAGCCATAGACTTCTATTATATTCCGTGGGTTTGGTGCACTTTCTGAATGCAGGAGTTTTGATGAGTTTTCAAAAAGTGCCACGGCTGCAGGATATAATAGAAGTCTATGGCAAAGCGCACCTAACCCAGGAAAGTTGCGATTGGCAGGCGGTAGCCCCCACCAAAAGCAACAGGGGGCTTAATACCTGCCGCAGCATGTGTACACCTTTGTCTGCTGCATCAGCAGGGTTTTACCACTCCCCAACTTTATACATGAACAAGCCCTAAGGGTGCCGCTGCCTAATGCAACTAAGGGCTCATTCACAAGTGCAGCAGGCATTGCTGCTCCTCTGAAAAGTGATCAGAGTGTGTTTGTCAGGTGGTGAAAAGGCGATAGATGATGACGGATGTGGATGTAGCCCATTTCAGCCTTGTGTAGGTCTACAATCTTGTCCCTGACATCCTTGGACAGCTCTTTGGTCTTGGCTATGGTGGAGAGATTAGAATATGATTGATTGCTTCTGTGGACAGGTGTATTTTATACAGGTTACAAGCTGAGATTAGGAGCACTCTCTTTGAGAGTGCTCCTAATCTTAGCTCGTTACCTGTATAGAAGACACCTGGGAGCCAGAAATCTTGCTGATTTGATAGGAGATCAAATACTTATTTCACTCATTAAAATGCAAATCAAAAACAAAGAACCAAGAATCAGACTGCACAGGCCCGACAAGGAGATCTTAAGATAAAATGTCTAATTTTTATTATACATGATTAAAAGGCAAAAAAACTTCATAAAACCATGATTATATGATGCTAGATTCATTAACTGTACATAGAACATTAATATTGCTCTTGCTTAATACAGCCAATGAAGAGAAATCCTCATGTGTCTCCATCAGATTGTCATAACACCATTCCAATGCAGTCCCAATGCAGGAAGCCATGACAATCTGATAGAGGTACTATGGTCGCAGGCTCTCGTTCCCATTTCTTAATTTGGAATAAAGTGGGTGGATACAATCCCCTTACTTTGGATACCCTATATGCAGCAGAAGTCTTCTGTGATTAATCTAGGACTTGGATAGATACGGATGATGAGCTGTGTTTATATCTGAAACATTTTGACAACTGGTTACCTAGAAATATACAAATTAGATGCCATGCTGAGATCTTGATCTTGTCCTCCCTGTTTGCTCCGGTGCCCACCCGGGAGGCTATATATGTGCCATGTGCAGTGCTGATGACGCATAACTTCGGCAAAATGCATTGACACAAGGATTTCTCTTCATTGGCTGTATTAACCTCTTCAGATCCGCGCTATAGCCGAATGATGGCTACAGCGCGGACCTACTTTGCCGGGAGGCCGTCAATAAATGTCCTCCCGTGCTCGAGCAGCCTGCGTGCCCCCTGCAGGGTGTGCACGTGGCTCGCTCTGTGATCAGCGAGTCTATGAGACTCGCTGGATCACAGATTGGAGGAAGGGGTCGATCCCGACCCCTTACCACGTGATCAGCTGTCAGCCAATGACAGCTGATCATGCGATGTAAACAGAGCGGGTAATCATTTTTTTTTCTCCTTACGCTAATAGCATGAGAAGAGAAAAAAAAAGCCAATTACCGGTGGCTGACAGAGGGATATCGGTCCCGATCGGGGAGAGCTGCCGCCAGCTCATATGTGCCCATGTGTGCCATCTGTCAGCGCCACCTACCAGTGCTCACAGTGCCACCCATCAGTGCCCACAATCAGTGCCTCATCAACAGTGCTGCCCATCATTGTCACCTACCAGTGCCCATCAGTGTCACCTACCAGTGCCCATCAGTGCCCTTCAGTGCCATCTTATCAGTGGCCATCAGTGCCGCCTTATCTGTGCCCATCAGTCCTGCCTTATCTGTCCCCCTCAGTGCCGCCTTATCTGTCACCATCAGTGCCGCCTTATCTGTCCACATCAGTGCAGCCCATCAGTGCTGCCTCATCAGCGCATATCAATGAAGGAGAAAAATTACCTGTATGCAAAATTTTATAACAAAAAAACCCCAAAAAAAACCAGTGGTGATTAAATACCACCAAAATAAAGCTCTATTTTTGTGAAAAAAATTATAAAATTTTCATTTGGGTACAGTGTTGTATGACCATGCAATTGTCATTCAAAGTGCATCAGCGCTAAAAGCTGAAAATTAGTCTGGGCAGGAGGGGGATTTAAGTGCCCAGTAAGCAAGAGCAATATCAATGTTCTATGTTCATTGATGATATGGGGTTGCATGTCAGGTAAAGGTACGGGGGAGATGACACTCATTAAATCTTCAATAAATGCACAAGTTTATATCGAGATTTTGGACACTTTTCTTATTCTATCAATTGTAAGGAGGTTTGGTGATGATGACATAATTTTTAAGGATGTAATCTGATGCAGATTTTTTTTTTTTTTTAGAACTGCAAAGTACATAGTGATTCCATATTTTCCTCAGAATTTATTTATTTTTATGGTTGAACTAGATGGACTTGTGTCTTTTTTCAACCTAACTATGTAACTATGAGTGATTCCATATTTTTTTCCTCTGCTTGATCTGCAAAAACAGTTGCAACTGACTACAGTTTTCTTTCTTTTTTTTAAGTGTTTCTTAAAGCCAGAATGTTGGAATAATAAATGAAAATCGTTTTGAGTCATGCCTGTAATTAGTCTTTTTTTTAGTAAACAATTGAATGAACATTTTCCAAGAGTGGTGATTCCATACTTTTTTGCCAGGGGTTGTATGTAGCATACCCCAATGTGCGCAACAGTGTGAATGGGCCCTTAGACAACACAAAATAGAACAATTGTTAAACAATCTACAGCAATAAAGAAAGATAAAATAGTCCTTGTCAAAAAATTGCATACTCTTATTTTCTAATAAGTTGTATTGCTAACTTTGGCATCATTAATGGATGTTTATTGTGATAGTTGTAATTGAAGCCCTTTATTTATTTTTTGTAAAGCTTTTCATTATTCTTGGCAAAAACACTCCAGGTCCTGTAAAGTCTGATTGTCTAGCATGATCCACAGGTTTGTGATGTACTCAAAGTGGCTCAATGATGTTGTGGTCAGAAAACTGCAGGCACTGAAGGGTCAACTTGGCCTTATATTTTGGATTGTTGTCATGTTGAAAAGTCCAAGTGTGCCTAATGCACAGTTTTTGGGCTTATATATGCAATTTTTCCTCTAATATTTTCTGGTCATATGCTATAATCATCTTGCTTCTCTAATTATGTTCATATGACAATTTTGCTTGGTACTTGTAGTAAAAAAAACACAGTAACTGCAAATCAAAACACAGATCTTCCACAGAACGTGAAAAGTGAACAAGACATACGTATTAGCCTCAACTGGAGAAGAACAAGACAAATCTAATCCACCTGTTGATAGAAATTGTGCACCACACATGAAGGCACTTAAAGCTGAGCTATAGTTTCACTATGATAACCTGTGAGCAGGAAGGCTTTTAATGCAGAAGAGGCATGTCTCTTTTGCAATAAAATACACCTACCTGCTTGCTCACTGGCTCTTGAGTACCAGGATGACGGACTTCTGTGCATTCACAGGAGTGACGTAATCTCACGCTGGCCAATGAAGATGGCCGACCAGCACCCAGGAGAACATGCCGGGGGGGTGCAGGAGAGGTACATTTTTTTTTATTACCCTTTGGCCCGATTTTAAGGAAGTTCAATAACATATAGGCCAGTCTGAAACACCCTTCGGAGTTATAACCCATTATGTATTTTGAATAAAGAGTGAAATAAGTTTGCAACAAGATGTGCATGGCCAGGGGTTGGCCAGTGGTTCCTAACCCTTTTTGAGTAACGGGCCCCTTTAAAAATCCGATAGCTATGAACCCCTTCCCCAGAAATGATGATACACATTTAAATGGCAAACATGGGCCAACAACAAGTCAAGAGAAACCTAGCGGTCTGCGCTATAAGCAGCGTCAGGATGCGCTTTCTTTTATTTCTTTCAATGGGAAGCTGTTTGGGACAAGAGGGAGGACTGGGTAGTGAATGAAAATGTTTTTTTCTGACCCTCATGGATCCCCTGAAACCCATCCATGTAACATTTAGGGGTCCATGGGCCCCATGTTAAAAACCCCCTGGGCTAGGCTCTATCACTGTGCAAAGAACAAGCCAGGAAGGCTACAAGGTGAGAGACAGAAAGAAGAAGATAAACAGTGAAAGAAGTAATGGAGGAAAACAGCAGAGAACTAGGAATTGTTATAAAAAGGAGGGAAGGTATGTGTCCAACCATGTAAGGGAGGCAATGAGAACAGTGTCTGCTCAACAAGCTCATCAAGGCTAGCCAAAAGAAGATCAGAAGACAGAGGGGAAAAAAGTATTTGATCCCCTGCTGATTTTGTACATTTGCCCACTGACAAAGAAATATTCAGTCTATAATTTTAATGGTAGGTGTATTTTAACAGTGAGAGACAAAATAACAACCAAAAAAAATCCAGAAAATCGCATTTCAAAAAAGTTATAAATTGATTTGCATTATAATGAGTGAAATAAGTATTTGACCCCTTCGTAAAACCGGACTCAGTACTTGGTGGCAAAACACTTGTTAACAATCAGAGATCAGACGTTTCCTGTAGTTGAAGAATAAAAAGAAAAAAAACCCAAAGGGCTAACGTTGCGCTAATAGTGATAAATAATAATATGTGGAAGAACAGTGTAACAAATAATGAAAATAGACACCTACAAGCAGCTAACATAAAAAGTCCTATACAAAAAAGACCAAATAACAAAAATAATAAAAATAAAATATGTAGCGCTAAATAGGTGAATAGAGGACCAGTAAACCTAATCTAGTCCAAGCAATAAAAACCAAAAATGAATAAATAACCAAAAATCACAAATAAACACACCGTGAAGTGATACTAAAGAGATTACCAAACAAAGGTAAAAATGAAAAATAAAATAAAAATGATGCTGTAAATAATTAGTGAAATGAATACAATAACTAAAACATCATGAGCAAAAAGTCCCAGAACGGTAAAAGAAGTGAGTGGCTAGAGAAGCTTCTTCCCAGGGGAGATGTGCAGACTGGCAAACGTGACACCCAGGTGTGTGGTGGTCCTGCTTACCGGATAGCCATGACTGTATCCACAGTCTCACCTAACACAGGGAATAAGGCTTCCCCACAGCCCAACGATATCCTGAGCAGTTCTCACCAGCCCGAAATTATTCCGAATGGGAGAGAAAACAAAAAAACTCCATAGTGTAATAAGTAAAAATCCGGTTTATTGAATTAATAAAGGTTGCATCTACAATTAGTAGATGATCAGTCAGCGATAAAAAACAGATGATGTGCAGCAATAACAGTGCTGCATACGGCAGCGTTGGTTCGAATTTCCCCGAGCTCTAATTATTTACAGCATCATTTTTATTTTATTTTTCATTTTTACCTTTGTTTGGTAATCTCTTTAGTATCACTTCACGGTGTGTTTATTTGTGATTTTTGGTTATTTATTCATTTTTGGTTTTTATTGCTTGGACTAGATTAGGTTTACTGGTCCTCTATTCACCTATTTAGCGCTACATATTTTATTTTTATTGTTTCCTGTACAGTAGTTGGCCACCTGGTTTGCACACATCTCAGGAAGGGATTTTGTCCCACTCCTCTTTGCAGATCCTCTACAAATCATTAAGGTTTCGAGGCTGACGTTTGGAAACGCGAACCTTCAGCTCCCTCCACATCTTTTCTATGGGATTAAGGTCTGGAGACTGGCTAGGACACTACAGGACTATAACCACTTGACCACTGAGCACTTAAACCGCCATCCTAACCAGACCAATTTTCAGCTTTCGGTGCTCTCACATTTTGAATGACAATTACTCAGTCATGCAACACTGTACCCATATGAAGTTTTTGTCCTTTTGTTTCACACAAATAGAGCTTTCTTTTGGTGGTATTTAATCACCACTGGGTTTTTTATTTTTTGTGCTATAAAAGAAAAAAGACTGAAAATTCTGTAAAATGTTTTTATTTTTCTTCGTTTCTGTTATAACATTTTGCAAATTAGTAATTTATCTTCAGAAATTTTGGCTAAAATTTATACTGCTACATATCTTTGGTAAAAATAACCCAAATTTGTGTATATTATTTGGTCTTTGTAAAAGTTATAGAGTCCACAAGCTATGGTGCCAATCTCTGAAAATTGATCACACCTGAAGTACTGACGGCCTATCTAATTTCTTGAGACCCTAACATGCCAGGACAGTACAAATACCCCCCAAATGACCTCTTTTTGGAAAGTAGACATTCCAAGGTATTTAGAAAGAGGCATTGTGAGTTTTTAGAAGTTGTAATTTTTTCCCACAATTCTTTGCAAAATCAAGATTTTTTTTTCTTTTTTTTTTTTCACAAAATTGTCATATTAGCAGGTTATTTCTCACACACAGCATATGCATACCACAAATTACACCCCAAAACACATTTTACTACTCCTCCTGAGTATGGTGATACCACATGTGTGAGACTTTTACACAGCGTGGCCACATACAGAGGTCTAACAGCACCTTCAGGCGTTCTGGACCATAAATTATACATCTAATTTCCTGACTACCTCTTACATTTTTGAAGTCCCCAAAAATGACCCCATTTTGGAAAGAAAACACTCCAACGTATAATATATGAGGCATAATGAGTCTTTTGAACATGTCATTTTTTTCTACATATTTTTGGAAAATGTGGAAAGAAAATGAAAACGCATTTTATTTTAACACAAAGTTGTCAATTTATACAATATTTCTAACACATAGCATGTACATACCAAAAATTACACCCCAAAATAGATTCTCCTACTCCTCCTGAGTAAGGCGATACCACATGTGTGAGACTTTTCCACAGCCTGGCCACATACAGAGGCCGAGTACGGCTGGGTATTGCCGAGTATGGTTAGGTACGGCTGAGTAGGAGTAGTAGAATAGTAGTAGTAGAATGTGTTTTGGGGTGTAATTTGTGGTATGCATATGCTGTGTGTGAGAAATAACCTGCTAATATGAAAATTTTGTGGGGAAAAAAACGAAACAAAAAAACGAAAAAAAAATCTTGATTTTGCAAAGAATTGTGGGAAAAAATGACAACTTCAAAAAACTCACCATGCCTCTTTCTAAATACCTTGGAATGTCTACTTTCCAAAAAGGGGTCATTTGGGGGGTATTTGTACTGTCCTGGCATGTTAGGGTCTCAAGAAATTAGATAGGCCGTCAGTACATCAGGTGTGATCAATTTTCAGAGATTGGCACCATAGCTTGTGGACTCTATAACTTTCACAAAGACCAAATAATATACACAAATTTGGGTTATTTTTACCAAAGATATGTAGCAGTATAAATTTTGGCCAAAATTTCTGAAGATAAATTACTAATTTGCAAAATGTTTGGCCAAAATTTCTGAAGATATATGACTAATTTGCAAAATGTTATAACCGAAATGAAGATAAATGCATTTTTTTTTTACAGAATTTTCAGTCTTTTTTCTTTTATAGCGCAAAAAATAAAAAACCCAGCAGTGATTAAATACCACCAAAAGAAATCTCTATTTGTGTGAAAAAAAAGGACAAAAACGTCATATGGGTACAGTGTTGCATGACTGAGTAATTATCATTCAAAATGTGAGAGCACCGAAAGCTGAAAATTGGTCTGGTTAGGAAGGGGGTTTAAGTGCCCAGTGGTCAAGTGGTTAAGGTCCTGGATATCGCCGAGTATGGCTGGGTACAGCTGAGTATGGCTGGGGTGGATGGGATGGCTGAGCATGGATGGATGAGTATTGCTGAGTATGGATGGGTGGATAAGTATGACAGAGGGATGGCTGAGCATGGATAGATGAGTATGGTTGGATGGATGGCTGAGTATGGATGGATGAGTATGGTTGGCTGTGGGCTGGAGCTGTCAGCGGCCATTTACCATGATGCGCCGGGTCCTCTGAATACTCCCATGTGCGCGACATTCTGGGAGGACATCAATGTACACCCTCCCAGAGTTATCGAGCCGCACTGCAGCCATCATTTGGCTATAGTGCGGTCGGGAACTGGTTAATGTGCTTCTTCTTGAGCCACTCCTTTGTTGCCTTAGGCGTGTGTTTTGGGAAAGAGGTTTTCACCCAAGATTTGATGGTACATGGCCCTGTCCATCGTCCCTTTGATGTGGTGAAGTTGTCCTGTCCCCTTAGCAGAAAAACATCCCCAAAGCATAATGTTTCCACCTCCATGTTTGACCGTGAGGATGGTAAACTTGGTGTCATAGGCAGCATTCCTCCTCCTCCAAACACGGCGAGTTGAATTGATGAGGTATGTCACTGGCAACACCAAACCATTTTCTCTTTGTATGAGTTGATGCCAAAGAGCTTGATTTTGGTCTCATCTGACCACAACACTTTCACCCAGTTCTCCTCTGAATCCTTCAGATGGACGTGTACATGTGTTTTCTTGAGCAAGGGGACCTTGTGGGTGCTGCAGGATTTCAGTCCTTTATGGCGTAGTGTTACCAATTGTTTTCTTGTTAACTATGGTCCCAGCTGCCTTGAGATCATTGACAAGATTCTCCCCCGTGTAGCTCTGGGCTGATTCCTCACCGTTCTCATGATCATCGAAACTCCATGGGGTGAGATCTTGCATGGAGCCCCAGACCGAGGGAGATTGATAGTTATTTTGGGTTTCTTCCATTTGTGAGTAATCACATCAACTGCTTGGCGATGGTCTTGTAGCCCATTCCAACCTTGTGTAGGTCTACAATCTTGTCTCTGACATCCTTGGACAGCTCTTTGGTCTTGCCCATGGTGGTGAGATTGGAATCTGATTGCTTCTGTGAACAGGTATCTTTTATACAGGTAACAAGCTGAGATTAGGAGCACTCTCTTTAAGAGAGTGCTCCTAATCTCAGCTCGTTTCCTGTATAGAAGTCACCTGGGAGCCAGAAATCTTGCCGATTGATAGGGGATCAAATACTTATTTCACTCATTAAAATGCAAATCAATTTATAACTTTTTTTAAATGGATATTCTGGATATTTTTGTTGTTGTTCTGTCTCTCACTGTTAAAATAAAGCTACCATTAAATTATAGATTGATCATTTCTTTGTCAGTGGGCAAACCTACAAAATCAGCAGGGGATCAAATATTTTTTTCCCTCACTGTAAAGATATGGCTTTAGCATAAACTCCTCCTGGCTATCCTTTTCTGCGAGCATAGCCAGGATGAGTTTAGGTTAAAGCTGTATCTTTACCTTTCTATATAGTGACCGGGTTTTGGTGTGTGGTATTTCCACCTTCTGTCTTCCGAGTCTCAATACACTTGTCATCAATTTTTATGTTCTAAGTTCTCTGTACCGTTCTAGCTCACTCACCTCAAAAACCAAAAAGATCCACCTCCATGCTTTACAATAGAGGTGGCATGCCATCATGGGTATTTGACTGTATGGAGTGTTCAATTTTGGTCATCACTCTCGCAGTGATTTTGTTCCAGAGGTGCTGTTTGGCATATTGTAGGTGGGTTATTTGGGGCACTGGTGCTGCAAAAATTCCTAATATTTTACAACTTTTGCCAGTAGCATGTACGCTTGTGAGCACAGCTGTAACTCAGTAATCAAAAGTCCTTATTCATACATATATATCAGGGCTGGCATGATCCTAAAGAAGACATCTCAGGGATACAGATGATTTGGCAGTATCTGCATGCCAGACTGAGAGGTGAGACGCCAGACTGAAATTTTCCATCATTCTGAAACCATTTCAGTTCAGTTTCTTTGTAGCGTACACATAAGGCCCCTTACACACGGGGCAGGCTCTTTTTGAGTCTACCTGCTCAGCAGATAATCTGTCCGATGATCCCCGCTGAGCAGGTGGAGGGCTGATCCGTGTCTGCTCCACTTATGTAGAGTGGGCAGACTCAGCCCACTCTCCTCTATGGGCGGTCAGATGTAAATGGACTGCCTGCCCGTTTACACCCAACTGCCATCTGATCCGCCAGACGGATCCCCATCGGAGGGTGTCAACGGACAACTCCATAGAGGAAACTGTGTCCGCCTGTCAATCGGTCCGCCCATGTGAAAGGGCCCTTAGAATAAGCTTGTATTTAAACAAAAAAGTCCTTGTTATATGATTTTGTAGAACTTGTATAACCAACATTAGATAACAAAATAGAGACTAGTTATTTTCCTAATGCAGTCAAGAAGCCTGTACTCCTAAATCCCTACAGAAATCACAAAATATTTGTCTTTGCAGGTACTGTCGGGGACTGGAAAAATATGATGGTGGCACAAAGTAAAAAGGTTGATGAAATGTTAGCAGAGAAATTGGGTGACATACCAATCAGATTTATTTGGGACATCAATGATAAAGCAGAAACCAAGACAGGGCCTGGCAGCCAAACAAACAACTCGGCATCCGAGTAATTGAGCATCCTTTAAATGTATTAAGCTGGAAATAAATCTATAAGAGGAGAATATGGAAACTTTCCAGTGAACAGCACCCATGATGGAACTGCATATAAACAAATTCCTTTTATTGTTGTATGCACAGGTGACAGATCCAAATAAAAGTTGAATATTGTACCAGTACTTAGTAAATAAATACAATGTAGTTTTTTTTCTGACATTCTTGTCCCAGTCAGCTCATATTAGAACTGTGTGTACAAATCTACCCACGTGATGTGAACAATGTAATACCAAACACAATACATTTCACTGACTGAAACAAAGAAGAACTTGTTCCAGTCTTCCCGGTTTGTATACGGCCTTGTGCCAATTTCCTCCTGTGTCTGCTGCACTTTCAATTAAAAAAATTCAGACATAATGAGCTATTGCAATATTGGAAACCGGGACTAAGAAAAAGATAGGGGCGGTCATTGAACATTTTTTTGCCTGGCGGTCATGCTAACCTAATGTGTTTTTTCTACTTTTCGAGTCAATCGCCTATAGCAAGTATATAGATGAGGAGTACTTTCTTCAGCCACATTAAGCATGAAGCCAGAGAGAATCAGACACCTAGAATTTCTGGAAAAGACAGCTGCAGTCTCTCACCAGAATAGGCTTCCTCTAAAACAGAGCTAAAGTTTTTTCTTTGTTTTTTTTTTTTTTTTTAATGCAAAGATTCTAAAACTCTAAGTTAAAAATGGTGCATGCATGGTTGCAAAATTATGTGTCTTGTGTTTTTTTTTCAAAAGGTTACTCAGCTGCTGTGCAGGTATAGCAGCAGGACCTGAAATTTATTGCAGCTGGCTGCACTGCTCAAAAGTCATGGGTTGTCAGCTACACCTTCCTCTTGGTATGTCGGTATGCTGCTTTAAATGCATAAGAGGCACAGACCTGCAGTGCACAAAAAAATGTGGTCCAGCGACAGACTACGTTCTCATTAGACATGTGCATGACGAAAAAATGTTTCGTTTAGATTCGTTAATCTAGTTATTTAGTGTTGATATATTTGGTTGATTCGTTCAATTCGTATTCGGGATGCATATTTGTTTTATGTCTTTCTAATTTTCTTCGAATTTACCTTTTTTTTTTTCTTCAATTCAAAATGTTCAAATCGATAAATTTCTAAACGGTCAAATCAAAAATTTTACTTTTCGATTCAAATGTGAACAAACAAAAGAAAAATCATCAAATGATTACAATGACTCTTTAAATAACCTTTGGCTTAACAAAAACAGCATTATTTCGAAATGGTACTCTAATAACACACACAGTCTTCGATTTCCGAAATATTTGTTATTCAGAGCATTCCGTAAATTTTGTTTATACTGTAATTCCGGTATTCGGATATATCCGAATAACAAAATATTTGTCTGAATATTTATTCGTAACAAAACGAACCGCACATGTCTAATCCTGATCTGTGCATTAGTTCCGTGCTGATGTAAACTCTGAGGTCTGTACAGATTACTGCAGCTGTTCAGCAGTCATAGATTTTAACAGGCTAGCTGCACTGGACATCTGTGCGAGTAAAGATGGCCCTTGACATTGGTTTACAGAACAGTATGCCCATGTGAGTGAATAACAGTGGCACTCATCTCCTTTAATTGAATGATGGTCAGTGTAAATCGGCCCACTTCCCGTAAATTCAGGCAGTCCTGAACCCTCAGACACGTATTATTGGCCTGGGCTTATAGTACAAGGTGTGAGGACAGCCAGAGCTGCTAGAAGGGAACCCCAGGATATCTGACCAGCCAGAATCCTTTCCCAAAAAGTATTTAAAAAAATAAATAAATTAGGCTTTAGGCTAGGTTCACTGATGTGGTGCAAGTTGAATAATTTTTTCAGTGCGATTTGCTGCTGTGCAAGTTGATGCGGTCCATATGTGCGTCTAATCAGTTTTTGATGAGATTTGGATGCAGGTGCAATTTCTGTCCTGGTCTCTCTTCTGCAGATAGGTCAGGAACACAGTAAAGACTTCCAGAAAACTGAAATCATGTTATCTTAGGACAGATAAATGTTTTACATGCAGCTATCATGCAAAGTCTATGGAGCTAGAAATGGCACCACACTGCTCCAAACTTGCACAGGACCCTTTTTAAACGCACATTGGAATCACACTACATATATGCGAACAATCAAAATACAATCAAAATAAGTGCAGCGCTAAATACAAAGTATCCCCTGAGGGATAGATAGTGCATTCAATAAACGATATATAAATAAAAAATAAAGTGCAATATGTGTTCTTGTAAAAATCAAACAATATGATAAATGTTAAAGTGCAATGTGCAAACGTTGTCCATAAAGTATTCTTAGAAAAAAATCAATCAATGGTGAAAAGATCGTGCCAATCAATTATATGTGCTGTGCATAGATGGGCATAGTAGATCATAGCAGGTAAAAACCAGGCAAAAATCCCCAAAAAAGTGACAAGCATGTACCCAGTGAAAGTCCAAACAATGCTCTATATATTTATATATTGTTTATTGAATGCACTATATATCCCTCAGGGGATACTTTGTATTTAGCGCTGTACTTATTTTGATTTTAGTTTGATTATTCACATGTTTAGGAAGTGTGTTTAGTGCTGGCAGCTTTAATTATATTAACATAGCAGCTCACAAGGTTTCACATATATATATATATATATATATATATATATATATATATATATATATATGTGAACGGTCTCAACAGAAAATCTTGTAATTTCACTTGTCATGCAATTCCATGCATTCTGAAATCGCATCACTGTGAACTAGGGCACAAAGGCTTATTTCACTGCTTGTTTCACAAAGAATTTATTGAAATTTTTTCTAGAGTAACACATAGAAAAACACAAGTATGGCACAGTAAGCAACAAGAAGCACTGAGGTGTGGGTAATGAAAAAGTATATCAGAGCATGGCATTGCAAGTTTTTCTACAGCAATTGTGATATACTAGTCTTGAAGTAGCAAAAATCCCTTTACCAGAGCAGGGAACAGGGGCATTGGTGAGTTCAGTGATGAGTGCTCTGTGTTACCAGTCTTCCGCACCTCTATTAGATGTTAAACCTTCCACAAAGGGAGCGTGAGAGGAAAGGGGGAAACGGAAAGATGGGAAAAGCTGATGACGTCATCAAAGGGGGGAAGCTGACTGGGGCGATGTGGGAGGTGGTGGCATTAAATTTAAAGCAAAGTACGGTCTATGTTTATGTAGCGGGTATGTACTTTCCCGGGTGTAAATTTGAACTTGACAGAGACATTAGTGATGTGTAATTCCCTGCAGCCTAGCGGGTGGCGCTGTCGCTCTGGGCTGGGGTTGAATCATTGCTGTGTGTCATGCTTCCTCTTTGTCCTCTCTCGGCAGCGGTATGGTGGGGCGGGGAACCCGCCGTGCTTGCTGATATATAAAGGGGCCGGCCATCTTTGTCAGGGGTCGGAGTCCAGGGCACCTTCAGCCTGTGGACGGTGGTTCGTGTTGGTTCTCTAGGCAGGCCTAGAGGACAGTCGGAGGTCGTGTTCCACTCCAGGCACCTTTAGCCTGGGGTGAGGTACTCAGATGGAGGTCTGGAGCTCAGTGCCCAACACTGAGTTCCGCGAGGGAAGGAGATCCTAGGGAACCCCGGGAGTGGGTACCCGAATCCGGAAGGCGTAATGGACCGGGGGGAGCTCCTCATTCGAAGACCTGGTGCAGCAGATTGCCAGTGACGGGTGAGTTTCTCACCGGAGACCGCTTGGAAGGAAATTCCCCCTCGCTCTGAGACCGCAACCCACTTTCAGGAAGGAAAGTGGAGAACACATTGTGTCTGGGCCTACTCGCATCCACACCTCCTTTTCTGTTCTGTTTCTATCAAGGGAGTTTAACTGATTGTGTTCATTCGAGAAGAATAAAGGAGTGTTGAACTTTAATGGTGTGGGGCTCATGTCCTGACAGACATTGTTCAAGGTAACTCTCTTTGGAGGCTCCAGGTGCACAACACTGACCCAAAGGTAAAAGAACTTTGCTTGTATCACACTGACACCTGTGACAAAGGCCTGGCGTGGTGTCCTCGCTCCCTTCCCCTCTAAAAGATACCCCTAGACCAGAGAGAGACGAGCTGACGAGAAAGAGGGGAGTGAGGAGGGTGCTACATTTAGTTGAACATTGTGGGAGAGCCAGGGGTCCCAGACCTTTAAGAACTTAGTGCGAGTGTCCTCAAGTATGGAAGTGAGCTTTTAGTGGAGCATGGTCCCCATAAGCCTTTGCTAGACAAAGTTAAGGAACGGCTTTCTCCAGGCTCTAGCCGATGTTTGTCGGGTTGCTAGGAACACAATCCTTTGTCTACCAATCAAGGATTATAACTGGCAACCACTTACAGAAGTGCAGATTTTTGATTGTTCAAAAATGTGAAATTGTAAAGTGGCCCTAAATCTGCAAAGAGCTATTTTAATTCTCATTAGACAGATGTTTGTGCCATCCCAGCGTTTTTGTTTGATCCTTATCAGTTCCAATAGTCTGATGGTATTGAAAATGTGACTGCACAATAACCCCACTGCCTAATGTTAGCAGCAGCTTGCATGATCTGTATGTTGGGAAGAAGCGTTGACTGCCAAGATCATAGGTGTGTACAGCTTATTACATTAGGGTTTGCACCCCAAAGCTCAAACTACACATGCCTTTCTCTGCAGCCTCAGCCACCGTGAATAAATGTGAAGTGTTCTGTGCCGAGCGGCTTCCTGCTCATTCACTAACGGAAGCATGGCAAACCCAGTTTACTATGCTTCAGTTATGAATGAACACTGTTCATTTAGGAAAGGCAGGGGCCGATAAATTACATATTTACTAGCTCCTTCTCCCCATGCTGAAACAAGTGGGGAGGAGGGGGAGCCCGGGGAGGAGGGGGAATCGGCACTACTTACCTGACAAAACCCCTGCGCATGCCTATGGCCAAGATTTTGCTGATTTGCCCAAACCTGGAAATAGCAAAGTTATATCCAGCCTCAACTTTTGTTCATTGGCTTAATGGCTCAAATTCATCATTCTCACACATGACCTGCTTGCGTGTTTGGTGAAAATTCCTCCATGGTGTACACATGTGGTCCTACTAATAATGAACGGATGCCGCTTAGCAGGTGCATGTTCTATGTCAGTGTTTCTCAACTCCAGTCCTCAACGCACCCCAACAGGTCATGTTTTAAGGATTTCCCTCAGATGAAACAGCTGTGGTTATTACTAAGACAGTGAAACTGATCAAATCACCTGTGCAAAAAAATGGAAAGCCTGAAAACACGACCTGTTGGGGCGCCTTGAGGACTGGAGGTGAGAAACGCTGTTCTATGTAAATGCATTACAAAACACAGCCTGCATGAATACAGGGAACAAATTCTACCACAATCATAATTGATTTTGAAAAATTTCACACCCTTTATTCTGTGAGTAAATGTTCCCTTTAAAGCTGCAGTCCAAACAGATATATAAGAAACAAATTAAAGTGGTTGTAAACCTCATCTTTTTTACTTTAGGGGAAAAATAGAAAAAGAAAGGTTGTTATATTTACCTGCTCTGTGCAATGGTTTTGCAGAGAGTTACCCCTTGCCTCCTTTTCTGAGATATCCCACCAACGCTCTCTCCTTCTTCAAGTGCACCCATAGTAAGCCGCTTGCTATGGGGGGGGGGGGGGGGGACATACGCATGCACTTCTGAGCCAGGCTGTGTGCATCAATAGACACACACAGCGTGGCTCAGCACTGCCCCCCCCCCGCTTCAAGGACTTGATTGATAGCAGGAGCCGCCTTTTTGCATATAGGAAAGCGCTGGGGGAGCTGCTATTGAAAGGTTCTTTATCTCAAAGCAGAGAATGCATTCCGGTAAAAAAACAAACAAAATAAAAAACACAACTTTTTGCGTTAGAACCAGTTTAACGTAGCTTTGTTTTCATAAATACATTATTCAATTTGTTTAATTTATTTTTATATGAAAGCTGTGTAAATGCCTGCATTTGACCTAGAATTGCCATTTTTTTGTAATGAACTGTGCAGCAGAGCTCAGAGGGAAGGGATAAGGAGAACAAGGAGCCAATGAGTCATCCTGCAGTGCTCATATGCCAACAAAGAACATGCTAATAGGAGGAAGGCCCAGAGAGATGCACTTATTGGTATGCTGCTTCCCTTTCACTGTTTGGTCACAGGCTAGGAGAGAGAGAAGTGAGCTTTTTCTGCCCCACATATGTTGTTTCCTGTGTTTTATTGAACTGCATGAAGTAGTTATTGTTCTGGGGCATGCCGACATCCGTAGTAAGAAGTTGGGTCAGCTGCACACAGAGGAGAGGGAAGAACATCTGTTCCGAGGACAAAGCACAGGTAGAGGCCATGGAGGAAGAAGAGGAGGAGGGGGTGGAGGAGAGAGGTGGGTCAGAATCACCAGTAGTAACATTTGAGGCGTGGTGGCGGAACAACCTCCAACACTACTGCACCTTGTCCTGTATCTTTCCCAGCTGCCAGCAGAGTCACCCAATGCGCCGCGAAAGATGAGTAACGTCCCTGTTCATGCCTGCTGGACTATAAGTCAGCGGTAATATGCACCTTATCGCTGACCGCCCTGTCCAGCAAGGCCAAGACATTGCCTTCCACATGCCAGTAGAGAGCCGGAATCGCCTTCCGTGAGAAAAAGTGGCGTTTGGGAACCTGCCACTGAGGAACCGCACATTGCACAAACTCACGGAAGGGGGCCGAGTCTACCAACTGAAAAAGGCAGCAGTTGAAGTGCTAGCAATTTAGCCAAGCTAGCATTCAACCGCTGGGCATGTGGACGGCTGGGAGCGAACTTCATTTGGCGGTGCAGCAGCTGGGGCAGGGAAATTTGCCTGGTACAATCGGACGTCGGTGTACCGATAGCAGATTGTCTGCAAGTACTTGGCTGTGACACCGAATTCTACACCTTCATTCCTCTCAGTGCAGGTTTCAGAGAGAACTGAAGGTATAGTGGGGTTGGAGATCGCAGCTGATGAGGAGCAAGGAGAGGTACGCTTTGTTCTTTGGTGTGGGTCTTTTAGGTACGCTTGCCAATGGACTGCATGGCAGGTCAACATATGTCTGGTCAAGCATGTGGTGCCCAAGCGGCTGATGTTTTGGCCACGCAAGATACGCTTTAGGCATATGTTGCAAATGGCAACGGTGCGATCTGCTGCATACATCTAAAAAAAGGCCCACACCAAAGAACTTTTGGAATAACGCGCAGAGACAGCAGCGCCCTGAACATGCGGAACACTGCGGTGTGATGCAGTCGGTGTGCTGCCCTTAATATGGCCTCTGGAGGGCATCCTGCCTAGTTGGAGATGTACCTCCTCCTCCTCTCTCCTATCAGGCACCCACGTGGAGTCAGTGACCTCATCATCCCCTCCCTCCTCATCACTGGAGCAAATCTGGCAGTATGCTGCAGCTGGGGGAACATGACTGCCAGATAGCTGTCCTTGTTGGTCACCCCCTCTCTCTGCGCTTATGTTACTACCCCCTCTCTCTGGGCTCACGTTACTACCCCCTCTTTCTGGGCTCACGTTACTGCCTTCCTCCAGCTGGGTTCCATCATCGGAGCCTTCAAAACGCTGGGCATCCTCCTGGAGCATGTACCCAACACTGTGGTCAAACAGTTCGGGGGACTCCTCAGGAGGACATGGTGGGGCTAGGGAAGGAGTGACTGATGCCATTGAGACGAGGGAAGAGGCCGCTTTGCCAGACAAAGTACCCTGAGCCTGGGTGAGAGAGGACGAGGAGGATGAGGACGGCTTGGTCATCCACTCTACCAAGTCTTGGGCATGTTGCGGCTCAACATGGCCAGCTGCTGAAAAGGACAAGCGTGTCCCACGGCCACGTGGTGATGAGGATGCACCGTGTCCACGACCAGCAGCACTGTTGCCTCTAGACACAGAGCCTGCTTGCCCTCTTTTATTGCCTTGTGACTGTCTGCCTCTCCTTGTTTGCCTTCCAGACATACTAATGGCCTGCAGTGAGGTGTAGCTGCACAAAGATGGGATGTGTGTGTATGTATGTATATATATATATCTGTACTGATAATGCAGCTATCAGAATCAACTGCCTGCTGTGGTATTAGTATGGGAAGAGCAGCAATGGTCTTCAGTTAGTTTTAGGTGAAAACTGTGCAGAGGCCACAGTACACCAACTGAAAATACTTGCATCTCTCTGCCTGTGGTTTAATTATGAGAACACCACTATTAGTCACTAACTGTATTCAGGTAAGCTTTAGGTGAACGCTATGCAAAGCTCTCAGTACACTAAGTGAAACACTGACTGTCTGCAGCTAGCAAAATCACCTGCCTGCCTGTCACAGTATAGAGAAAACCAGGAACGGGTCTAGCTAAACTGAATACAGTGTATAAATATATATATACAACACCTAGGATGCATATATATCCTCTACACACTGTAACTGCAGCTAACTGACTTGCCTGCCTGCTCTATCTAACTCAATATAAACGACACTGTCTGTCTCTGTAATCTCTCATTAAACAACTCCAACACACTACACAAGGCCGCCAAGCCCGCGGCCTTATATAGTGTGGGGTGTGTAATAAACCCCCTGAGCCATAATTGGCCAAAGCCACCCTGGCTTTGGCCAATTACGGCTCTCCGTTTTTTCTGCACTGTGATTGGCCAAAGCATGCAGGTCATAGTTTATGCTTGGCCAATCATCAGCCAGCAATGCACTGCGATGCCGCAGTAAATTATGGGCCGTGACGCGCCACTCAAATTTGGCACAAACGGCCCATAATGTTCGCAATTCGGCAAACAGCCGATGTTTGACTCAAACACGAAGCTCATCCCTAGTCAAAACCTCATTATCAAATTATGTTAGCAAAAAATTGTTTTATATTGTTTGTGTGCACTAAAATTCATTTATGTATTTTTCCTGAAAATCTGCATTTGATAAACGGTTACACAAATATCACGTGACATAAATTGCAACACCCACCATTTTATTTTACAGGGCCTCTGCTTTCAGAAAACATATGTTTGGGGGTTCCAAGTCATTTTCTAGCAAAAAAAAAATATGCAGATTTTAACGTGTCAAAAATGTAAAAATAGCCTTGGGCAGCAAGTGGTTAAACCTACATTATATGATGATGGTCCTAATCAGGCAAGTTGCTGGCTTTTCCTTTCCAAGGTACTTTATACAAGTAGAGAGTGAAGTCAGGCAAGTGAACATCCAGTTCAGAATGGCAAACCAGCTTCTTTTTTTTTTTTTTCTCTGCAACTTAAACGTTCTGGTTTTCGGCTTGTCAAAGTGCATCGAAAACGGGGAATAAGATTATGAAAAAACTGAATGCTCCACTTAACAGCTAATTGTACTCTTGCAAGTTTAGTTATACTTTACTGGAGATCCCAGACATGTTTTTGCACAGCTGGCTGCTCACACGATTATAATACATAATTCAGTAGACATTTCAGGCCTCATTGAGAAATGGCTTGTAAAACTGTGTTTAAGGTAACTTTTACGCACTTTAAATAATGAATGATTTGACTAATCTGAATGATGCAAACGTTTCATGAAAACAGAATATAAAGTGGTCCTGCACTCAAATGTAAAGATTTGCTAAATTATAGGAAACATCTAGAGATGTTAATTGCGCCTAAGGCAGGCCATAGAGTGCATAGACTGTGCAAATTTCTTTCTTGCAACCACGGGTTGCAGTATAGAAAGTCGCACGATTCCCCAATCAACACAGACAGCGCTGAAAGGGGAATCGGTCCTACCAAGCAATTGTCTGCTGCTGGCGGGAGGGGGTGGGGGAAGTAGTCATTGTTGCTAGAACTATAGCAGACACTAGCGATAATCGCAAGTGAATCCGGCAGGCTGGTTGTTCCCAAGTTGATCAACTTGGTACATTCACACCACATGCAGTCCAGTGCATTTTTTTTTCTGAATCAAAAATGCACAGAAAGTAGGTTATATGCTTTTCAATGGCATAGTTCACACCAGTGGTCATAGTTCCAGGAAAAAGTAGAACAGGCTGTACTGGAATGCTGTAAAACACATCGGAACACACATCTCTTTATTTAAGGTCAAGAAAAAAAAGAGGAGGGGGGAAATGCACTGGACTGCATCAAAAACGTGCACCCAAACTGTGTTTCCATGGTGTGAACTGGCCCTAAGTGATTCTTGTTCTCCTTGGAGAAAACTGCACCCGAGTACCTGGAACACAGACAGACAGCCTTCACACAGACAGACAGCCTTCACACAGACAGACAGCCTTCACACAGACAGACAGCCTTCACACAGACAGACAGCCTTCACACAGACAGACAGCCTTCACACAGACAGCCTTCACACAGACAGTGTTGAACAAAGCATGGTAACACAGTAAGGCTCCTTTCACACTGGAGGACCGATCAGGTCCACCTGTGAGTTATTTTATGCCCTCTATGGGGCGGCGGGTCCATTGACACCTGCAGACATTCAAACCAATCCGCTAAAACAGATACATGGGGATCGCCTAGAAAAGCAAACTAATATAGCAATTACATCTGAGAAATGGTAAGCTGCAATACAATTTTTGCTTTTGGGTTTAAGGTTATATTCAGACTTGTACGACTCCAAAGTTGCGCCGACTTTGGAGTGGAAATTTGGATGGGGGCAACTTGGATACGACTTTGGCTTTGACCAGTAAAAATGGACAACTGTTGCATTGTAAAACATTCAGGTACAACTTTCATGCAACATTTTTAGGGTTAACATTGGACACTATGGCCCTCAAGTTGCATGAAAGTCAGACCAGAGTAGTGCATGAACTACTTTGAAGTCGCTGCAACTTTAAGTCGCACATACATGGATGGTTATCATTGGAAAAGGACTTGTCATGCAACTTTGATGTCAAGTGTAAATGGAGCCTTTACGGTTTTAACATTGAGATAGGAATAAATAGATATGTGACTGTACTTTTGAACATTAGGTTTCAAAAAGATAAAATGAAATCGCCTATTAAAAGATAAAACCAGCTTTTGCGGAAATATTTTTCAGTTCAGAGACTCCCCCTATCACCCAGTACTTTTATTCTTCTGCTCCTAGATGCCCTGCATAATTCAACACACTTCCTCTGAGCCCTGACCTGTCAGTCTGTGACCATTCAGGGACACAAGCAGTTATGAGCTCATCTCTGCATTCTCTTCCTATTAGCATGCCTCTTGCCAGCACAAACTGAGTGGCTCTTTGTGCCGCTTCTTCCTTTCACACTCCAGCCCTGCTTTACAGGGACAACAAGAGGCTATCAGGTAAAATTCAGGTACATACACTGCTTGCATTTAAAGTGGTTGTAAACCCTTTACAACCACTTTTAACTACAGGTAACCTGTAGCTACCCTGGATATCTCCTAAACCTGCATGGTTTAGGAGATATCTCCTGTATCAGCATGTGCTGATGTCATTCGCATGTACGTGTTGTTGCTTCAGCTAGTGTGCCGTTACCGGTGGCTCCCACGCGCATGCGCGGGAGTGACGTCATCACGGCTCCAGCCAATTACAGCGCCGGAGCCAGTGAGACCCGGAAGCAACTCCGGGAGCGATGTTGCTAGCCGGATCGGTGTATGAGGAATGCTGCGGGGGCTTCGATCTAAGGCAAGTATTTCATAATGAGCTAGTATGCTATGCATACTAGCTCATAATGCCTTTGTCTTGCAGGCTTTTGTTTTTTTTGCTAGTGGGTTTACAACCAATTTAATAAACAGATTTATTGATGGATTAAAGCGGAGTTCCACCCAAAAGTGGAAGTTTTGCTCATTTGCTTCCTGCTTCCGTGCCACATTTGGCACCTTTCGGGGGGGAGACAGGATACCTGTCTTACAGGTATCCTGTTCCCACTTCCGGGAGCCACAGCCACGAACGGCTATTGACGCCACGGCTTGGCTCCCTCCTCTTCCCCCTGTCGCCGGGCAAGTAGGAGAGAGGACCAGAGCCTCGTGCATGCGCAGTAAGGGTTTCCAGCATGAAGCCATAAGGCTACTCTTCCGGGTTCCCATACCCACAATGGCGGTGACAGCACCCAACAGCTGATTGAAACATCAGCTGCGGTGCCGGAATTGCTTGACTCCAGGACAGGTAAGTGTCCTATTATTAAAAGCCAGCAGCTGCAGTATGTGTAGCTGCTGGTTTTTAATTTTTTCAGCGGTGGGTGGACCTCCGCTTTAAGTATTACAAAGCCGCATATGTTCTTTAATATCTGCCTACAGTTCAGCTTTAAGCTTAGGCGAGACAATACAAAGGGTTAAGTAGTGCATTGAAAGTCCTGCTGTACATGCTGATGCTTTATAACTAAAAACTAGAATCATCGTCTCCTGAAACACTTTCTCAAGCGTTTGGCCAAGCACTGATCCAACAGGGAATATTCCACCTCCAGAAGGTCAGTGTTTGTTGTAACATGATACATAAACTAATCCAGTGACAAACCTCTATTCTATAGGCTGTAAACATTAGTGGCAGATGGAAAAATACCATTAGGCTTATTAATCAGAGACCAGTTTAATACTTGATTGCCTCAGGACAGAGCAGCGTTAACCAGAGCTGACAAGGCATGTGGGCTTGTTCTGCAGTGAGTGCCAATTTTCAGGCCCATTTACTTGCCTGGGTAAATTCTGTTCATAATAGACAGACATTGTGAGCACAGCTAAGCCTATTTCTTGTCTATAGGTGGATAAGGGAATGGTTAGTAAACGAAAATTACAAAACACAAAATTTATGAAACCAAAGAGAATTTTTGCTTACCTGTGTTTGTATTTTTTTTGACTACAAGAACTACAAAGGTCTACTTAAAAAAACAAGGGTTTCTACGTTCAGCACAACACTAGTGTCCCAGACACAAGATCGGATTTTCCGACGGGAATTGTGTGATGACAGGCTGTTGTCGCAAAATCCGACCATTTGTATGCTCTGACAATTGTCAAATTTTCCGTGGACCAATGTGGGATAGCATGCTTTAAAATTTTCCGCCAACAATTGTGTGTTGTCGGATTTTCAGAGCGTGTGTACACAAGTCCGTCGGACAAAACTCCAAAGTACAAACACATGCCCGGAAGCAATGCTCACCATAACAACATTAGCAGAAGTTGCCCAAAGGGTGGCTCTAAAGAGCTGAAAAAACAAGTAGTTTTGTGTTTGTTGGCCGACAATTCTTTGCCGTTTGTATGCAAGACAAGTTCCTGGCCAACGCCATTCGCTTTGTCCGCAGAAAATCTCATCGTGTGTACCAGGCTTAAGTCTAAAGCAAAACTTCCAAATTCAAGGATGCCTAAGAGCCCATTCAAACCGATGCATTGTGGAAATGCATGTACATGTAAAATGCAGTTAACGCACTTTAAACCGGGCATGTACATGTTTTCTCATCAAATTTGTTTATTATTTTTTTAAATAAAACAAAGATTGACAAGTTGAGTACATACAAGGGCGGTGGTACAATATACAATATAAAGCTAAACATATCGATTTATGAACAGGATGAGTACATAATGTAAAAATGTAAGGAGTAGAGCAACAAATAAACCAATAAATTATTACATCAAAAGCATTAGAAAATGCCATCAGAAGGAAAAAAGTAAGCTAGTGACTATTGGTTCATTTTGCAAGAGCAGTAATAAGGAGATCAATCTAACAGGTATATATTAAAAACAGAAGAGATAACGTGCATACAAGTACCACACAATATTAAAAGACGTGTATAAAATAAAAAAGAGAAGTAGATAGATATAAGGAGTAGAGGTCGACCGATATATTGGCTGGCCGATATTTGGCCATTTTGGAGAAATCGGCATCGGCCGATTATTCTCCAAATTAGGCCGATATATCGCTGACCGCAGTCACCGCACCTCTGCCTGCAGAGTGTGGAAAATCCTTCTCCCTTCTCCACACTGCAGAGCAGAGCCGCGGTATGTGAAACTGTAAGAGAGAGGAGCTGTCAAAAATTAGGTTGAATGTCGGGGTGGGCGGGACCCAGCTATCCAACACCTGCTAATGGAATGGGATCTGGGCAGGCCGCTACGTTTATGTGGCCCCACCCCTTTCTTAAACAGCCCAACCATTGGCTGGATAGCTGCTGGGTTCCGCCCACCTCCGATCTCGATCTCTCTCGATCTCTCTCGCGCTCTCTCTCGCGCTCTCCGAGAGCAGTTTCACAGTCACACTATCGGCAGTGCCATCTGCAAGTGCCATCTGCCAATGCCTGCAAGTGCCATCTGCCAATGCCTGCCAGTGTCACCTGCCAATGCCTGCCAGTGTCACCTGCCAATGCCAACGTGTCTGCTAGTGCCATCTGCCAGTGCGCATCTGCCAATGCCAACCAGTGCCATCTGCCAATGCCAACCAGTGCCTGCCAGTGCCATCTGCCAATGCAATCTGCCAGTGCCAACATCAACCAATGCCACCTGCCAGTGCCAATTAGTGCCATCTTCCAATCAGTGCCACCTGCCAGTGCCAACCAGTGCCATCTGCCAGTCAGTGCCACCTGCCAGTGCCACGTTCCAGTGCCACCTGCCCAAAAGAAAAAAATAAATAAAATCGGCCTAAAGTACAATCTGAGTAATATATGCAAGCATCACACTCCCAATATAAATGTGCAAAATGAACTCAAAACAAATAATGCTGCGCTAGTGATAATAAATGTATCCAACCACTTAGTGCAGCCTTTCTCAACCTTTTCAACACAGAGGAACCCTTGAAATAGTTCTCCGGTCTCGGGGAACCCCTGCTAAAATTAGAAATCTACAATTCATGATACCTTTGTGTGATGGTCAGTGGGAAGAATGGTCCTTACACTTGTGGTCATTGGGAAGAATTACCTCCTTACAGATAGCTAAAAAGATAAATGGTGTCAGTGGGAACTTATCTGAGAGGCAGAAATAGCCCAATGCTGAAGGAACCCCTAGAAACCTCTGGAGGAACCCAGGGGTTCCACGGAACCCTGGTTGAGAATCACTGACTTAGTGTATCAATTCTCCCATGCAAATATGAGTGCCAACATAATAACATGTGAATAAACAATCATATAATACATTCATGTGTATTTCTTCTTGTGATAATATAAATCCCATGCTTGAGTACAATCAAATATTTAAATTAATGAAAATGTCAGAGAAAAGTTCAGAAAAAAGTTAGAACTTGCTGAGTCTTCCAAATCCTCAAAAATCCGTTCTTTGTATCTATTCACCTCAGTGCTCCCCCATAAGAAATGCGCTCACCTCACAAAGTGTTCTATGCACATTTTTTTATAAATTGAATATTGTTTCAAAACGATATAAGCACTATTTGGAGCTCTTTTTCTCTCATATATATTGAGTTATAATGGAGGCATATCAATGGAGCAACGAGGAGGCAATCTTTATTTGACCAAACTTAAGTGTGAGGTCACACTTTGTGAGGTGAGCGCATTTCTTATGGGGAAGCACCAAGGTTAATAGATACAAACCATGGATTTTTGAGGATTCGTGACTCAACAAGTTACAACTTTTTTTCGGACATTTTCATTAAATATTTGATTGCACTGAAGCACGGGATTTATATTATCACAAGAAGAAATACACATGAATGTATTATATTATTGTATATTCACATATTATGTTGGCATTCATATTTGCATAGGAGAATTGATACACTAAGTGGTTTGATACATTTATTATCACTAGCACAGCATCATTTGTTTTGTTTTAAGATTTGAATCTGTCCCATATGGATAAAGAATATTTTGTGATAGGTTTGCAAATAAAAGTGTAAATCAGTTGGTCTTAACCATAACATGTTCAATACTGAAGTGGAGTCACAGTTAGACTCAATTGTTGCCTATAAAAAAGGAATTTCTTTGATTGCATGGTATTTTGGTAAAAGTGCAAGTTGTGCAGCATGATAGTAAGCAGAAATATTTGGCAGACACAAACCTCCGCATCATTGTGGGAGACAGTGTGGATTTAGAGGTTCGAGGTTTAGTTTTACCCAGGGACCAGATAAAAGGAGATAATTCTGCGCTGTATAAGCTGTACACAATGAGATGGAACTGGGATAGGCAAGACTCTAAAAATATATAAAAACTTGGCAATACAGCCATCTTAATTACATTAATTTTACCTATCCAGGATAGAGGACCATTGTGATAATAATTCAGTAACCGGTTTTAGTAATTGAGGGAAGTTAGCGACATATAAGTCAGTTATCTTAGGAGTTGTATTCCTAGGTATGGAAGTCTATGAGGTGTCCGATAGAAGGGAAGTGAATCTTTAGCAAGCTGAAGGTCTGAAGGAGGCAAGGAAATGTTCAGTGCAGTCGATTTTGGCAAAACAGCTTAGGACAGAGAGGAGATTAGGTGCTGTGATATGGGAGAGGACATAAAGAGTAAGATGTCATCTGCAAAAAGACATACTTTATGATGAAATCCAGCCAATTCAATACCTTTTATGTTTGGATCAGATATAGTTAAAATGGGCCAAGGGTTCAATAAGGAGTGCAAATAGGAGGGTGCCTCTTCCAATAGGGAAAGGGCCCGATTTCTTATATCGAGCGATAAAAAAACACACAGGTAGACATCTGGATTTAGCAACATGAGAGAGTAAAGAAGGTCTACGAATATTATCACTTGCTTGGGGATAAACTCAACTTGATCTCGAAGAAAAAGTTTGTCTATTACTTGATTAAAGCAAGACAAGTATTTTAGCTAAAAGTTTGTCAATATTAAGAAGCGAAATAGGACAGTAATTTGTCCAAGAGGTTGTATCAGATTTAAATTTGGGAAGCATGGAAATTATGGCCATTAAGGATTCTGATCGAAAAGAGTGCCCCCATCACAACATATTGAAGGCCTCAGTTAGGATAGTAGATATTTTAGAAAATATCTTGTAGTAGGAAGAAGAAAATCCATCTGGGCCGCGACGTTTATTACATTTTAAAGCCTTAAAAAAAGAGGAACTGCAGTCTGCTAAAATAGTTTGTAATAAAAACATCTTTGCCATTCTGCAGCTACCCTCCAAACACTTTGCATATTTTTTATAGACTGTGAATATGTACTTGCCAAATATGCTGCAGAAATCTCCCTCCACTGAGTCTGGCTGCAAACATTTTAACTGTGGGCAGCTGAAGCTGCTGCCTGTTCACTTCCTGGATTTACACAGACATACAGGGGTGCACCTCCAGCTCTCATTGGCCCTCTTATGACTCACCCCCCCCTCCCTTTTTGGAAAACTCTCACAAGAGTGAGAGCGCTGTGCTTGATGTCATAAGCCTAGGCTTTTTACCAGACACAAAACAGGAAGTGGGCTGTATAAGGTACTTACTGGCATAAAAACAAATGTTTTACTATCCAAAGTTAAAACAACAAGGGCAAAAGATTTAATAGATGAAAGTTGAAAAAATTACTGAAGTTCCGCTTTAATAGCCGCAATGACTTCTGTTGCAGAGATTGGACACTCGAGTCGTTCACGGGTTTATGAGAGTGTTGAAAGGGTAGTTTGTGAAAAAAGGGAATCGGCAGCAGCATGGTCAAAATTATGGTTGGGTGAATATAATTTAGCAAGATTTGATCGGAATGTGTAAAATTTGACAGGGTTACTTGTATATGAAACACGGTTTAGTTTGAGTCACACAAGATTTTTGCAGTGAGCCTAAGGTTCGAGCTAATAGGGTATCTGGATTGTTTGCTTTGAGGTAATAAAAAGGTGTTGTGATTTACGTCAGTGAGAAAATAGGATTTTTTGTACTCACTGTAAAATCCTTTTCTCTGTCGTCCATGGACGGACACAGCCTTCTTAAGTCTTGACAGTTGGGTTATGTTCCTGTTCATAGGAGAGGACTAGGCAGACATGTTAGATATTTCAATACATGTTACTTTAACAGAGTTGAACAGCCCCGCCCAGGGGGGAAGTCCCTCCAGACATAACCCTCCGCCCTGCAGCATGCAGCCTCAGTTCGTAACAAGCAGTACAAACCTAAAAAAAAGGGGTGGGTGCTGTGTCTGTCCATGGACAACAGAGAAAAGGATTTTACGGTGAGTAGAAAAAATCCTATTTTCTCTTTTCGTCCATGGACGGACAAAGCCTTCTTAAGTCTTGACAGTTGGGACGTCCCAAAGCAGTGTCAAAAACGAGGGGTGGGAACAGTAATCAAAAAAACAATTTCACCCCAAGCAAACAGAGGAGTTGCTAAGCTTAAACAGTTGCCTGCAAAACCTTGCGGACGAAGGAAGCATCTGAAGATGCACTCACATCATCCTCGAAAATTTTTGGAGAAAGTGTGCACGGACAACCAAGTTGCCACCCTGCACACCTGTGAGAGAGACGCTTGATGTTGGAAAGCCCAGGAAGCACCAATTGCCCTGGTTGGGAGCTCCGTTACCGGAAAGGAGGGCGCGCGCCTCTTAAGGGCATAGGCCCGCACAATGGTCTACCTGATCCACCTAGAAAATGGTGGCCGACGAGACCGCCAGGCCTTTTTGTGGACCAGACACCGACACAAACAGCGAGCCAGACTTCCGAAACAAAGCCGTAGCAGACAGGTACACCCGCAAGGCACGTACCACGTCTAAAGTGAGAAGCGCAGACTCTCTGGGATGCGATGACACAAGGATGGAAATACAATGTCCTCATTCAGGTGGAAAGCCGAAACCACCTTTGGAAGAAACGAAGGTCGCGGGCGTAGTACTGCTTTATCCTTATGGAGGATCAAATATGGGGACTTGCAAGGCAAGGCCGCCAATTCAGAAACCCTTCTGACAGAAGTAATGGCCACTAGAAAGGCCACCTTCTGAGATAACGTCAAGAGAAGAATCTCTCTGATGTTCTCAAAGGGAGGTTCCTGAACAACCAAGAGCACCAGGTTCAAATCCCAAGGAGGGAGAGGTGGTCTAATTGGGGAAAGCCCCAGTCGAACCTCCTGTACAAAAAAGGTACCCACCAGGGAATGGGACACCAAAAGCCATTGAAAGAAAACAGCTAAGGCTGAAACTGACCCTTAGTGGTGCTTAAAACAAGCTTTTGATCCACTCCATGCTGCAAAAAAACAGCATGACCCCGGAAACCGAAAACGTCCATGGACAGCACATCATCTATGCGCACAAGGAGATGTAGGCCTTCCAAGTGCGATGGTAGATCTTCCAGGAGGAAGATTTTTGTGCCCTCAGTCTGGTCAAGATGACCGAATCCGAAAGACCTCAGTCCCCTAGTACCTGGCTGTCAATAGCCATGCCCTAAGGCCAGCGGCTGTAAGGCAGGATGAAGTATGGGACCTTGAGACAGAAGGTCCTCCCACAGTGGCAGCTGCCAGTGTGTTCGCCAACAGGCGTACGAAGTCGGCGTACCAAGGACGCCGGGGCCAATCTAGAACTATTAGGATCACCGGGATCCCCTCGATCTGCACATTGAGGAGCAGACGAGGAAGCAACATCAGTGGGGGATAGGCATAAATTAGCCAATACGGACCCCACGGGCCCACCAACGCGTCTGCCCAGGGATCTTTGGACCTGGCCACGAATCTCGACATCATGCGATTGAGTCGAGAAGCCAGGAGGTCCACGACCGACGTCCACCTCCGGCAAAAGGAGTAGACACCCCTCCGGATGGAATGAGCATTCCCCTTGGTTCAGCAACTGGCGGCTCAAATAGTCCGCCAGTTAGAGTTCTACACCCTGAATGTAGACGGCCGACATGCTTCTTCCCGTCTACCGCAGGATGTCCAGATGGTTGACATAAGCCACAGCCGTGGCATTGTCCGACTGGATTCTGATCGGGCGCCCTTGTAGTCTCCATGACTACGAAGAGAGACATATCCTAATCGCCCGAAGTTCCAGAACATCGACCGGCAGACGGGATTCGTCCAGAGTCCAGCGACCTTGGACCAACTGGACCCCCCAGACTGAGGCTGGATCGTAATCACAGTTCAAAAGAAAAGGAAAAAACTTCCCGGACAGAAATGCCGGGAATGTCAGCCACCAAGTCAGAGAGGCCCTGACTAGGCGATTCACCTGAATCTGATGATCCAGAGACAATGGGGATGTGTTCCAATAGGACAGAATCTCCCCTCCAAATGTGGACCTGGGCAAATGGTACTGCCTCGAAGGAGGCCATCATGAGATCCAACTCACTGCAGCCTGGAGCATCCGCAACCTCTCTGGAGGGAGAAAACTCTCGCCTCTGATGAGCACAGAGCCAGCCCCAGGTATTCTAGGCACCGAGTCTGAACTAGTACCGACAACTGGAGGTACAGCATCCACCCGAAGTCTTGGAGAGTCTGACTGATTATAGACACGTCTTCCTCTAATTCTAACCTGGAAACAGGTTATAAAAGAAGACCATGCAAAGATCCAACGATGACAATGCCACGCTGACTCAGCAAGGCTAGAATCGGGGCAAGCACCCTGGTGAAACTCTTGGTGCTACCACTAGGTCAAAAGGGAGAGTCATAAATTAATAGTGGTTCCCCTTGACCGCTAAACCTCTGGTGCCTGTCGCATATGCGGACCCAGCACGTGTCTCCTGAAGTCCAGGGATGTCAGAAGGTCCCCTGGATGGAGCGAACCGACTCCATCCTGAATTTCCGAACCCCCAACAAGTCTTGAAACGCCCCATCAGGGCAGTCCAACGGTAGGGAAAAGAAACCATTCGGTGAACAATAAAAGAAAACATCGATCTTGTATGAAGAGACCACTTCGCAAACTCAGTGGCCGGAAAAACCGGAAGGCTACACAAAGGCATTAAAAGGGCCCTGAGGCCTAAGATTGGACAACTCCGTCCTCTTCTGGGACCATGAATAGATTTGAGTAGAATGCCTGAAACCTGTCCTGCAGCGGTATGGGTATGACAACCCTCAAAAACACCGCAATATATTGGGGAAGGAAGGTCCTGGCTTACAGGGCGCCCCTACTCTTAGCCTTTGAAAGGCAAATCTGTCAGAGCTTCCATAGAAACTCGGTCAGCAGACCAGTATATCAGCCCCCTCAGGTGGCGCACCTGCTGGTTGGCCAGTGTCACAACTTTTAGAGGAAGCTGCAGCTCCTCCACTGTCTGGTACAAAAGTTATGCACATTCAGTGAGTGTCAGAGACGCAGCCACTAACGGGAGCAATGCTGACCTCAGCATGACGAACACGGTCCAAGCCACTGCTCTTGATCACCTCCCAAAGGCAGGTGTCCTCCTATCAGGATAGTGGTATCCAGGGGGTCAACTTCATGGGAAAAAACCCACATCTTTTTAAAAAATGCTCTACAAAGGAATAACGGACCGCAGTGCGCTGAGGGACCAAAAAGGACCTCTGCGGCAATCCCCAGTCCTTAACCTCCCTGGCAGTATGATTCTGTCTGGAATTATGTACAAAAAGCGGTACAATTATTTTGCATGGAAATTTGGCGTTATGTATTGTAGGCCTGCAATTCTTAGTACCGTATATACTCGAGTATAAGCCGACCCGAATATAAGCCGAGGCACCTAATTTTACCACAAAAAAATGGGAACACTTATTGACTCGAGTATAAGCCTAGGGTGTCCATCTGCATGCCTCACTGTGCCCATGACTAGACTGACGTTTAACATGGGAGTCTAAGGAAGGGGTGCCCGGCTTTAAAAAATCAATGCTCCCCCGGCCGCAAGTCCCCCGGACAACAAACTTTGCACACTTGTAGAGGAAGAGTGGGGCTTCATGTGTGCCAAGTTTGGGGTCCAGGGTACCCAAAGTCCGGGAGATCAGGCGCAAAAGGTGACTCGAGTATAAGCCGAGGGGGCATTTTCAAAATTTGGCTTATACTCGAGTATATTACGGTAATTACTTACTTAAACCTGACCAAACAAGACTCTAGTAGACATCCCAGATGTGATAAATTTGAAACACAAAATCATAAAAATTATAATCTAATAAATAATATAATTTTATTCAATAATGTAATAAAAAATTATGAAATTTGTCAAACAAAGAAAATTCAATAAACATCCTGAAGTGTGATAAATTTTGAAGCATGGAACTGGACAAAGTCCGACGTCACAATCTGAACAATGGTACCTTGTTTCTTTTCGGACTTTCTTTCCATTGCCATCTCTTTGAACAGCAAACCACGCACATCCTGGAAGGTGCTGCCTTTTTTGTGGTTGGCGGTATGTAGTCCAAAAAGTGACGACCAGTCAGGCGTTCTGGGTTGACAACGCCAACAGCACGTCGTCCGGGTCTGTTAGCAGCTACTGATGGCGTCTGGTGGTTGACAAAAATCTGCTCACCACCTTCCAGATAAAGTCAGAATGAACAAAAGGCATGCCACTCTTTGCTCTGTACAGGATATATGCATTCCAAAAGGCATTGTTCCAGAAGATGCCTGAAAATCTTCTTATATTTTTTTTGCTGTTTGCGCATAGCCGGGTAAAATGTCATTGCCTGATCGGCTCTGTCGACACCTCCCACTGTATTATTATAGTCTATAATAACTTGCGGCTTCAACAGATCTTTCCCACCTTTTGTGTGGACCATGGCAGTGGAGGTATTGTGCACAGTACTGATGAGACACACGTCCTTGTCTCGCCATCGCATTGCCATCATCTTACCCTTCTGAAAGGCAACCATTTCTCCGGTTTTGAGTTTTTTTTGGGCAAACACAGATGGCATGTCACGTCGGTTAGGCCTAAAGGTACCATACCCAGTCTTGTTTTGTAGCAAAACCTCATACAGTTCCGGAGACGTGTAGAAATTATCCATGGTCACACAATATCCTTGGTTCAGCAATGGCTCCAGCAGTGTAAGGACAGATGATGTGGCCATCCCATAGCCGCTGTACCTGGGGTTGAACTTCGTGCCTTTACCGGTGTAAATGACCGAATTCCAGATGTACCCTGTGGATGACTCGCAGAGCATGTAGAATTTGATGCAATAAACTGTATCCAGCTTAGGCGTCCCTTGTAGGCCATCAAACTTACATCCACGCTGATGTCCCTTTTTGGCATGTAGGTCCGCTGGAAATTGGTCACAATTATTTGGCATACCTCCCAGATTTTTTTTAGTTTGGGCGCAGGATGCGTGGCCTCAAATTCTTCATTGTTCGTGAAGTGGAAATACTTAATGAGGGAAAACTGGTATTCTGACATCACGGTGCCAAAAAACGGAGTGGCCAGTAACTTATTGGTGGTCCAGTACCATTTCTGGAGTGGTTTCCCCACCACCCCCTGAAGAATGAGGAGTCCCAGAAACTGCCAGATATCCTCTTTGGTCACCGGTTCCCACTTTCTGCTTCTGGAAAACCTGGCATGCAGTGTAGCGGATTGCTGATCTTGGTAGCGATTTGTCTGACAATTTTATCAATTACCTCTTCAGTGAGGAATAATTGCAGGTATGCCAGAGGGTTGTCACGCTCAACATCTACCTTCATCCCAGGTGATATAGTAAACAAATTTTGGGGGCGCTACCTGGTCTGTATCACAGTCTATAGGGCACCAAGTGCGCACATCGCTGAGGTCAGGTGCAGGATCATCGTCGTTGTCACTTGCCAGATCAGTGTCAGACGACAAATCTCCCCACGACTCCCTATCGCTCAGTTCTGCGAGCAACTCCGTGTCGCTGTCACTCAACTGGTCCAAAAGCGCCCTTGTAGTAAAGTGGCGCTTTTTTGATGCCATGTTATAAATATTTTTATGGGCACAAATGACAGCAAAATGGCAGGCAAGGGGCACTGTACAGTGATCAAGTGTCAGATCTGAGATACATTGTAATCTGAGAGGATTGTACTGCATCACCTCTTTTAGGTTTGTGTTACTTTTTGAACTTTTGAAATTCCCGCCCAGTTGTGCTCCCATGCACTGCTGCTGCCCGCAGGGAACGGAACCAGGAAGTCAGATGGGGTCGGCACTCTCGCCGGCGATCACAGCGCAGGACATCATCGCTGGATCGCCAGGAGAAGGTAGGGGGACTCCGCTGGCAGCTCTGCAATGTTACCCCGAGCGTGACTCGGGGTTACCGATCCTAGCAGAAAAAACCAACCCCGAGTCACGCTCGGGAATACCGCCAGGGAGGTTAAAAACCTATATAGAGCGGGTCGGTCAATGCGACCCCCCCCCCCAAAAAAAAGGAGAACTGACCTCAGTGGATGTTCCAGCATCTACTACATTGATAAGTGCTGATTGTACAAACACATAGTTTATACTGTGTATTGCGCCAAAGCGCGCAATTGGAGCGTGGGAGGAAACCGGAGTACCCGGAGGAAACCCACGCAGACAGAGTACAGTACATACACATACCGTGTATGTATTTTAGTATGTGTGAACATATTGAACATGTTTATGCTGTGCAAAGCGCCAAAGGCGTGCACACCATTGGGGCATGGGAGGAAACTGGAGTACCCGGAGGAAACCCACGCAGACTGCATACACATACCATGTACGTATTTTAGTATGTGTGAATAAACATATTGAACATGTTTATGCTGTGCATAGCGCCAAAAGGTGCGCATACCATTGGAGCGTGGGAGGAAACCGGAGTACCCAGAGGAAACCCACTCAGACACAGAGTAATAAATACATACATACACTGTGAATGTATCCAGTGTTGTGTATAAACATATCGTGTATGTTTAAACTATTGCGCCGAGGGCGCTTAATCTACTCTGTATCGTTCCAATCTGAGTATATGTGCTGCCAAAGCAAGCACCAAACTGCAGGTAAAAGGCAACCTTTGACACCTCAGACCGGTGGTCCTGTCAAGAGTTCTCCAGGATATGGCGGCAAACCACAGGTGCAGGGGCTCTGCGGTTGCCTCTCAGATATTGACTCCATGTTACACAGAAAGATCTCAGGGACTAGACAAAATTAATGAATAAAATCCCCCCACCATGCTGCACCAACCGGAGGGGTCACCCAGGGGATTCACCAGCCCAGAATGAGACCGCTCAGTGCCACTGCCCACCTCTATACACTAAGGACTGTGTATCACTGTATTATCCATGCCGCTCTAGAAGCAGTGTGTGAGGAAACCGTGAGGAAGCTGTGAGGAGAATCCTGCTGCGCCATCCAGGAGCCAGCACTAGAGGCCAAACCTCCACCAAAGATGGCCGTCAGACGCCTCAGGAAGAAGGGAAGGGCGCGGCCACAAGAAAATGGCCGCCCACAATAACAACTATGCCATAGCGCGGCCACGGCAAGATGGCCGTCAATGGGCAAATCAATGCAATAGAAAACACTCTGAAAATGGCGGCTGCCAGAACTGCAAGACAAAGGCATAATGAGCTAGTATGACTAGCTTACTAGCTCATTATGCATCACTTACCTTAGATCGGGGCCCCCGAAGGCGTCCTCATCTCCCTCTCCAGCCGCAAGGTTACTTCCGGGTATCGCCGCTCCAGCCAATCACAGTGCCGCTCTGGCGCTGTGATCGGCCGGAGAGGCGAAGACGTGACTCCGTGCATGCGCGCGGGAGCCGTCAAATCCGGCTAAGCCGGATTTGTGAATGGGATTGACCCTATGCACGCCGTAGACACCGACGCATGTCATTTTTAGCAAATATCTCCTAAACCTACACGGTTTAGGAGATATTTCTTGCACCTAAAGGTAAGCCTTAATCTAGGCTTACCTGTAGGTGCAAGTTGCAAAAGTGGGTTTACAACCACTTAAATTTCAGATGAAAGTAAAAAATAGGGTTGTACGGTGAATAGCGATCAGAACACCTCATTGTTTAATAGCTGCCGAGGCTGTATATACCTTTGGATAAGGAGGTGAAAAATTTAGGCGTAGATTGTTCAGTAAAATGGGGCCATATTGGTAATCTAAGGAGTTGCATAATAAAAATGTTAAAGTAAACCTGAATTTTTTTTTTTTTTTTTAATGATTACCTGATACAGTAGAGGATGTCAAGTCATTTGTGCCCATTCTTCACAGGAAATTTTAATCCAGCTCTGAGAAATCTTCTCGTCTTTATTTTAGTAAGATAAAAAGGGAGAGGGAGAGAGAGAATTCCAATCATTTACAGCCTCCTCCAGCTCTCCCTGGATTGGCTGCTCTACACCCAAGCATGATTGGGCATGCTGAAGTAATTTAGTGCCTTTCCTGAGTTTTGACTGGATGTTAAAGCTGCACGATTATGGCTAAAATGAGTATCGCAATTTTTTTGCTTCGAAGATAGATCACGATTCTCACAGCGCAACATCTTTCACATTCAGCAAAATAATTGGGCTGACTTTACCGTTTCGTTTTTTTTTTTTATTCAATGAAGTGTATTTTTTCCCCAAAAATTGCGTTTGAAAGACCGCTGTGCAAATACAATGTGACATAAAATATTGCAACAATCGCCATTTTATTCCCTAGGTTCTCTGCTAAAAAAATATATATAAATGTTTGGGGGTTCCAAGTAATTTTCTAGCAAAAATTCTGATTTTAGCTCTGCAAGAAAGTGTCAGAAAAAGGTTTAGACTTTAAGTGGTTAAACTTTCAGCATTTACACACAGAAGTTTTATCCCTTTGATCTGAGGAGGAGTTACAATGTTTCTACTTATATACTAGCACAGACAATGTTGTTAAAAACTTGGCAGACTGCCAGAGTGAGCAGAGAAGTCTCTACACTTGTTACATGAAAGAATTGGGAAAAGGCAATAGAGATTGTGAGGGGGGAGGGGGTTGAATCAAGATTGTGATTTTTTTAATTGTGCAGCTCTACTGGATGTTACTCAAAATTCAGGAATAGGAGAGCAAGATTGTAGGAGGTGGGCAAGGAGTCGTGACATCACAGCTCCGCCCACCGAGCTCCAGCAGAGAGACCCATTATGCAAGGTAGGGATACATGCAGGAGGCTTTCATGTATACACAGTCAGGTCCATAAATATTGGGACATCTACACAATTCTAATCTTTTTGGCTCTATACCCCACCACAATGGATTTGAAATGAAACACACAAGATGTGCTTTAACTGCAGATTTTCAGCTTTAATTTGAGTGTATTTACATCCAAATCAGGTGAACGGTGTAGGAATTACAACAGTTTGTATATGTGCCTCACACTTTTTAAGGGACCAAAAGTAATGGGACAGATTAACAATCATAAATCAAACTTTCACTTTTTAATACTTGGTTGCAAATCCTTTGCAGTCAATTACAGCCTGAAGAAGTTTGGAACGCATAGACATCACTAGACGCTGGGTTTCATCCCTGGTGATGCTCTGCCAGGCCTCTACTGCAACTGTCTTCAGTTCCTGCTTGTACATGGGGCATTTTCCCTATAGTTTTGTCTTCAGCAAGTGAAATGCATGCTCAATCGGATTCAGGTCAGGTGATTGACTTGGCCATTGCATAACATTCCACTTCTTTCCCTGAAAAAAAACTCTTTGGTTGCTATTGCAGTATGCTTCGGGTCATTGTCCATCTGCACTGTGAAGCGCCGTTCAATGAGTTCTGAAGCATTTGGCTGAATATGAGCAGATCATATTGCCCGAAACACTTCAGAATTTATCCTGCTGCTTTTGTCAGCAGTCACATCAATAAATAAACCATTTCCATTGGCAGCCATACATGCCCACGCCATGACACTACCACCACCATGCTTCACTGATGAGGTGCTATGCTTTGGATCATGAGCAGTTCCTTTCCTTCTCCATACTCTTCTCTTCCCATCACTCTGGTATAAGTTGATCTTGGTCTCATCTGTCCATAGGATGTTGTTCCAGAACTGTGAAGGCTTTTTTAGATGTTTCTTGGCAAACTCTAATCTGGCCTTCCTGTTTGAGGCTCACCAATGGTTTACATCTTGTGGTGAACCCTCTGTATTTACTCTGGTGAAATCTTCTCTTGATTGTTGACTTTAAAACACATACACCTACACCTACCTCCTGGAGGGTGTTCTTGATCTGGCCAACTGTTGTGAAGGGTGTTTTCTTCACCAGGGAAAGAATTCTTCGGTCATCCACCACAGTTGTTTCCCGTGGTCTTCTGGGTCTTTTGGTGTTGCTGAGCTCACCGGTGCGTTCTCTCTTTTTAGGGATGTTCCAAACAGTTGATTTGGCCACACCCAATATTTTTGCCATCTCTCTGATAGGTTTGTTTTGTTTTTTCAGCCTAATGATGGCTTGCTTCACCGATAGTGACAGCTCTTTGGATCTCATATTGAGAGTTGACAGCAACAGATTCCAAATGCAAATAGGACACTTTAAATGAACTCTGGACCTTTTATCTGCTCCTTGTAAATGGGATAATGAGGGAACCTAAAAACGTTGAAAAACGCTGCCTAACAGGAGAGGACAAACAGTCTTGGATTCCAATTTGCTGGTCCCTGACGTGGACATAAGCCTGATAGATCCACCACTATATGGTGAGCTGGATCTACAACACTCGGTAAGAGTATTAATTTCTTATTGTTGTCCCTGATCCAATGGTGAAGGCACTCCCGGGTGTTACATCTTATTGATATACAGACCGTCCACTTCAAGGAACTATTTGGAACAGGACTTCTATATCCATATATGATGTTTTTGGATATTGTTTTCCACCTTCATTAAGAGACATTTCAGAATTTGTCTCCACTGAACTCTGTGGATATTTATATATATGTTATACAGTTTTCTCCTTACAGGAGATTCACGGTCACTTTATATGATTTATTGCACTATTTATAGGTGTTGGAGATCTTTTAAGATTCATATATGTTATAAGTCTTCACTCAGGAGAGTTATTTTTACATTTTGAGTTTATTGCAATACTTATGGGTGTCAGGGGTTCTCCCAGACTCTGGTGATACATCACTTTAAATATTGTTTGACTGATTTATTATACATTTTCATGTATGCATGTCACATGCGTTTTTTATAACGTTAAAATATTTACTATTTGGTCTTCAATAGGCCATATGGTTCTCTATAGAGTCCCATTACACATTTGAATTCACTTTCGAGTTTCACACAGCGCCACATTTATATATTTATATTATTTTTACACTTTGTCAGGTTGTTATGTTGGCTGCTAATATTTGAAGTTTCTTGGGAGGTTGGCGCAGTATTTTTCCCCCTTTTTTCATTGATACCACACCTGGCCATGGAACAGCTGAGCAGCCAATTGTCCCATTACTTTTGGTCCCTAAAAAAGTGGGAGGCACATATACAAACTGTTGTAATTCCTACATCATTCACCTGATTTGGATGTAAATACCCTCAAATTAAAGCTGAGAGTCTGCAGTTAAAGCATGTCTTGTTCGTTTAATTTCAAATTCATTGTGGTGGTGTATAGAGCCAAAAAGATTAGAATTGTGTTGATGTCCCAATAATTATGGACCTGACTGTATATACATTAATACCGTGCCATTAGTTTATACTGGGTGAGTGGTGGGTTTACATCCACTTTAAGTTGTGACAGTAGAAGCGCATACAATTCAGTATAGGGGGTAGGAAAAAGGAAAGGCTGGAAGAAAAGGAAAGGAATTGGCTCTCGTCAAGCAGATATTACCAAGATTTGCAAAATAATAAAAAGAGCCAATAGCTCAACAGAACAGCATACTGGGGGAGCGACAAGTGGTCCACCAGAGGCCAAAGACCTGCCGTCAGAAGCCCACACAATAATGGAGATCTGAGGGTAGCAAACTGGAGGCGCAAAACCACCACCAAAAGGGAACACTGCCAGAAATAAAAAGTAAAAAACAAATAGAAATTATACCATTGTCCCAAAAAGTTCCATACCCATCAATGTGTCATGAAAAAGCATATGAAGGATGGAAGGGATGGGGTAAGGTGTATGCAAGTAACAAAACATCGAACAACTTTCTGCTGTAAGTAAAAAAAAAAAAAAGTTTGCATCGAGCGAGTTCTAAACTGGTAAGACCAAAAAAAAAAGGTTTCCCAAACATCTAGTTAGTTGAAAGTAAAAGACTAAAAATACTTAACATCGAGTCATACAAAAAAAAAAAAAAAAAGTCAGTCCATAGAGTCCTCAGGCGTTGGCATAGGAGAAGAAAAACTACTACGTTTTTATTGCCCCTGGCGACTTTCAATTCCTTTAGCACCAGCTGATTTTTGCAGCGAAGGGTAACCATTTGATTTCCTGTGTTGCTTTGGTTGAGAGGGCATTCTAGAAGCTGGATGTTTTGTAAGGATTGGAGTTCTTCAGCAGAACGGCAGACATATTTAGATTCTTGGTAAGTGAAGCGAATCGAAAATGGAAAGTCCCATTGATTGGCGATTTCATGTCGCTGTAAAACTTGAAGTGGCTTTAAAGCCCGACGCTTAGAGATGGTGAGTTTAGATAGATCAGCAAAAAGTTGATCGGTATGTCCCTGGAAAAATCGGTGAATCTTTTGCTCTAGCTGCAGCTAGTTGTTGTTCCTTAGTATGGAAATGGTGAAATTTTACAATAATATTGCGCGGTGGTCCATCGGCTTTGGGAGGTGTGAGAGCTCTATGAACACTGTCCATCTCCATTCGTTCGACTTGTATGGAAGGCTGTAGTTCTTGAAATAGGGATAGCAAAGTGGCTTGCAAATCCGTGACAGTCTCAGGTATTCCACTTATACGGATATTGGAATGCCTTGCCCCATTTTCGTAATCTTCTAAACGAGATTGAAGGACTAAGTTTTCCTCTTTGAGGTTTTCAAATTCAACTGCATAAGCCTGGGTGTTATTTTCAAATTCATCAACCCGCAGTTCAAGATTAGCAGTGCATTGGCCCAGTTCTCGGAATTCCCTAGTCACTGTTTGTTATATGATCTGAGGTCTGTTTAAGGGTTTTGCGAGGCATTTTTTTCAAATTGCCTCAGAACAGAAGAATGAGCAGGGTCTGTAAAGTACGTCATTTGTGAAGTTTGTATATGCAAATCTGAGTCATATTACCCGTGTTGCCACAGAAACTTTCGAGCGCTGAGAGGATTTCACCGAGTGTGAGGTACCAGGGGGACAGGATGAAGCTAGTGCCATTCTGACTGAAGCCTGAGGCAGCACTTTTGTTGTTTTTTAACTTCATTTTCAGGCGAGAACTCCCAAGAACCATTACATTAAGTGGCAGGGGTTCTTAGCAGACCGAGTAACAATATTTACCGGGTGAAGCCGGGACAGGGTATAATACGACAAACATCCCTTCAGGAGCAGAGCTCTAAGCTGGCATGTCTGCTCAGTCAGGCTCCACCCATGCGCCCCCTGTACCTTTTTTTTCAATGCAGCGCACCATTATGCATAAATTCTTCTCATCTAATTCGTGCTGCAGTATAATCCAAGTGTGTTACTATCCAGCATTAATATGTGGTTATGGGTGCGGTTATCTGCTACCCCCCACAACTAATCTATAGGGCTGCTATTCTTCAGAGTCTCTGGAAAAGGTGTTCATGCTACCATCCCCTCTGTTATAGTAAAGGATTTGCCCTAGTGTATGCATTTTATATTAAATAGGCTGCTAAGTACCTTATTTTATAGCGGCGCTCAAGTGACCGGCCGCCTCTCTCGATCTGACAGCAAAGTGGACAGGGCCAAAAATCTCCCACTGACGTCAGCCAGGAGGAGAGAAGAGGTTGGTCACGTGAGCGCCGCTATAGAAATAAGTTATTTAGTGGTGTATTTTTTACAAGACACATACACTGGGGCAAATCATTTACTATAACAGGGGGGATGGTAGCACAAACACGAAGTGGCTTAACAACCACTTTAAGTTCTGACTTCCTGACTTCCCCCCCCCCCTCCAAAGACTCAGAAAAATAGCAGCCCTATAGATTAGTTGTGGGGGGGGGGGGTAGCAGATAACCGCACCCATTTATTATAACAGAGGGTATTGTAGCAAAAACACCAAGTTATGATAGCAGCAGGAGGAGAGGGCCGGGGAGCGATCAGAGCTGAGACACGCGCGGGGGGGGGGGGGGGGCGCATGAGGACGTCAGAGGAAAGCTGTGGATGATGGAGGCACTGACCACAGTGTTAGAGCTCAGCAGCCATGATAAACCATGGTCAGTTTACAGGGGGAGGTTATAAGCAGGCAGGATTAGCCAGGTATTTCAGGTGGCCAAATGACACAGCACGAGCACTGAGTGGTACAACATGCTTTAAAGCAGGGATATGCAATTAGCGGACCTCCAGCTGTTGCCAAACTACAAGTCCCATCATGCCTCTGACTCTGGTTTTCATGCTTGATGCTGTCAGAGTCTCGCTATGCCTCATGGGACTTGTAGTTTGGCAACAGCTGGAGGGCCGCTAATTGCATATCCCTGCTTTAAAGGAACAGGATCTATTTTTTTTTTCTTTGGGTTACATACGCTTTATGTGCTACTAAATCCATGACCCTGCAATCACTATATCTGGTCTCCCACAGTACACAGAACAGGCAATACGTTTAGTAAATATAAACTGCTAAATACCTTTTCTCATCAGAAGTAAATAGCAGTCTTGCAACTTCTATCAGTGTCCAGCAGAGCACTGATTAAAACTTGTAGGAGTTTTCATTCTCCCCCGATTGTCCTACGAGGCTGCAGGATGCCTAACCCTGTCTGGACCTGTGCTGATCACATAACCCTCCCGATTTAAAAAAAAAAAAAAAAACACATCTAGCAATACACACCAAACTGAGCATGTGCAGCTTGCCCCCAAGGCTCTGTTTTATCAGGAGATGGTTTGGGAACTGTGGAAGGGGAGGATCAGAGAAGACAGGACCAAACAGCCTTTTTACGCAATGTGGTGGTTTAACCCCTTAGGTTCCACAGTGAGTATAACCAGCATGTTTTTCTGCATATACAGACCGATTTTAAATGTTGTGGGTTTAGTAACACTTTAAAGTGATACTAAAGCTAAAAACATTTTTTACCTTAGCCACTACATTATCGAGCCTATTTCTGAGATTTGATGTTTCTCAAAAACTGCTAGAAAATTACTTCGAACCCCCAAACATTATAATTATATATATATATATATATATATATATATATATATATATTTTTTTTTCGAACACCCTAGAGAATAAAATGGCGGTTGTTGCAATACTTTGTCACACCGTATTTGCGCAGCGGTCTTTCAAGCGCACTTTAATTAAAAAAATAACAGTAAAGTTAGCCCAATTTTCTTTTATATTGTGAAAGATAATGTTACGCCAAGTAAATTGATACCCAACAAGTCATGCTTCAAAATTGCGCCCGCTCGTGGAATGGTGACAAACTTTTACCCTTTAAAATCGCCATAGGCGACGTTTAACAAAATTCTACAGGTTGCATGTTTTGAGTTACAGAGGAGGTCTAGGACTAGAATTATTGCTCTCGCTCTACGGATCGCGGCGATACCTCACATGTGCTGTTTGAACACCGTTTTCATATACGGGTGCTACTCACCTATGCGTTCGCGAGCTCGGCGGGATGGGGCGTGTTTACATTTTTTTTTCTTATTTATTTTACCTTTTATTTTTTCTTTAAAAAAATAAAATAAATTGTGTCACTTTTATTCCTATTACCAGGAATGTAAACATCCCTTGTTATAGAAAAAAGCATGACAGGTCCTCTTAAATATGAGATCTGGGGTCGATCTCATATTTACGCTAAAATGCACAAAAAATAAAAAATAAAATTGTCATTTGAAAAAAATAAAATGTCCCTTTAAGAGCTATGGGCAGAAGTGACGTTTTGACGTTGCTTCTGCCCTGCAACGACTTGGAGACGGGTGGGGGGCCATCTTCCCCTCACTCGTCTCCATGTCACAGAAGGGACAGGTCTGGATTGCCTCCGCCGTTACCGACGGCCACGGTAAGCGGCGGAGGGCACCAGAGCGTGGCGGGAAGGGGGGGGGCCCTCTCCCACCGCACATAAAAGTGATCTTGCAGCGAATCCGCCGCAGAGTACACTTTTATCTGAAAGAGAACCGCCGGCTCTTGAAGAGGATATCGGGGTTATGGTAGCTAGCTGCTACCATAACAACGGTATTCCTCTTCAAAGACAGGACGTTTATAGTCCTGCGGGAAGGAAGTGGTTAAAGCATATGTTGCAATAAGGTAAAAATAGTTTCCTATTTTTCCGCCCCACTCCCTGTGAAGGGGAAGAGAGGGGAGAATAGATCCAGCGTTGTGCATTGCTGCATCTATTCTCCCCTCTTCCTCTTCACACAAGTTCCACTGTGTGAACTTGCACGGGGCCAAGTTCCACTGTGCAAGGTATGAAGCACGGCTCCATAGACACACAGCTCGGGAGCGCACAGACCCTGTGCGCCACCATAGCAAGCAGCTTGCCATGTGAACACACGAAGAGTGCCAGGATCGCCGCTGGGGGGCCCAAGATGCAATAACTGCACAGAGCAGGCTAGTATAAAATGTTTGTTATTTTAATTAGGAAAAATGTTTGACTTTAGTACCACTTAAAAGCGAAGTTGACTTTTTTTCTAAATTCCAGCTCCCCTATGCGCCAATATAGCATTCATGTACTTTTTTTGCAAAAATATTAAAGCTTTTCATAAAATCTACAGACCCGTACCTTAACTGTCCTCCATCCATGATTCCAAACGTATCTATTGCTTCTGTCTTGCGTCCCTACAGATTTTAGGTTATGACACAGGAAAGAGTTGACCAGCTGACCTCATTAGCATACACCCTGCATCATCCACCCTCCCACTCCCAGCTGCATGTTTTTTTTTTTTATGAAATGCAATCAATCAGTGATCATCCTTCTCACTAAAAACACACTATACAATCAGATTGCATAGTGTATGGCTATCTTTATACAAGTACATAGAAGGGAGTGGACAGAAACACTCAGCTGTCAAGCCCCGTTCACATCTCTGCATAGCGTGAACTCGCATTCCTACATGCATTTTTTTTTGCAAGGTGGGGCAGTGTTTTGGAGCATTTTCACTTATCACACGTAGGGCAGCCCATCCACCTGAATGGGCTGCCCTACACACAGAAATCGCCCCAAAGAAGCTTCAGAATTTTTAAGAGCGGAGCTTGGTGCGTTTTTTACAGCGATTTTTGGTGCAGCGCATTTCTGAAATACAAGAAAATGCACAGCTGTGAATGGAGCCTCATTGTTCTTGTGTTACTGCACCAATTTCAGAGAAACACTAATGGAACTAAGAAATGGACTTAGACGGCACATAGGTAGGTATTGTAAAAAAAAAAAAAAACTAAACTAGGGTTTTTTTATTTGTAGAAAAAAATATCTTCATAAAAGTACATTAATACATTTTAGAAAAAAATGACATTTATAATAAACATTGGTATAGGATCCAGAATAAAGTTCTAATCACACTTCCCAGGAGTTACAATAACATGTAAAACTCAGATAAAACAATGCATATCCAACAAACACAAAACCGGGTTGAACGATGTACGCAGGGAGTGGATGGCCTTATTCATAGATCCAGTTAATTCAAAGCTGTAAATCTTGCTTTGCTCTACAAGTATCACGTTTGGAGATGCTTCATCAGGAGCATAGTAGTCGTAATAGACTACAGCAGGGTAACTAAATAGGTAGGTAACAAACACAGTCTGCTGGTAAGCAGAGCGAGAGCGTTCCTCCAGGTTTGTTTTGCCAGAGACGTCAGGCAGTATATACCAGTGAAAACCTGTTGCTAGGGCCAGACAGCGGCCTTCAAGCAGAGCGTATACTGGCAGACCTGGAGGCTCCATCCAGGTCCGCCAGTATAGGCTCTGCTTGAAGCACTAAGCTGGGTTACTCTACCCTCTGGGGCCACTTTTGACAGATTACCACTGTCTGGCCCTAGCAACAGGTTTTCACTGGTATATACTGCCTGGCATCTCTGGCCAAACACCTGGAGGAACGCTCTCGCTCTGCTTACCAGCAGACTGTTACCTACCTATTTAGTTACCCTGCTGTAGTCTATTACGACTACTATGCTCCTGATGAAGCGTCGCCGAACGCGATACTTGTAGAGCAAAGCAAGATTTACATCTTTGAATTAACTGGATCTATGAATAAGGCCATCCACTCCCTGCGTACATCGTTCAACCCGGTTTTGTGTTTGTTGGATATGCATTGTTTTATCTGAGTTTTACATGTTATTGTAACTCCTGGGAAGTGTGATTAGAACTTTATTCTGGATCCTATACCAATGTTTATTATAAATGTCATTTTTTTCTAAAATGTATTAATGTACTTTTATGAAGATATTTTTTTCTACAAATAAAAAAACCTAGATTTTTTTTACAATACCTACCTGTGTGCCGTCTAAAGTAAATTTCTTAGTTCCATTAGTGTTTCTCCATGATTATCGGGACGTTGGCACATTTATACTAGTGTACCCACAGTGTCACTCTGTGGGGATGCACATTTAAGCAATCTCCTTTCACTGCACCAATTTCACTTTCAGGCTCCATTCACATCAATATAGTGGGAGCGCACATTGTGTGTCATTTTTCCTGCGACAAGCATAGGGCAGCCCTTTGATTTAAATGGGCTGTGCTATATGTGTCTTATGGGACATGTTGGCGTTTTGTGGGTTGTGTGTCTTTTACTGTGTGTTTGGCAGCATTTGCCCCTTGTTTTTTCACATGCAAAAATGCGTTTGTTTCTGTGTTTGGTGTGTTGGTAATTAATGGCACTGAAAGCGCAACTAGTAATTTTAGGTGTATAAGGGTGGCCTCACATACAATCTGATTGTACAATATCCTTCAGGTCTGCCATTAATTATGTAGTGCAAGGGCCTGCCTGATTGGATATAGAGTAATTGGCTACATAGGTGTTTCCTCCTATTATATAAATTTGGTAAATCTAAAGGAGAAAAAAAAAAACGTGCAGCTGGGAGTGGGAGGGTGGATGATGCTAACGCGATCAGCTGGTCATCTCCTTCCTGTGTCATGAACTAGTCTGTAAGGATGCATGACAGAAGCAATAGATACGTTTGGAATCATGGATGGAGGACAGTAAGGTACGTTTGTCGATTTTATGGAACGCTTTGATATTTTTGCAATAAAATAAATATGAATGCTATATTGGTGCATGGGGAGCTGGAATTTTGAAAAAAAATAAAAAAGGTGAACTTAGCCTTTAAGATCTCAAATCCAAACTGCATACTCACCATAAGAAAACTATATAAAAAGACAAAGAAAAAAGAAGCACTTTAATTTCCCCCTCTCCAGCAGAGCATACCATTTCACTTCACTCCCTTTCTGGTCCTGTGTGATGGCACTGGGCCCATCACCAAGCTCCACTGCTAGAATATGAGAAGGAGGTGGGTCACATGCTCCTCCATACCTGACAGAACCAGGGAATGCAGGGAGGAGAAGAATGTGCTGCTGGTGAGGCGACTGCATTAAATACAACTTATTACTTCTCCCTTCTTGGCCAAACCACAGGTGAGTTTTAAAAAAAGCCAGGATATTTACGAAGATAAAATCCTGGAACTGGGCTTTAAAGATGACATACGAAGCTCTGGCTCACACCTCACCTCAAGTTCAGCACACAGTGGCATTCAACCTACTTCCTGTGAGTGCAAGGCATTATGGATACATCCACTGGAGGCACATCACATTACAATGCTGCAAGGATATCAATTATTACACATGCATCATTGCGACCACATTGGAGTAAAGGCAAAGAAGAAGCGGTCGATGCAAGTCAGGTGCCTGGCCTGAAGACACATGGGAGACCTTCATGGGCAAAACTAGAAGGCCTGGGAAGCCTGGTTCTGGAGTTGGACTTCACTACAGATATTTCTGGAACAATATAAACAAATTCCATGTGGACACAACATGATTAACTTAAAAGATACCTCAGAAGAAGTCACATGACGAAACGCGTCAGCTGATTGGTCCTCTCACGCCGATACGTCACTTCCAGTTTCTTGGCTCTGAGAGGTGGAACGCACGCCACTACACACCGCCGCTCGGACAGATTCTGGGATCGAGTGCAGGACTTTCAAAATCTCCTACCTTCGGCAGCGAAGGCTATTAGATCTTTGCCTTGTTTTATATCTCATTTCGGATATTTTTTACCATGGAAGTTTACCAATTTTAAATAAAACTGGATTACGCTATGGTGGCTCTTGTTCTTTTATCCTGAGGAACACCACCACATGCCAGCACAGCCAGCCCAGGGACGTACAGGAATCCCAGGACCAGGAGAGACAAACTACATCATCCCAAACCATCAAACCACTCACCTATACGCCGTGTACCCCTGCAGGGGTTCCATCTTCTGGTGAGTAGGGTATCTTGAGGGGGAGCACAAGTGTCACCTGGATTGAGCTAAATGAATGGACTCACACAAAAGTCACCTGTTGAATTGTCCCTGATTGGATATTTTCTCAAACTGCTGGAACAAAAATATATATCATATTGTATGAACGATCTGGATCTCCATACAAACTTGTATGGTGGACTCTTGAATCGCACATTTTTTCACTTAATTGTCTATTTTGTATATTTAATTATTCAATTGTTTAACACGTGGAATGATCATTTTCCTTACTTGATGTTTTATGCACCACAATAGTTCACTATACTATATACCATTGGTTGGTCTAATTAAGCACGGGGGTCTCTTACCCCCTTTTTCTATCACCTCTATAGTAACCGAATTACCTACGCACTCATGCACTTAGACATTCACACACATGATATACCACTAACCTACCCTAAAACACCTGGGGTCAGGGAGAGGTCACTGCTGACCCTTCCACCAATATCTCAGATTTTTTTTGGTTTCAACTGTTCTGGTTTTTTGGTTTCAATAGTTTTTTATCTGGGTTTACAAGGAATTTCACATATATAATCCATACCCTCCACTTGGGAGCGCCACTCACCTCACATATATATCAATCAACTTAAAAGATACGTTCACTTTAAAAAAATAAATGCACACTTTTGCAGGTAAAAAAATTAGAAATTTATAAAGATTTTTGTAATAGGAGCCTAGAAAGCATTGCACCAGATCGCTGATGCCATGCAGGTCTCCTGCACACTGTATCAGCTTATTCGTACATCCCATATGGGTAAGCCGATACTTGCTGACAGGAAGAATCAGTTGAAGCAACACAGCACCGTGGTAGTTTATTGATAACTACAAGCTGACAGCTGCTAAGGATTTCAGGGCTTGTAGTTAATTTATACACACAGAGCTGTGTGCATGAATGATGCAGCTGTGTGGGCGGAGCTCCGCACGGCCACACTGTTTTCAAACAGTGGCAGCTAGTATGGGGAACTTCTCCCTGTACTGCTGCCACAGGGAGAGGGGGAGCATTGGGAACATGTTACACCCTAAAATCGGGTGGAACATGCATCATGTTCCCAAAGGTGAACTTATCCTTTAATTAACCAAAGTTCTACTTTAACCTGCAATGGTTAATCTGATAGGAAATGCATACAAACACATGAACACACCGGGACAATATACAAACAATAAGAGTTTATTAAATGCTGTTCCCCCAATGACTGCCTTTAATTACAAAACAGGGTATCACAAGACTGCAAGTGATTGGAATGGTGTGCCTGGAGAAAGACTCAAAAAAAAAAAATTTCATCAAGTAGATGCAAGACTCTCATTTAACGTGTTTTATATTCAAGAAATACTGCATTTTCTGTTACATAAAACAAGGCATTTCTCAACTAAAGTCTACAAGATGGAAAAAGACAGTAATCAATTTACAGCAGAATAAATCATCATATTCACATTCCAATTCTCCAATAGTACAGTTATTTTGCATCAGTATATCAAGCCCTTTGCTTTATGACTGGAGTGAAATACTTTGCACTTCAGGCCATCCTTAAAGCAAACAGCAAACTCGACAAGGGCATGTCACCATCATATAATAATTCACACTATACAATAATATAGACTCTGCAGTATCCTAAAGCTTATCTAATATAAACTCTGCCTTTAAGGAAATGTTACATGAAATTTAAAAAATATATATATTTGTCACTGAATATAGCACTCTGTTACGAAAATAGTCATCGAGACACAAACCCCGGGCAAATGGATGAAATCCTTCATTTCTGGTACTATAGAATTCTTTAAAATGAAAGTATTTTTTTCTAAAAGGAACACCAAAAACTGAGTGTTAAAATTTAATACAAAGACCTCCACGTTCAATATTGCAAATCGCGTGAGCCTTCTTAGGATGTTGGATGGATTTAAAGTTGAAATTACCCTGAAAAAAAAAAAATCCCTGATTTATAGAAAGATATTATTGCAGATCCCTGTAATAGGGTAAGGGTAAATATGAGTGGCTTACCTATAAAAGACCTCAAAACTGAAAGAGTCTAAGGCCTTGTAAATACGAGCTTCAGCTTGTATAAATAGCCGTATGTACAGCAAGCTTTTACCAAACATTTGCAAAGCGTTCAAGCAATTTTGTCAAAGCTTGGCGTACACACTGCTCTTTTACAAGCTAAATAATGAACAAGCCCTAAACCCTAGGTGTTGGCCACCAAACAACTGCATCCACCCCTTTAAATTCTAGTCCGTTTCTGAAAATTTAAAGGGTGCTGAACTGAATTGTAGCGATGGGTAACAAATGGCTCTTTTAGGCCAAGTACTGATGAGCATTTTTTTTTTCATCTTAGCTGAAGATGAGACAAGAACCGAGTAAAAGTCTTGTCAAATGTGGACACAAACAACGCTCCTCTCCAAGCAGAATGGGGAAAGGTTGGAACCTTTGTCAGGTTTGTATTTCTTCCTGCATTCTTGATGGGGAGACTTCTCTCACTTCCTGTCCAAGTGACAGAAGTCATAAGAAAAGGAAGCGAGGGAAAATCTCCATGACTAGAACACAGACACCAATAAAAAAACAAAAAACCTTTGGGGTGAAATGTAGAAGCACAAAGAATTCTATATCTCCACATATGGAAGCTAGCAGGCATTGCAATATACATCACATACTACAGTTTAGTCTGAGCCCTACCAATTAAACCTGACAGTGGTTTTTTAACCCTACCCCCAACAAAATGTTTTGGTTGGAGTCATGCTTTGAGATTTGTATTTAATGCAGCCAAATAGAAGTTAAAGGGTGCCTGCAAGACACTTTCCTAAATACTTGCTCAACATGACTCTCATTAGACTAAAACTTGCAAGCTAAGTGTTCTGAACCTTAGAGACTTTCAATTATGTTGTTCACAAAGACACAGACCTGTGATGACTAACACTGCATACATCTGTTAACAGAAAGCAAGCATATATATCCTGTTCTCCATGTTTGAGGAACTACATGCTCCCACATGCCAGAGAACCCAAAATTGCTTAACTTTGGCATAGAGTTTCAAACAATACGAGCCGTGGCAATGCTGGCATCAGCACAACTCGTCTTTGCTGTGTAGGTAGTAAAGTTTTAATGGCCCCGAGCTTTGAAAATAGCAAGAAAAACAAATACATGAATCAAGATCTGCTCATATACTGTCACATTCTAATCTAGATTTTGGAATGTTACCACTTGCATTTAATCCAGAAGAGTTCAGAAATTTTCAGGACTCAATACACAAATTTAAAGCTTTTTTCCCCCATGCAGGGGTGTTGTACCCACACTGCACAGGTTAACTGCTTGTTTTTTTTCAAGGGGATATACTCTTAACTAATCCTCCGATCCTCCCAGCACCAAAACAGTTTAGCACCCCCCGAGCTCCAGTGGTCTTAAATAGTGGACCGTTCCTGATGTCATCTTGCCCAGAGTAGGCTCCATAGACCAGCAACAGTCCATCGCTAGACCAAGGGGGAGCACCATTTTCTAGAAGATTGAAGGATCAGGTGCGTGTTAGCTTTCCGCTCACCCCTAGACCAAAACATGCAGAACGCGAGCACAGTGCGTGTACAAGCCCCACGGCATGTGAAAAAAATGTTGTGCCCATAGTTGGGCTTTAAACATTACTTGTACGAGCAGTCACAGAACAGCTGTACTAGGCTGCCGACATGACCCGGCTCTACTCAACACTATTATATGAATTTAAAGGAGGTTTAGTAAAACAGGAGCATTGGGGAAGTTTTAACTGTAGCAACAGCAATCCAAGCTTCATATTTTTCTTTATTATGGGCAATTACAAATCAAACCCTACCTTGGCTACAGGCTTAACCAATTGCTATGGGTGTGAATGAAAAAAGGTTTGACTGTATATCAAAACGGTTGGTCTGCTGATGATGTCACAGGCCGAGCACTTGGTGCTGCAAGATATTAACAAAGAACTACATAAAGTACTATCTGCATCCAAGATAATAATAAAAAAAAAAAATCTGCACACATCTCAATAACCCCCAATGTAGCTTCAAAACACTGAATATTTTTGGGGCCCTAATGCCTGAGTAAGTAAAAACACTGAATATTTTTGGGGCCCCATGCCTGTGTAAAAAACACTGAAGATGTTTGGAGCCCTCATGCCTCTAATAGTTTTACACATGGAGAAATACAAACCATTTGATTCTTTACAGGTCAGTCATGATGGTATAACGAGGCAGGCATAGAAACCCTATGTCTACGGATTAACAAAGATCAACTCATTTGCATTAACAGCAGCCCTCTCCAGAACAGGAGATAATACAATAAATAGGCTCTATTTGTTGGTCTAAACAGTTAAACCATTAGAAACCTACAGGAAAGTTTATTTAACCTCTTGCCGGTTACATAACGCATATGTATGCCAAGGAGTATGCGTCCACGGCGACTGAGGTTTCAGTACTGAGAGCACACAAACACAGCTCCCGGTCTTGGTTTATGATTGGGAGCCGAGGGGACAGGCTTATGTGGCCACTTTGACAGCCAAACAAACGTAGTTACCATGATGAAGTTAAGACTGCCTGTGTTCTGCCGAATAAGTTCCGCCCGGCGGATAAGGACCCCCCCTCCTGTACTGCGCAGTACGAACTTCAACTGAGCCTCCGAAAATAGCCAAACATGTAGAGCCGAGAGTCCACTCTACACGGCGCAATGACTATCACACATGCCGCACGCTCCCGAAGCTAGTGCTACTCTGCAAGGGGCGGGGGTGATTTAAGCAATAAAGTACACGTCTTAGCGGGGCGTGTTGGGCGGCTTTTGCAATGTTTAGTATTGAAATTGGCCATAAACACTGAAGTACCCGCCCTTCTCATCTCTGTGCACCATTTTAAAATAACGCGTCTTTTGTGAGGTAAATAGTTAGTGGAAATCCGCCCATCAACATTGCAAAAGCCGCCCATCAACACGCCCCACTAAGACGTGTACTTTATTGCAAAAATCCCCCCCACCCCTTGCAGAGTAGCACTAGCCTCGGGAGCGTGCGGCATGTGCGATTGTCATTGCGCATGCGCCGTGCAGAGCCGACTCTCAGCTCTACATGTTCGGCTATTTTCGGAGGCTCAGATGAGGTTCGTACTGCGCAAGCGCCGCGCCTGCGCAGTACAGGGGGGTCCTCATCCGCCGGGGCAACTTTTTCGGCAAGACACCTGCAATACCCCAGTGTCACCAAGATTTATTGTAGCCAATGCCACGTAAAAAAACACCGACAGAACTAAAGCAATAATTTTTTTCATTCATAGAGTTTATACGGCTAATCATTTTTAAATGTTATGTCTAAGTATCTCTAAATCCTCAAATCCTACCTACTACACAAGTGTCAACAGCTGGTGTGCAAATAGTCCATTAGGCTTAAAAAATAAGCGAATTAATGGAAAATCTCTTGAAATATAAAGTAAAAAGCTGCTGTGGCCTACAGGAACAATGGCTTATACTGAAGAGTTCAGCAGCATGAATTGGATACTATGCGTAGGCAATTTCTGATTAGTTACAGCATATCAATGATATTTGCAGCATGATTGTAAAGTTTATGTATAGCCAAACTTTTTCTTTATTGATGTTTTAGATAAAGGGTTAATTCCCCCATCAGGTTACTTTTTGCTGCATTTGTGCTACTGGAGAGATTTCACTTTCAGTCCTGGAAACACAGCAGAAAAAAAAAAAAAAAAAAGGAGGAGAGGAAATCTTCCCAAGGAGAAGATAAAGTTAAAGTTTTGCCTTTACATACACTTTAAAAAAAAAACAAAAAAAAAACATGCATTTGTGTGAAGCATAAAAAATGAAAGGATCTGGATATTTGGTTTTGCATTGCATCACATTTGCAGCACACGTTTTCATAAGAGCACTGTAAGTCCTATTCCAAGGTACCACTTAGGCTTGAGCTAAAGAAGAATCTGTTGGGGCTGGAAGTTAATAAAGGAAAAAAACTCTCTTTGCAGCTGAATCGCTGGGGGGGGGGGGGGGGGGGAGGTTAGTGGGGACAGGCTTCCAAAAGACACTGCAGGGCCAGTGAAACAGTAATATCTTTACATGTTACTGTGTGGCTATGGCTACACCCTGTGTTCTTGTACTTCCTTTTAGTGGAAACTTCAGTAGGGCTTTAAAATTTACCTTTCCATTTTAATTTACAGCCATGGTTTTCCAAGGTTGCTGTATCAAGGCATTTAACATCAAGTGTACGATGTTGCCTGTGATTTGAGGCAAAAACGGCATTTGAGGTCTTTCAAAAAAAATACACCTGTGTACACTAGCCCTAAATCGATCAAAAAGTGAAAAATGTCCCTTCTTTACCATATGGCAGCCTGGAGACGTTCTCTGTACTCAACTCCTCCAGAAATCTTATTTTTATTCTCATGGGATTAGCTCTATGCTTTTCTCAGAAGTCTACAATGTGAAAATCAGGCACTCCCTGCAATAGACGTTTCATTCCTGACCCTTCCACTGCAAGGATGAAGATACTCCTTTCAACCATTCTTTGAGACTGATCAGGCAGACCTGCCTTTTTTAGTCAAGACAGAAATTACAAGTTGATGTTATCTGCATATACTGGTTTAGAGATTGGGGAAGAGAAAGTACAGTAAGCCACTGACAGCTTATATCAGGAAAATACGATTTTTCAGTCCTATTGACCGTTGATTGATATCAGTTAGCTGGGGGATATCTGCTGGTGCCAAAAGACGTGAGAGTGTAGCTTGAAAAGGCTAAAAAGAAAAAAAAAAAGACTGGACCATGCAACACACTCATATTTGGACAGCTTAAGACTAAGTGCTAGGAATTCGCACTAAAGTCACCCTGTGGCAATTAAAAAAAAAAAAAGGCAAAGAATGCTACCCGGCAAAGACAACAAATTATATTATGGTCGCCTGTCCTGCTGCCAATCTGTGCTCTATTCAAGAAGTGCGGTGCCTGGAGAACCCTCTTCATCCAACACTTCCAGGAGCGTCAGATACCTGGTACTTTGCCAAGGACCGTGGTTCAGTACTGTGTTCTGAATTAAAATGAGTAAATACCAGTAAAAGGCGCAATACACTAGTACCTCAGGAGGTGACCATATAAAATACAATCCATAAGTCCAACAATAGGTATCTGATGAGAAATGAGTCAGAGTCAGGGTTACCACCACATTAGACCAGAAGCCAGATATCCAGTAGAGCTGAGAAAAACAAGGAGAGGGGTGCCTCTGAATAAATAGTAAACACTTTAATTTAAAAAAAGCAGTATCAACTCACATGAGAGATAGCAATGTTGCACATGGATGAACTGGATACTGTCCAAAAACGGGGTCAACATTGCCATCTCTCATGTGAGTTGATAATGCTTTTTTTTTTAAATGAAAGTGTTTACTATTTATTCAGAGGCGCCCCTCTCCTTGTTTTTCAGAAGTAAAATGAGAGCCGCAAGTAGAACCCAAGTGGAACAAAAATACAACACAACAGAAGGGTGTAAGATAAAGAGGATTCTCTGCGCACTATGGCGAGTGAAGATCAGTAGCGTGGGCACTGGGACAGGCAAGTATTGTGGGTTGATGCAGGCCCCTTTCACACTGAGGCGTATTTCAGGCGTTTTAGCGCTAAAAATAGCGCATAACGTCTGAAATAATCCTGCCCCAGCATTCTCAATGTGAAAGCCCAAGGGCTTTCACACTGAGGCGATGCGCTGGCGGGAGGAAAAAAAATCTCCAGCAAGCCGCATCTTTGGAGCGGTGTGTATACCGCTCCTTTCCATTGAAATCAATGGGACACCGTGGCTATACCGCCCGCAAACCGCTGCTGTAGCAGCAGTTTGCGGACGGTATTAACCCTTTTTTAGCCGCTAGCAGGGGTTAAAACCGCACCGCTAGCGGCCGAATATTGCTGTAAAAACTACGGTATAGCGGCGCTAAAAATAGTGCCGCTATACCGCCAGCGCACCTGCCCACCCCAGTGTGAAAGGGGGAGTGCAAAATCTGTTGCAGCTGTGCATGATAGCCAATCAGCTTCTTCAATTAAGCTTTGACAAAGCTGGAAGCTGATTGGTTTCTATGAAGAGCTTGCACCAGATTTTGCACTCTCCAGTTTTAGTAAACCAACCTCAATGTCCCTTCTTTACAGGGTAACAAACTTTGCTAATGTTTTTTATCGATACGACAGGGTCACTTTACAGAGGACTTTTTTGTGGGCAAACAAAAAGTACCTATTTATGAAAAAACAGCAACAGCAGTGCACAGAGCCACACCTTCCTCAAAAATGCATCTGTTCCATACACAATGAAAGCATCCATCTAAATGCAGACCGTCGTCCAAGACCATGCCTAGAAACTGACAGGCTGCATGCTGACAAGATGGCTGCTGCCACTAAAAATCAGATACACTCCAGAGCCAAAAAACGAAAAATTTGCAAACAGATCAATGCAATGTAAAATGCCAATTACAAAATGTACATAGCAGACCAATACAACTATGTGCAACACAATAAAAAAAAAATATATAATATTATTCAAGTCATAATCCTTACCACTCCCAGAATTTTCTCACTCATATTGCAGGTTAAAAAATTGTACTGTGTCCCCTACCCCGACAAAAATAATCAGCAGGGCACAAAACACCACATTTATGCTTTTGCATGGTGGTTATTAAAGAGTACCTGTCACAGGAATACAGAGAAGACAGTACTGTAAAGTCGTGAACAATTTTTTATATATATTTTTTTAAATAGAAACCTGCCTTTTCAATCCCTGGAAATTTGTGAGGACACTGTGGCAGGACAAGCAGACTGAACTAGATAATAGACTTGTTACTTCTGCAGAATGATTCATTTGCCATAAACAGTCATTTTCAAAGCAGCCTCACTCCATAAAAATTACCGACATGACTTGGGCCCCCCGTTCACATCTCATGAGTTGGGACCGTGGGCAGAATCGCATGGCGATTGCTGCATAACACTCACACTGTTGGGTGCCATTATCCCTTATTGGGAGCCCAAACGCGAGGAGATTTTGATGCGACTGTTGCACGGCAATCACAGCAAATCGCGCCTTTGAAAATTTCATAAAGCTTGTCGCTTGAAAAGGGAGCAGGAGCTTCTTTTCAGACAACAAACCCACTAAGGGTGTGCAAATTGCTCAAAAAACAAGTGTGAATGGGGCCTTAGACATCCTGACTACATAAGATAAACCTGTCCTTCAGCCAAAACCATGCCTAAAGTGATATTTAGCAGAACCAGAGGGCAGAGTAGCATTTTCTATCCATGTGGCGCAGGTGATGCTCGTGACGAAAGGGAAGGTTGAACTGAGGAGGGGTGTGAAGGAGACAAGAGCATGTAACCATACACAAACAGGTCACCTGTGGATTCTAAATGGTCTCGTATAGATAGCAGCTAGCTTCCAGCTCAGTTAGTGTGGACATTTGAGCTCCAAACCACTCCGGGCAATCTTAGTCTTGTGACGACGAAACGTGTTGGGTGGAGCTACTGCATGGAAGTCACTGCATACGAGGGTCGCAGCCATCTTGTTGGTTTGAAAATTATGCTTGGTGATCTGCTCAATCCACTGTGAGCTATGCGAGTGCATGGGGTTTTTAATAATTGTTTAAGTGCCTTTTTTCTACACCATGAGGTGGCTCTGTTTTTCCTTTTGATTTTCATGGCCTGAAGGCATCGGTTTTTACCTTGGAGCAATCCTTTGTGTGAAAAGAATACCGCTAACTTACAACCATTAGAGGTTTTGGATCCTGTGAAGCCTGGCTATGCCTATTGCATACATGAGGTGGTCAATCGTTTGCGGTAAGAGGATCTGTGAAGGTGGAGGATTACTTTCCTTTCTAGCACCATTTTGTGTCTCTTGAGCACATCCAAGGTGTCTTTCAATGAGCCGTTTTACTGGATACCTTTCAAGGACTATTTTGAAGGACTTGTTTATTTTCTGTTATATCTGTCTTGTTATGATAGAGCTGCACTTTATTTTACTACAATCTTAAAAACACTGCATGCACACTTTGAGAGCTTTACGTTTTATATACACCTTTATTTATCTACTATAGTTTAGTTTCTGAGCGTTGAAAGCTTATGTTTAAGCTCAGGGTGCTTTTTTTTTTCCTAAACAATGTTTTAATTTCTGTGATTATGGATCTTCATAATTGTAATTTTATAAGTTAGGCAATGTCAGTGAGGAAAGGAGTGATAAGATCAAAGATTAGTTGTAGGGAGGAGGTGGTTAAACTCTCAGCTGACAAGCAGGCTGGGAAGAGGTGGCTCTGAAAATGGATATGAATGGGAAATAAAGTACATTAGAACATTTCCTAACCTTCAACAAAATGTTTGATATTTTAAAAGCATTGCCTCTTTATTGACTGTCTCCTGTGTTGTAAATGACAAGTGCACTTTAATAATTGGCTGTTAGGAAAATCATCAATAAGTTGCACCGCAATTTATTAATGCCCCCTCTCACAGACCAGAAATTATTCAGAAAGGGATGCTATTCCCTGTAAAAACTGTTTTCTTGTTTTATATGGACAATGTCAGTTTTATTTTACATTTTCAGAAAAAAAAAAAAAAAAAAAAAATCGAAAAAAGAAAAAAAAAAAAATAATGTACAAAAGTTTGCCTATGAAGCAGAGGTTGTTGTCATGTGGGTTATTTGGCACTTGTATTGTTCTGTACACTGAAAGCACTCTTCTGTTGATCGGCCAAGGCCTTATTCATTTGTAAGTCATCAAGCTTTCTCCACAGCTCCTCACGCTCCAGCTCCTTCTTCTTCTCTCTGATAAACAAACAATGAAACATCATTATCCACTTGACCAGGCCATTTTTTGCTATACGGCACTGCATTACTTTAACTGTCAATTGCATGGTCATGCAACGCTGTACATACTGTAAATTAAATTAATGCTATTTTTTCCCCCTTCAGATAGAACTTTATTTTGGTCGTATTTGACCACCACTGTGGAGAAAAAAAAAAAAACACAACAATTTTTTACTTTGTTATAAAACATTTAATAAAAGTTTTTAAAAATAAAATTTTAGGCCAATATGTACTCTGCTACATATATCTATATCACACACACACACTTATTTTTTATAATACTAATCAGCGACTTCTAGCTGGACTGCGATATTGCGGCAGACAATCTCACACTAACTTACCCTATGTGGGAAGCAGTGACACCAATACAGTTATCCGTGTTAAAAAACTGGATATTTGTACTCACCGTAAAATCCATTTCTCTGAGTTGATCGACGGACACAGCACCTCCTTAATCATGACCATTGGGTTATATCGCCTCCGCAAGAGTAGGACTAGGCAGAACAAAAAACACCTGGCTACGCCCATGGGCTGTCCTCAGTCAGTATATAACCCCCTCCCTGCTAAAAGTATTCAGTTTAGTAGCAAGCAGTAATAGAAGTCTCAAAAACTCCATAGGAGGTGTGGGCGCTGTGTCCGTCGATGAACTCAGAAATTGATTTTACGGCGAGTACAAAAATCCCATTTTCTCTTTCGTTCGACGGACACAGCGCCTCCTTAATCGTGACCATTGGGACGTCCAAAAGGAGTGCCTAAAGAAAAATGAGGGGTGGGCAAAATAACCCAAGGCTAACCACAAGAGCCCCAACCAGGACACAGGAGCCTTAACCGGGTCACAAGAGCCCCATCTAAAAAATAAATACATTTTTATTTCAAAGAAAACACCCCTCAAGGAGGGAAGCCCCCTCTTAACCCCTTCCTTACTGGGCACATATACCCCCTTCCTGCCCAGGCGAAATTTCAGCTTTCAGCACTGTCACGCTTTGAATGACAATTGCGCGGTCGTGCGACGTGGCTCCCAAACAAAATTGACGTCCTTTTTTTCGCACAAATAGAGCTTTCTTTTGGGGGTATTTGATCACCTCGGCGGTTTTTATTTTTTGCGCTATAAACAAAAATAGAGCGACAATTTTGAAAAAAATGCAATATTTTTTGATTTTTGCTATAATAAATATCCCAATTTTTTTTTTTTATATATTTTTTTCCTCAGTTTAGGCCGATACGTATTCTTCTACATATTTTTGGTAAAAAAAAAAAATCGCAATCAGCGTTTATTGATTGGTTTGCGCAAAAGTTATAGCGTTTACAAAATAGGGGGATAGTTTTATGGCATTTTTATATATTTTTTTTAATTTTTATTAGTAATGGCGGCGATCAGTGATTTTTTTTGTGACTGCGACATTATGGCGGACACATCGGACACTTTTGACACTAATTTGGGACCATTCACATTTATACAGCGAACAGTGCTATAAATATGCACTGATTACTGTATAAATGTGACTGGCAGGGAAGGGGTTAACACTAGGGGGCGAGGAAGGGGTTAAATGTGTTCCCTGGGAGTGATTGTTACTGTGGGGGGAGGGGACTGACTGGGGGAGGTGACCGATCTGTGTCCCTATGTACAAGGGACACAGCATCGGTCTCCTCTCCCTGACAGGACATGGATCTCTGTGTTTACACACAGAGATCCATGTCCTTGTCTCTGTAACCGCCGATCGGGGGTGCCTGGCGGACATCGCGGCCGCCAGGCACGCGCATCGGCATTGCAGTGAAGCGCCGGGCACGTGCGCACGCCCCCCAGTGGCCAAATAGCGGAGGCCGTATAATAACGGCCTCCCGGCATTTGACAACCACCTTGCGGCCGTATATTCTCGTACGGCGGGCGCGAGGTGGTTAAACAGCGGCCTGCAAAACCTTGCGGCCAAAATATCTACTTTATAGAATTTAGTGAAGGTATGCACTGACGATCAAGTGGCCGCCTGATGACAGAAGGCCCAAGAAGTACTAAGCACCGGAGTAGAATGTGCCGTGACAGAGAAAGGAGGAACGTGACCCTTTAAAAGAATAGGCCTGAGTTACAGTCTGTCTGATCCATCTGGAGATGGTAGCCGAAGAAGCAGCCAGCCCTTTCCTTGGTCCCTATGTAACCAAAAAAAGTGAGTCTGACCTCCGGAAGGACTCAGTGGCTGCCAGATACACCCGAATAGCACAAACCACATCCAAAGCAAATTCCTTGGGATGAGCCAGCTTGGGACACAAGGACGGCAACACAATGTCCTCATTCAAGTGGAAATCAGAGACAACCTTGGGTAGAAATGACTGACAGGGGCGAAGAACCACTTTATCCTTATGGAGTACTAAAACAGGGACTACGACAGGATAATGCCACCAACTCCGAAACCCCTTGGGTACCGAGGTAATAGCCACCAAGAATGCCACCTCCCGAATATTCTCAAATGGAGGTTTCTGGAGAACCAAAAGCACCAAGTTTAAAAGGGGTTGTAAAGGTTTGTTTTTTATTTTCTAAATGGGTTCCTTTAACCACTTCGCACCCGGGCCAATTCTGACACTTCGCTCCTACATGTAAAAAGCCTCATTTTTTTGCTAGAAAATTACATATAACCCCCAAACAATATATATGTTTTTTTAGCAAAGACCCTAGAGAATACAATGGCAATCATTGCAACTTTTTATCTCGCACGGTATTTGCGCAATAATTTTTCAAACGCATTTTTTGGGGGAAAAAAACTGTTTCATGAATTAAAAAATATTAAAACATTAAAGTTAGCCCAATTTTTTTGCATAATGTGAAAGATGAAGTTACGCCAAGTAAATCGATACCTAACATGTCACCCTTCAAAATTGCACACGCTCGTGGAATGGCGCCAAACTTCGGTACTTAAACATCCTCATGGGCGACGCTTTAAATTTTTTTACTGGTCACATGTTTTGAGTTACAGAGGAGGTCTAGGGCTAGAATTATTGCTCTCGCTCTAACGTTCGCTGCGATACCTCACATGTGTGTTCTGAACACCGTTTTCATACGTGGGCGGGACTTACGTATGCGTTCGCTTCTGCGTACGAGCTACCGGGGACAGGGGCGCTTTACATTTTTTTTTGTTTTTATTTATTGTTAATTTTACTTTAACCTTTTTAATTTGACACTTAAAAAAAAAAAGATCACTTTTATTTCTATTACAAGGAATGTAAAACATCCCTTGTAATAGGAATAAGCATGACAGGTCCTCTTTACAGTGAGATATGGGGTCAATAAGACCCCACATCTCACCTCTAGGCTGAGAAGCCTGAAATAAAAAAATTAAAAAAAAGATCACCGCTTCCTAGCTGAAGCGGCGCCGTTTTTTGGAATGCAGAGGCCGGGCGTGACGTCATAACATCGCCCCGGCCTCCGAACGATCATAGAGACTCCGGCGACCATCTGGTCCGCCGGAAATCTCTATTGTAAGAAGCCGGGGCCGGCGGATCCTGTCACCGACTCACCGATCGCTCAGGTGAGTCGGTAGAAGCACCGGAGGGCGGCGGGAGGGGGGACGTCCCCTCTCGCCGCCTGTAAGAACGATCAAGCGGCGGAACAGCCGCTATGATCGTTCTTACGGTACACAGAATCGCCGGCTCTAAAAAACTATATCCGAATGATGCCTGTAGCTGCAGGCATCATTCAGATATCCCGGCTCAAACTCAAGGACGTCCTTGGGTGCAAAGTGGTTAAGCTAGTGCATTGTTGGTTCACTTACCTTTTCCTTCGATTTCCCTTCTAAATGTTTTTTTCTTTGTCTGAATTTCTCACTTCCTGTTTCCCCTAAGTAAACTTCACACCATCATCCGAAAGGTGTTTAGGAACAGGAAGTGAGAAATTCAGACAAAGAAAACAAAGAAAAAAAACATTTAGAAGGGAAATCGAAGGAAAAGGTAAGTGAACCAACAATGATCTAGCTTAAATGAACCCATTTAGAAAATAAAAACGCACCGCACTGCAGTAACATGTGCATCCACCAGCGCTCTTTCACGCGCTGCTGAGACCGCAGAGGACTCATCCTCACTATCGGACGGGTCAGGGGGCGAGATACTAAACCCCCCTGGACGGGCCACATGTCTGGTGGCATCAGGCTCAGAATCAGATGAGACAGACTGAGCAGGGGGAAGGCGGAGGACGCTTCCTCTTGGGTCTTTGCCCACACGCTACTTCCACCCGGGATACAAATGACTCAAGGACCACTGTCAGCGCCACAATGGGAAGCTGGGGTTCCGAGGGACCTGCCCCCTCCATGAGGGGATCAGGGGGTGAGATGTGACCCTGAGGCTCCACAGGGAAAAAGACCCTGTAGTACAAAGGAACTTTGGCACCACTAAGGGACACCCCAATGGTCAGGGTACCTATCAGCAGAGAGGGAGATACACAAGGACCCCCAAAGACTCACCCTACCAAACGGAGGAGCGCCGCAATTCGGACCCAGCTACACCAATGTCGGCATCCATTTCATATATCCCGGGACAGGAAGAGAAGCATAAGGGAGGAAAAGGAAGAGGAGGAGCTCTGGCTTCTCCACAAGGTTCTGGCGGTCTCCATAGACTAACCGTAAATGGCCGCCGTGACATTAACGGCTACACAAACATGGTCGCCGGCCGGAGACCAGCCAGACCACAGGAAAATGGCCGCCGGGACATCATTGGCTACACAAACATGGCCGCCGGCCGGAGATCAGCCAGACCACAGGAAAATGACCGCCGTGATGTCAGACCACCCAAACATGGCCGCCGGCCGTTTGACATGCTGAAGCATGCTGCCAGGATCCTCTGTGCCTTCAACACCGCTGCACCCTCTGCAAGGAGACCCCTTTCCAAAAGGTACTGTACTCCTTGGGTGATTATGTGGACACCGCTGTGCACTCTGCACCCTTGCTAAACTGCACTTGAACTCCCCCCCCCCCATACCACCAGGGCAGGCCACACACCATCCCAGAAGGGGAATGGCAGGGGAGACCCCCAGGGGTCTCTGCCACCTGCCCTGGGACTCACACCAAACCGTGGAGGGAGGGGGAAGCCCAGTTTAACCAAGGGACTTTAGGATGGGAGGAGGGATCCTGCAGGCAGGTCTGACCACCCCTGGAGGGTACCCGCGTCCATCCCAAACCGCACAAATGGGGGAAAGGGGGGACTGTACTAACCGATCCATGGTGCGGGTGACCCTCCAGACAGAACTCCTCGCCACCGAAGTGGGGGGCTGTCGGCCATGGGACCGCTGCGACTCGGACCAGAGCCCGTTTGTATGCGACCCTGAGAGACGTTTAACTCGTGGGCCAGCCTCTGTCCATTGAGGCTATGTCGCGGCCGACCTAACGCGTAGCTGCCGTCTGCACGCACTCGCTGGCTGGACTGAGGAGACCACTGGATCTAGATATCCAGCCCGTCGCCTAGCCCGGCAGTTGATTGCAGATTTTCCAGGAGAAAATGCATGGAAGAAAAAACAAATTTGCTGGGTCCAAAAGAGCCCAGCAAGGAGCTAGGTCCTTACTCCTGACTAGACAGAAAAAAAAACTGAATACCTAGAGCAGGGAGGGGGTTATATACTGACTGAGGACAGCCCATGGGCGTTTTTTTGTTCTGCCTAGTCCTACTCCTGCGGAGGCGATATAACCCAATGGTCATGATTAAGGAGGCGCTGTGTCCGTCGATGAACGAAAGAGAAATGTACACTGTCACTGTACTAATTACACTGGCTGGGAAGGTATAAACATATAGGCCAGTGATGGCAAACCTTGGCACCCCAGATGTTTTGGAACTACATTTCCCATGATGTTCATGCACTCTGCAGTGTATTTGAGCATCATGGGAAATGTAGTTCCAAAACATCTGGGGTGCCAAGGTTCGCCATCACTGATATAGGCCAATCAAAGGATTAAATGTGTGCCTAACCAGTGTTTTTGTGTGTACTGCTTTCACTAAGGGATGTGCTGGATTTTAATTTCTACTTAGCAGGGAAACAAAATCCAGCACATCCCCCGACAGGACAAAGCTCTGCATTGTTTACATATGCAGAGCTCCGTCCAGCAGGTCTCTTCGCTGATCAGTGGGAGCTGGTGGTCATCCATTGGCAGCCACCCGCTGATCGGCTTCTGCTGTGACTAATCACAGCAGAAGTGGGGCACCCCCTACCAGGGTGTGTAGAATCATGACCTGTAGTAGTAAAGCTGCTATAGGGCGGTTGGCTAATGGTTACAATTTTTATTGCAATGAGCCTCATAACAGAAGAAAAAAAAAACAGATAGGCATTGGGAAAAAAAATGCATAGGCATTTGTAACAATCTGAACACTCTCAAATTGTTATCGCAGTGCAGGCTGATTGTACCCAAGTCAATCCATCGATCACCTTGGGTACAACCACCCTGTTGCACTTTTCTTTATGCGATTACTGCCAGCAGCTATAGCAACTAGCAGAAATCAATGTGTTCTGCCAGCCATGAAGTCTCCTCGCAACCCCGCCCCCACTGGCAAAATACAATAGCGCTGCGGGAGGACCCCCCATCAATACGGAATGTGTTGATCGGGGAATCAATCTATTTTTTTCCCTTTCCTGGAAGGAAAGAAAATAGAGTAATCCATGAGGTGCCTAAGGAAGCTGGGAAAATGTTGGGAAGTTCTAAAGTTTGCCCAAGAAGTGTTTTTAAGGGCTTGTTCACAACATGTCCCTCAAAGCCGTATTGAACCCAAAAGCAAACAAATTATATTGCAGCTTACCAATTCTTAGATGTGATGGCTGTATTGGTTTCTTTTTTAGGCTTTTTTTTAACTTCACCTAGTGATTCGGCCAGTAAGTCTGTTTTTCAACAAAACAACCCATCTTGCAGATATAGCAGAGTTGAGACAAATCTTTTAACACTGGCAGGGATGCGTATAATGATCAGTTTTTAATTTATGTAAAAACTGCTGATAAAATATTAGCTGGAGTTTGGCATTAAATTTGTAGTGTATTTAAATCAGCTAGTGCATCCCCCAGAATGACAACAGTTATGTCCAAAAGGTGTCTCTGTGCTCCTTCATCCAGAGTGGGGGCACTCTAATACAGGTGGTGTGTTACTAGCCAGATCACCAGTGAAAACAGGAGGGGGGAAAAAAAAAAAGTCTTAAAAAAAAAAAATTAATACAGCCACCATATCTAATGATTGGTAAGCTGCAGTACATTACATTTTTGGGTTTATTGCTACTTTAAGCTGTGTATATGTGCACACCACATGTGTTGTGTAAACCGGGTAACCCAAGAATTTTTTTTCTTTTAGGAGCCCTATCCACGCCATATATGTGCAAAATGCAGTTCAACGGACATTGTGTGAACAAGCCCTAAGCCTCCGTTTACACCAGTGCGGCTTTGAAATCGCGCTACTTCAGCACAATTTCAAAGCCGCGCATCAGTGCGATTTGCAGCTTGGGACTTCATACAATATAAGTCTATGCAACTCGCAACGAAAATGGCAAAAATTATCGCAGGAACCTTTTTCAGAGTCACAGCGATTTTGCGGACAATGGAATGCGACTTGTCATGCGATTTAGAATTGTCAAATAGCATGACAAGTCACATCAGTGTGAACAGGGGCCAAGTCTGCTATGAAGAAAGAGAGATGAATATCTTTACTAATAGAAGTTGTTGCTTGCTGGAAGTCAAAACAAACATTTTCAGGCATGCTAATAAAAAAATTGCGCATGCATGAGTCGTGCTGCGTGTTCTGAATAGTCCCTGCTGTCTTCTGGGACCTGTGTGTCTCCCAGAAGACAGCGGGGGGGGGGGGGGGCGGAAGAGGGGCCGAAACATGGCATAGTTTGAAACGGATTCTGCGGCGCTCTTTAGACGGAAGTGGGAGAAAATACCTGGATTAGCGAGGTATCCGCTCCCCCCTGAAAGATGCCAAATGCGACACCGGACAGGGGGAGGAACTGGGTCAGCAGAAGTTCCATTTCTGGGTGAAACTCTGCTTAAATTTTCTCAACATTGGGGGGCAATCTATAAAGCAGTTGTGTGTAGCCTTGTGGTCAAAATGCTGCTTTACATTAAAACAAAAAAATAAAACACTAAAAATAAACCAAAAACAAAAACACCACACATTTATAAAGTACAGCAGAGTCCTGAAGTAAATGGAATATAGAAAAGAAAAGATCCTGGTCACGTTACCCGTTGAAAGTCACATGACCAGCATCTCATTCAATCAAATCTTCTCTGCAGCTTTAAGCAGAGAGAACTCCATGTTACACAATGGCTTGCATTTTATGAATGGCCTGTAATATGCAAGTGGTGTTGTGGAATAACAATGCAGTGCATAGCAAGCACAGGGCACATCTGCTTTTCTCTTTAAATACACCCATAATAGACCTGAGATGCAAACCTTGTCTTCTCAACATTTAGGCTGCTGGATTGGAGTAGTGTGCAAGCAGTGTTGAGCTCAGCGGGGAATATTAAAGCGGACCATAGACGGCTTGAATCTGGGCCGGTTCAGCACAGACCGGCCGAGATTCGAACCATGTATTTGCAAGGCTGATTGTACCCAAGTTGATCGATCAACCAGCATTTCGGATTTTTCGTGTGATTATTGCCAGCAGCTAGCCATTACTGAGTGTTCATTCTTCCGGCCGGGACAACTCCCCTCCCACCGGGAGAACACAATAGGTCCATTGGAGGGATTCCCCCATCAACACTAACCCGTGGTTGCAGGAAAGAAAGAAAATAAAATAAAAAATTGCTCCATCTATGGCCGGCTTTACAAAAACTGGAGTGCGCAAAATCAGGTGCAGCTCTGCATGGAAACCAATCAGCTTCTAACTTCAGCTTGTTCAATTAAGCCTGGACAAAAAAAAAAACACACACCTGGAAGCGGATTGGTTTCTATGCACAGCTGCACCAGATTCTGAGTGCCCCAGTTTTAGCAAAGCTCCCCCAGTTTTATACGATACTGCATATTGGCTGTGCATGTCTCTGTATTCCGTTCTGTACTTGCACCGAGGAGTGTAATTATTGTATGTGGGGGTGTCCAGCAAAGGACTGATTATATGTAGAAAACCAAGAAGGAGGAGAAAGACTATTTTACGTTTTTTTAGCAAACGTTATCCTTTAAAACTGAGCAGCATGCAATCAGTCCTGCATTAAAAATGTTAGGATTTAACCACTTCAGCTCCAAAAGATTTTACCCCCTTCATGACCGGTCCATTTTTTACTATTAGGCACTGCACTACTTTAACTGCTAATTGCGTGGTCATGCAATGCTGTACCCAAACATTTAAATAATCTAATTTCTTAATAAATGCTGTTCAAAATATATTCTGCTCCCGATCTTTGTTAAAAGAAAAATGGTATATTGATAGGTTTGTGTGAAAGTTATAGCGCCTGCAATTTTTAATCCTACTAATGGTGGTGATCAGCGACTTAAAAAATGGTACTATCATAGTGCGGCAGGCAATCGAAAACTAAATGGATGCGGGGGGGGGGGCGGGGTGCGCCACTGACATCACCTATGACACTAGGCCTCATACACGCTGGACTTTTTACAGCTGCCGATTGATTTTGGATTCAGGCATTTTTTTCTGTAGCCAGTAAACTTAGCATGTTATCCCGTGTGTTCGTGTTATCAGTGTTTTTTGGCAGGTGCGTTTTCTGGCTGAAAAAAAGAAAAAAAAAAGCAGAACTAGTGGGTTTTAAAGGGAAGCTTTTCAGCTGTAAAAACACTCTAACTCTGATAAAAGCTTAAAAATGCTGAAATTTTTGGCTATTCACCGGTTCAGCGTTTGAGCCATAAGCTTGAGTGGAAGAAAAGCTTTGCTGAAAAAAATTGACAGCCAACGCTGCTGCCATTTTTATAACGTCCCGTGTGCATGAGGCCCAATACAGTGATCAGTGCCAATAATATACAGTGTCACTATAGTAATGACACGCGCTGGGAAAGGGGTTATCTAGGGCGATCAAGGGGTTAAATGTGTGCCTAACAATGTGTGCTGCTTTTTTACTACAGATCTTTGTTTTTTATTTCTGCTTTGCAGATGAGAAACACAGGGATATTCCCTCTGTACCGAGCCCCGTGTTGATTGTAATCACAGCCCAGAGCCCTGTGTTGACAGACAGCTGATCAGGAGGTCCCGTCCATGAATCAATGGCCAGGACTTGCTGACAGACTCCTCATGTGTACAATCACAGTGGGTGTCGGGGGGGGGGGGGAGGGGGCACGCGTCCTAACCCCGGAAGCAGGCAGTGATGTATAACCCACCTGTCCATACATTGCGAACAGGCGGTCCACAAGTGTAGAATAATTGCATCCCTGGGTGCAATTTTATATGTGGGGATGTCCAGCAGAAGACTAGGATTAAATTTAGAAAACGGATGAGAAGGATGACAGTGGTAAAATAAAGGTTTCTTAGCAGGGAAAGGTTCCTCTGTGCAGCATGCAATCATTCTTGAGTCCTTAGTGGGTCTTGGGTGAAAACATTAGGAAAATTGTTACATTCAACATACTTTTGCCGTTCTGCTTTGTAGGACCCTGTAAGTTCATCGAACAGTTTCCCGTTCATTTCCATGAATGTTTTCAGCACATTGTACACCAGGGCTACAATAGTCCTAAGAATAAAAAAATTAAAACAAACAAACACGGGGTTATAACACTTTCCTATCCAAAACGTTTAAAAATGGCTACACATACACTTCAAAAATTTTCAAAACTCCACCCACCCCTCATCAATGGCTCGGATTTCTTCTTTTCTACCCAAGACTAGAACCTTAATTCCACTTAGAAATGGACTATGATCAGTTGACTGACAGAAGAGAGAGCTACATGTATGCCCAACGTGGAATTGGTGCGCTTTCTGACCCTAACCATTAGGTCTGTAGAAATGTAATTTGACATTTCACTTTAAGGAAAATAAATTGTTGAAGTTTGCGATACACTTACGGGTTCCAGTGTTCTTTGGAGATTTTGTACAAGCTACCGAACATGATTGGTAGAATTTTGTCAATGTTCTCCTCGATCAGGCTGAGAATATACTCATTGTTCCAGAAGTACAGAGCCCTCTCTGCAACCTGCACAGCAGAGAATTACAACAAATGGATGGAGTGACCCACACAGAACATTTCACATCAGAGTTTAACTGGAAGACAATTATCTAATCATACAATCTAGACAATAATTGCATTGTGCAGGCTCAACGATATACAGTGGGTGATTTCCGAGTGGAAACTCCCACTGCAAGATTTTAGCCAAATCATAGAAATATGAATGCAAGGGGCTTTGCAGAACTACAGTAAAGCTACTCAACGAGGGCAGTACAAAGCTGCAGAAAGGAATAGGGACAATCAAGATTTCCCAAACCTTGGTCAGACAACTGTTAACAAGACAATCTCTGCAGTGTGTAAGTAAATAGCCTGTTCTGCTAAAAATAATCATCTGTGCTATACAACTACACTGCTACAATGCTTTAGCTGTAACCAATAGACTCATTCATGCATTTCCTAAAAAACATTTATTCCTGCATCCCCATGGGTGACTAGAATGAAACATTTATTTATATAGAAGTATTATTTAAACCTCAACTGAACATTCAGTTAAATTATCTAAATACATCCCAGGAGTATGAAAACAAAAAAAAAAAGTGTGCAAAGTCTCATGCCTCGTACACACGACGGGTTTTCCAGTCGGAAAAACTGCGATGAGCGCTTTCGGCTGGCAATCCCGGCCATGTGTATGCTCCATCGCAGTTTTTCCGACGGGAAAGCTGCCTGAAAAAATAAAAAATAAAATAAAAAAAGAAGAAGAGCAGGATCTCCCCCCCCCCCAAAGGAAAAAATCCTAGCGGGAAAACCGTTAGTCTGTGTGCTTTTCCGACGGGAAAAAAACACGCATGCTCGGAAGCATAGAACTTAATTTTATCGGCTCATCGTAGTTTTTTACGTCACCACGTTCTTGGCAATCAAAAGTTCACCGGACTTTTGTGTGACCGTGTGTATGCAAGGCAGGCTTGAGAGGAATTCCGTCGGGAAAACCATTGTGGTTTTTTTCCAACAGGAAAACCGGTCGTGTGTACGGGGTATTACAGTTTGCTTTCCTTAACCACTTGACCTCTGGAAGATTTACCCCCCTTCATGATCACCACTGCGTTTTTATTTTATTTTTTGTGCTATAAAAAAATAAAATAAAAAAGAGCAACCAATATTTTTTACTTTCTGCTATAAAAAATATTCAATAAAAAAAAAAAAAAAAAAAAAAAAAAAAAAAAATGTATTCTGATACTTTTTTGGTAAAAAAATGGCAATAAGTGTATATTGATTGATTTGCGCAAAAAAGTTATAGCGTCTACAAACTATATATACTGGATTTTTTTTTTACTACTAGTAATTGTGGCGATCAGCGACTTATAGCGAGACTGCGATATTGCGGTGGACAATCTGACACTTGACATTTTGTTGAAACCAGTGACACTAATACTAAGTGATTAGTGCTAAAAATATACACCGACACTAACCAGTGTTTTTGTATAAACTGTGTGTTGCTTTTACTAAGGGAAGTGATGGATTTTATTGCCTGCTTTGCAGGGACACAAAATCCATAATTTACCCCCGGTCAGAATGGAGCTCTGCCATGTTTACATAGGCAGAGCTCCACCAAGTGTCTCATCCATTACCCGGCACCTGCAGATCGGCTGCTGCTGTGAGTAAAAAAGCAGCCACAGCCTGAGTAGAAAAGCCTGTCCATTTGCCAGCGTGTTGTGGAGTGGGACCCTTGCCCTCTGATGGTGAAAACTGTTTTTCTAGCGTTCTAATGCCCCCAACTGTAACTGGGTATGCACGCAGAGGTTTTTTTTCCTTCTTTCAACTAGAGGGCTAAACAGGAAAAAAAAAAAAAAAGAACCTCACACGCGCGCACACACACACAAAAAAAAAAAACAGAAGTATAGAAAATAAAAATATGAAAAATAAAAAATAGCTGTACTGCACTGGTGACAGTATTTCAAAAGAAGCGGGAAAAAAAAAAATTCCACCTGCAAATTATTATTTTCTTTTTTTTAAAAAGTCAGCAGCCAACACTGTAAAGCTGCTGACTTTTAATAATGACACTTACCTGTCCTACTCTCCCGCGCTGATGGGGCCCCCCCCCCCCGATCCCTTACGGCTTCACTGCCTGTTTCCTACTGCGCATGCGCGAGTCTTGCACCGAATTGAATGGGCGGCTGCTCTCTGGGATACACACAGTTCCAAGAAAGCACTGAGCCCCAGTAACTAGAAGAGGATGGGGAAGAAGTCAGAACGCGGTTACGGAAGAGGCAGATTACAGACTTCCGCATAGCAACAGGTATTTCTAAATTTTTTGTGAAAAAAAAAAAGATTCTGGGTGGAACTCCACTTTAAAGCGGTTGTATACCACAAAACTTTTTTTTTTTGTCAACCTGCAAGGCAAAGGTATAATGAGCTAGTATGACTAGCATACTAGCTCATTATCAATCACTTACCTTAGATCGAAGCCCCTGCAGCGGTCCTCGGACACGTCCTCCGTCGCATCCATGATACCCGGAGTGACTTCCGGGTATCGCCGATCCGGCGCTGTGATTGGCCGGAGCGGCGATGACGTCACTCCCGCACATGCGCGGGGAACGGCACGATCCCTGCACATGCGCGAATTTCCGGCAGGCTCCCATTCAAGAGCCGCCGCGCTCAGTGTGCCTGCGCCGTTATCTACGGAGCGCATGCGCCGTAGATAGCGGTACAGTCTTTTTTGCAAATATCTCAGAGACTGTGTAGGTCTCGGAGATATTGCAAGCACCTACAGGTAAGCCTTAATGTAGGCTTACCTGTAGGTGCTTGTACAAATTTTGGGTATACAACCACTTTAATTCCCCCCCCCCCAAAAAAAAAAGGTGAAAAAAAAAAAAAATAGCCAAGCCTCTGGCTAAATACATTGGACCGTCTACTTACTAAAAATGGGTAATTTGGGGGATATTTGCACTGTTCTCAATTCTTGAGGCCTGAAAATGCCAGATCTGCGGTCAGTACATCAGGATCGATTGCTTTTCAAATATACCAGTTTGTGGACTCTAACTTTCCTACAGACTAAATAATATACACTGATTTGGGTTATTTTCACCAAAGAAATGCAGCAGAATACATTTTGGTCTAAATTTGAGAAAGATTATAAAACACTTTTTCCCCCCCGTCACAAATTTTGGTCATTTTTAGTTTATTTAAAAAAAAAAACAAAAAAACAAAAGCAGTGAATAAATACCAGTGAAAAAAGGGATTTTTATAACAGCTTACCTGTAAAATCCTTTTCTTGGAGTACATCACGGGACACAGAGCGACTTAGTCATTACTAATGGGTTATATAGATTACCTTCAGGTGTTGGCACTGGCCAATTCCAAACCGGAAGTACCCTCCCCTATATAAGCCCCTCCCACCCGGGAGCACCTCAGTTTTGTAGCCAAGCAATAAGTGTCCCAAAAGAGGGGTGGGAGCTCTGTGTCCCGTGATGTACTCCAAGAAAAGGATTTTACAGGTAAGCTGTTATAAAAATCCCTTTTTCTTTTTCGTACATCACGGGACACAGAGCGACTTAGTCATTACTAATGGGACGTCCCAAAGCAATGCCAAATGAGGGGAGGGATACATAAGCTGGGCGCCATCAGGCATGAGGATCTTTTGCGGCCTGCAACACACTGCGCCCAAAGGCGACATCCTCCTGACTTCTAACGTCTACCTGGTAGAACCTAGTAAACGTGTGTACCGAAGACCATGTTGCGGCCTTACATACTTGAGCCAGGGAGGCCTGGTGATGCACTGCCCATGAAGTTCCAACTGCTCTTGTGGAGTGCGCCCTAACTTTGAACGGAGGCGGTCTCTTTCTCAAGCCATAGGCTTGTATTATGACCTGTCGAATCCACTTGGCTAAAGTAGATTTTGATGCTGCCTGACCCTTTCTGGGGCCTTCCGGCAGAACAAATAAAGACTCCGTTCTGCGAATCTGAGCAGTGGCTTTTAGATAAGCTTTAACTGCTCTTACTACATCCAAAGAATGTAATAACTTTTCCTCTACCGAGCTAGGTTTGGGGAAAAAAGAAGGAAGAACCACATCTTGGTTCAAATGAAACCTCGACACCACCTTAGGAAGAAAGGCTGGATGAGGACGTAATACTACTCTGTCCTTATGGACAACCAGATATGGCTCCTTACAGGACAAGGCGGCTAATTCCGATACTCTTTTAGCCGAACAAACGGCTACTAAGAAAATCAATTTCCTGGTGAGAAGAACCAAGGAAATGTGTTGTAATGGTTCAAACGGTTGTTTCTGTAGAACCGACAGAACCAGGTTTAAGTCCCAAGGACATATGGGAATACTAACCGGAGGGCTAATACGCATCACTGCTTGTATAAAGGCTTTGACTAGTGAATGCGAAGCCAAGGGCCTTTGAAAAAATATTGACAAGGCCGAAATCTGACCCTTGATAGTACTCAAGGCAAGCTTCCTATCTACAGCCCACTGTAGGAAGTCCAAAATCCTCCCTATCACGTACTTACGTGGATGCCATTTCCTGGCCTCACACCACGTAATGTACGCTTTCCAGATCCTATAATAGATCTGCCTGGATACCGGTTTCCTGGCATTGATCATGGTAGATACCACAGAATTAGAGAGCCCTCTCTTTTTCAGAATGTGGGCTTCAATAGCCAGGCCGTCAAACCTAGGGCTGGTAAGGAAGGGTGGTATATCGGTCCCTGCGACAGCAGGTCCGGACGATGTGGGAGGGTCCAAGGACTCCTCACTGACATTTTTACAATCTCCGCGTACCATGCCCTTCGGGGCCACGCTGGAGCCACCAGAATCACTGGTTTCTTTTCTACCCTGATTCTGCGGAGTAATCGCGGTAACAATTGTGGCGGTGGGAATGCATATATCAGCTCGAACTGATCCCAAGGGAACACTAGGGCATCCGAGCCGCAAGCTAGGGGATCCCTTGTGCGAGACACAAATCTGTCCACTTTTGCGTTGAATCTGGATGCTAGCAGATCTACATCCGGTGTTCCCCACCGCTGGCATATTGCCTGGAAAACCTCGGGGTGAAGAGACCATTCCCCCGGGCATAATTGTTGGCGACTTAGAAAGTCCGCTCTCCAATTTTCCACTCCTGGGATGAAAACCGCGGATATGGCTGGGACATATTTTTCTGCCCACTCCAGGATGCAATTTGCTTCCCTCTGGGCTGCACGACTCTTGGTGCCACCCTGGTGATTGATATATGCCACTGCCGTGGCATTGTCTGATTGAATTCTGACAGGGGACCCTTGGAGTTTGGATGTCCATGCTACTAGGGCATACCGGGCTGCTCGTATCTCTAAGAGATTGATGGGCAGGGCCTTTTCTGCTTCTGACCACTTGCCCTGGAGAGACCATTGCTCCAGTACTGCCCCCCAGCCTATGAGGCTGGCATCTGTAGTGACCACCTTCCAAGAAACCGGACTGAAGGGTTTCCCTCTTTCCAGATTCTGGGGCACCAACCACCAATGGAGGCTCTTGCGAACGGAAGGGGACAGGGACATTGGTAAGTCTAAAGCCTGAACTTTTTTGTTCCAGGCTGACAGTATGGCCCTTTGCAAATTCCTTGAATGGAATTGACCGTAGGGTACCGCTTCGAATGAAGCCACCATCTTTCCCAGCAGCCTCATGCAGAGGCGTATGGATGGTTTTCTTTTTGTACCCACTAAGTGGGTCAAATCTTTTAAAGACGACACCTTCTCTGGAGGTAAGAAAATCTTTCTCTGATTTGAATCCAGCCTTAGCCCTAAGTATTCCAGACTTTTGACTGGTCTTAGAGCTGACTTGTCCCGGTTGATAATCCAACCGTGATATTCCAGATACTCGATTGTCTTGTGAATAGCTACTTCCAGCTTTTCCACTGAGTGGTCTATTAGTAGCAGGTCGTCTAGATATGCCATTATCGTTACACCCTGTGTTCTTAGATTGGCCAATAATGGGGCCAGAATTTTTGTGAACACTCGTGGTGCTGTGGCCAGACCGAAAGGTAAGGCTCTGAACTGAAAATGGCGCCCTTCTACTGCAAAGCGTAGAAATTTCTGGTGGGCCGGAAAGATGGGAATATGCAGATAAGCATCCTTTATGTCGATCGAGGCTAGCCATTCCTGCCCTTGTAGGGCGGTGGCCACCGATCGGATCGACTCCATCCGAAAAGTCCTGATATTTAGGAACTTGTTTAGCCCTTTTAGATTTAATATGGGCCTCACGTCCCCATTTGGTTTGGGGACTGTGAAAAGGTTCGAGTAAAACCCGAATCCGCTTTCTTCCAGGGGAACCTTCATGATTACACCTTGGAGCAATAGTTGTTCTAGTGCCAGAAGGAGGGATCCTCTCTTTTGGGGATCTCTTGGCACGTTTGACCTCATAAATTGGGCAGGAGGAGTGCCTTTTAACTCCAGCTTGTATCCCAGACTTACTGCGGAGAGCACCCATCTGTCTCTGATGGTGTCCCGCCAGGTCTCTGTGAACAACTGAAGTCTTCCCCCCCACCCGATTGAGTGGGGGCAACGCTTCATGCCTTGGGGGGAGGTTTTGTACCTCTCTTGATCCAGGGCTTCTTGTTACCCTGTGATTGTCCCTGATTTCTGCCCCCTGAATTTGACCGCGGAGGCCGTCAGAACTGCTTCACAGCCGATGTGCCCGGGACTGGAGAAGTAGGCCTCTTAAAAGAAGGACTTCTACCCTTGTTCTTAACCGGTAAGAGTGAACTTTTACCGGCAGAAATTTTCTGGATATATTTGTCCAGATCTTCTCCAAATAAGCGTTCTCCATGAAATGGGAAGCTAACCAGCAGTTTTTTACAGGGAGCTTCAGCAGACCAGTTTTTGAGCCACAGAAGCCTACGCATATGTACTATAGACAGCGTAAAGCGGGAGGCCTGTTGGATTGTATCCTTTATGGCGTCCACCGCAAAACACAAGGCTCTAGGCAGGTCAGCTAGGGCAAGAGCCTGCTGATCTGGTAAGTCCCTTAAGACTTGTTTCAACTGATCTTTCACTGCTTGGCAGACTCCAATCGCTGCTACCGCAGGTTGTGTCACCATACTTGCTGTAGAGAAAGCAGATTTTAGTAAAGACTCCAATTTTTTATCTATTGGGTCTTTGAACATTGGAACATTATCTACTGGACATGTCAGTGATTTGTTAACAGAAGAGATGGCTGCGTCCACTGTAGGGACCCTCCATTTTCTTATGAACTTATCCTCCATGGGATAGATCACCGGAAATCTCTTGGGGGGAGCAAATATTTTATCAGGATGCTCCCAATCCTGGTAAATAAGCCCTTCTAATAAAGGGTGGATTGGGAAGGAACAGACAGCCTGGGGAGCTTTTAGCGACCCCAGCGAGGAAACCGTAGTGGATGGTGGTTCCGCCAGAGGCATTTTAAATGCTGATTGCACCATATTAGTCAGAGACTGAACCCATAATCTTTCAGCCTGGGAAAGGTTCTTCCACTGTTGATTCCTCCATAACTGAATCAACCTCATCCTGATCCCCTTCAGGTAGGTCGATCTCTGTGTGGGGCTGTTCCTCCACTAACAGGCACTCTGAAGGAGGAGACGGAGATCGGACGCACTTTTCCTGAGACAGGGAAGCAGCGATCAATGCTGTTAATCTCTCTTCCAATCCTCCCAGAGTTGAGGATAAAACCTCCTCTGTTATATATACAGGAGCAGGTGGACTGGGGACAGCCGCAGCACCAGGCATTCCTGCGGGGTTTCTACGGCTACTGACCTCTGAATTCTCAGGGGAGATTGGTGCAGTACAAGCATGCCCAATATCCTCAGAGCCCGATGGAGACCCCTTTGGCTTCCTGGAAGATCTATTTCCGGAGCGTCTGGACGACATATCCTTTAAGCACAAAGCTGAGGTATTCCCGTCGTCATACACCAATTTTGCTGGTAATAGTCTAACACAGGTGCTGCTATATACCAGCTGGTGTCCACTAAAGTGCCTTTCTATGGGGATGCCTGCATCAACCGCCTCTGTGTGCCACTGTTTGTTGCTAGCTCTGTTTGCATGCAGCTGACACTTGTACTGTGTCTTTTAACCATGCTGGGACGCCCGCACATGCGCAGAAGCGCCGCGGCGCGCATCAAACGTCATCCACCCGCCCCGCCCCTTTTTTTCATAGGAGGCGCGTGCACGCGCCCGCGCCCGTGCGCCATTGGCGCCCTTTTCGAAATCAAACAGGGGACTAGGAGCCAGGGCCCTTTTTGCCGGAGGGCCTGTGCGGTGGATGAGCGCAGCAACAGGGCAGAGGAAGTGGATTCCCACAGAGAAACTTACCAGCTGCCTGGATCTTTTGACTTGAGAAAACCAAAGATCCACATGACAAGAAAAATGGACTACAGCGGCCTCTAGTGGTTTAACACAGGTACCGCGGTCCCTGTTTTTTTTTTTTTTTTTTCTTGACTACTATTAAAATTTTACATTTTCAGTAGTTATAGGCAAACACAGATATTTAGCGGGAATACCGTTAGGTAACAGACAGAAAGACAAATTAGGCTTGGGGGTCCCCCAATAGAACCAAGTTCCTGGGGGCCCCCACTTACCTGATCCCCGCCGCAGGACTTTGTTTGGTCCACAGAAGCCCAAACTTCACCTATCACGGCAGGCATTGTAATTAAACCTTCAAGGACCGGGTTCCCAAGGATTCCACTCCCCTGGACCTGTATAGCACCCTGCACAGACAACATCTTGGTCGTGGGTATGACCAGAGCTCTGGATCCCAGGGTCCAGCCCTCCTAAGAGAAGCATTACAGGCAAAACCTTGCTCTTCTGCTGCAAGGCCCGGGTACCAACCGTTTAGCTATGAAGCTTTTTTGGTGGGATCCGGAACAGCTTACTAAGGCCCAAAAGAACCTGTATGCAAGCCCAGTGAAAACACATGTTACTCTTTGGCCAACACCTTAGACACTGGCAAAAAACTGAGGTGCTCCCGGGTGGGAGGGGCTTATATAGGGGAGGGTACTTCCGGTTTGGAATTGGCCAGTGCCAACACCTGAAGGTAATCTATATAACCCATTAGTAATGACTAAGTCGCTCTGTGTCCCGTGATGTACGAAAAAGAAAGGTCTATTTGAGTGGAAAAAAAAAAATGAGAAAAATTTCATGTGTGCTTAGGGTTGCATGGCCGTGCAATTGTCAAAGTGTGACAGGGCAGATAATTAGTCAGGTGCAGGAAGGGAGTAAAAGTGTCCGCTATTGAAGCGGTTAAACGAAACTTCAGCTTTAACCACTTAATGACCGCTCACTGTATATATACGTCGGCAGAATGGCACCGACAGGCACAATCACGTAGAGTGTACGTGATCGCCTTTGTACAGTTGGGGGGTCCAATCGGACCCCCCTTCTGTACAGTGAGCGGTCGGAATTCGTCTGGGAGCGATACGAGATGGGGGGGCGACCGTTCGATTCCGGCCACCCCCCCGCGATCGCTGCCGGCGAATGAGAATGCCCCCTCTGCCTGTGTAATGTAAACACAGGCAGAGGAAGCAGGAGGAAGTGATGTCATCTCTTGTGCGGCGCCACCAATATACCGAGCGCCGTACAAGAGAAGACATCAAGGTTAGTGCACAAACACTACACTAACACCAGAACACATAGGCACATAAATCGCCCCCTGATCACTGCAATCAGTGACATTTGTGACTGTAAAAGTGTCACTACATTTAGTTTTAGGTCCAGTGTAGTCCCCTAACCCCCCCTAATAAAAGGTTTAACCCCCTGATCACCCCCCAGATAACCCTTTCACCCCCTAGCACCGCCGTCGCTAAGCGATCATTTTTCTGATCGCTGTCTTAGCGTCGGTGATGCAGATCAGTAGCCAGTATTTTTTTTTTAGGTTCGCCGCAGGTTTTTATAGCGTCATGTACCCTCATAAATTATCTAATAAAGGTTTAACCCCCTTGATCGCCCCACAGGTAACCCTTTCACCCCCTATCACCACTGTCGCTAAGCGATCATTTTTCTGATCGCTGTCTTAGCGTCGGTGATGCAGATCGGTAGCCAGTAATTTTTTTTTAGGTTCGCCGCAGGTTTTTATAGCGTCGGGTACCCCCATAAATGATCTAATAAAGGTTTAACCCCCTTGATCGCCCCCCAGGTAACCCTTTCACCCCCTATCACCACTGTCGCTAAGCGATCATTTTTCTGATCGCTGTCTTAGCGTCAGTGATGCAGATCAGTAGCCAGTATTTTTTTTTTAGGTTCGCCGCAGGTTTTTATAGCGTCAGGTACCCCCATATATTATCTAATAAAGGTTTTAACCCCCTAATTGCCCCTAGTTAACCCTTTCACCAGTGATCATCATATAAGTGTTACGGGTGACGCTGGTTAGTTTGCTTTTTATAGTGTCAGGGCACCCGCCGTATATATAACCCAATAAAGGTTTAACCCCCTCATCGCCCGGCGGGTGATATCAATTAGGTTTTAGCGTCAGAGAGGGTCTGCGTCACCCCAGGCGTCAGGTTAGTGCCAGTAACGCTAACACCCACACGTGAAGCATACACCTCCCATAGTGGTATAGTATCTGAACAGATCAATATCTGATCTGATCTATACTAGCGTCCCCAGCAGTTTAGGGTTCCCAAAAACGCAGTGTTAGCGGGATCAGCCCAGATACCTGCTAGCACCTGCGTTTTGCCCCTCCGTCCAGTCCAGGCCACCCAAGTGCAGTATCGATCGATCACTGTCACTTGCAAAACACAACACACATAACTGCAGCGTTCGCAGAGACAGGCCTGATCCCTGTGACTCCAGTGCTGTAGGAGGTGATTTCACCACCACAGTAAAAAAAAAAAAGCAAATATGCCAAAGCATTGGGGCAGCAGGGGCGGAGGAGTGATTTTGCTCCTAATGCCGCGTACATACGGTCGAAATTCCGACGGAGGCTTGCCCGTGGAAAAGTCCGACCATGTGTGTGCGGCATAACTTTTTTGCGGGAGGATGCCCCCATGCTTCGGCATATATAAATGGTGCATGTATGCCCATCATTAGAAGTGGGTGGATGAAGGGCGGTATTCTAATGGTGGGCATACCCACCCGATCAATCTCTTTTTTCGTTCAGCCAACTGGCTGCATGAAAAAAAAAAAAAAAGATTACAATACATGTCCAACAAGGACCAGCAACGTACTGGTAAGTTGCTGGACTTTGAATGGTTATACCAGATTGATGCCTGCGGGTTTAGGTATCATCTTGGTATCATTCTTTTCAGCCAGCGGCCGGCTTTCATGTAAAAGCAATCCTAGTGGCTAATTAGCCTCTGGACTGCTTTTTCAAGCAGTGGGAGGGAATGTCCCCCCCCCCGGATATAAAAAGCGCCATTGGGAAATTGGGAAAGCATTTTATCACACCGATCTTGGTGTGGTCAGATGCTTTGAGGGCAGAGAAAAGATCTAGGGTCTAGACCCCAGTTTTTTCAAAAAAAGAGTACCTGTCACTACCTATTGCTATCATAGGGGATATTTACATTCCCTGAGATAATAAAAATGATAAAAAAAAAAAAAAAATATGGTAGGAACAATTTAAAAATAAAATAAAAAAGCAAAAATAATAATATAAGCACCCCTGTCCTGCCCTGCTCTTGCCCAATGGCGAACGCAAGCGTCGGTCTGGCGTCATATGTAAACAGCAATTGCACCATGCATGTGAGGTATCACTGCGAAGGTCAAATCGAGAGCAGTAATTTTAGCAGTAGACCTCCTCTGTAAATCTAACGGGGTAACCTGTAAAGGCTTTTAAAAATGTATGTAGTTGGTCGCCAATGCGCGTTTGTGCGAAATTTTAAAGCATGTCATGTTTGGTATCTATGTACTCGGCCTAAGATCATCTTTTTTTATTTCATCAAACATTTGGGCAATATAGTGTGTTTTAGTGCATTAAAATTAAAAAAAGTGTATTTTTTCCCCAAAAAATGTGTTTGAAAAATCGCTGCGCAAATACTGTGTAGAAAAAAAAAATGCAACACCCACCATTTTATTCTGTAGGGCCTTTGCTTTAAAAATATATATAATGTTTGGGGGTTCAACATAATTTTCTTGCAAAAAAAAATAGGATTTTTTACTCACCGTAAAATCCTTTTCTCTGAGTCCATGGACCGACACAGCTTCTCTATTGACAAAGTGGGTATTATCCGTTAATTAGGAGTGACTAGGCAGAAAAACTTGTAAAAAGTGTTGCATCACACCTTCTACAGTACCGCCCAGGGGGCGGACCCTCTGGGTATACCCTCTCAGTCTGCACATCGCAGATCAGTTCGTCAAAAAGCAGTACAAACTTAAAAAGGAGGGGTGGGTGCTGTGTCGGTCCATGGACTCAGAGAAAAGGATTTTACGGTGAGTAAAAAATCCTATTTACTCTTTCGTCCATGGACCGACACAGCTTCTCTATTGACAAAGTGGGACGTCCCAAAGCAGTGTCAGAGAAAAAACGAGGGGTGGTAACAGCATAAAAACAAACTTCACCCCAAAACACAAAACAGCACTCCTCCAACGGAGGAGTTGCAACTCTAAACAGCCGCCTGCAAAACCTTGCGGCCGAAAGAGGCATCCGAAGATGCACCTACATCAACTTTGTAGAATTTTGTGAAAGTGTGAGCGGACGACCAAGTCGCCGCTTTACATAGTTGGGAAACAGACGCTTGATGTCGGAAAGCCCAAGAGGCACCTATTGCCCTGGTCGAATGCGCCGTGACAGGAAAGGGGGGCGCCTGACCCTTTAAGGCGTAAGCCTGGATTACTATCTGTCGGATCCACCTAGAGATGGTGGCCGATGAGACTGCTTGGCCCTTCTTGGGACCAGCCACCGAAACAAACAGTGAGTCTGACTTCCGGAACAGGGAAGTAGCAGATATGTATACTCTCAAAGCTCGGACAACGTCCAAGGAATGCAACGCCGACTCCTTAGGATTCGACGGCTGAGGACACAAGGATGGAAGTACAATGTCTTCGTTGAGATGAAAAGCCGAAACGACCTTCGGAAGAAAGGAAGGCTGCGGCCGCAGCACCACCTTATCCTTGTGGAAAATCAAATAGGGAGCCTTGCAGGACAAGGCTGCCAGCTCAGAGACTCGTCTAACTGACGTAACAGCCACCAAAAAGACCACCTTCTGAGAAAGTGTCAACAGGGGAATATCTCTAATATTCTCAAACGGTGCCTTCTGAAGCACCGAGAGGACCAGGTTCAAGTCCCACGGAGGTAACGGGGGGCGGACCGGAGGGGCCACATGTCGAACCCCCTGCACAAATGTACTCACGAGAGAGTGAGTCGCCAGGGGTCGCTGAAAAAAGACAGCCAGGGCAGATATCTGTCCCTTAATCGTACTTAGGGCAAGCCTTTGGTCTACCCCATGCTGTAAAAACAGCAGGATTCTGGAAACCAAATAGGTACGCGGATGCCATTTCATTTCCTCACACATGGAGATGTAGGCCCTCCAAGTGCGGTGATAGACCTTCCTAGAGGACGGTTTCCGAGCACTTCTCATAGTAGAAATTACTGAGTCTGACAGGCCCCGGTCTCTCAGTACCTGGTTCTCAACAGCCATGCCGTTAAAGCCAATGACTGTAAAGCAGGATGGAATATGGGACCTTGCGACAGCAGGTCCTTCCGTAGTGGTAGGCGCCAGGGGACGTCTGCTACCAGACGTACTAGATCGGCGTACCAAGGACGCTGAGGCCAATCTGGAGCGATTAGGATCATTGGAATTCCCTCTGCCTCCACTCTGCGGAGCAGAAGAGGAAGAAGCCTTAAGGGAGGGAAGGCATAGATTAGCCGATACTGGCCCCACGATGCTACCAACGCGTCCGTTGCGTCTGCCCATGGGTCTCTTGACCGGGCCACAAACCTCAATACCTTCCGATTGAGTCGGGAAGCCAGAAGATCTACGTCTGGTGTGCCCCATCTTTGGCAGAGGAGTTGGAACACCTCCGGGTGTAAGGACCATTCTCCCTGGTCCAGCATCTGGCGGCTCAGGTAGTCCGCCTGCCAGTTTTCCACACCCGGAATGTACACGGCCGACAGTGCCGGTACGCTCCTCTCTGCCCACTTCAGGATGCGAGCGATCTCCGATGCTGCAGCTGAGCTTCTTGTTCCTCCTTGATGATTGACATATGCCACTGCTGTGGCGTTGTCTGACTGGATCCTGACTGGACGCCCTTGCAGTCTCTGAGACCATTTGAAGAGGCACAGCTTGATCGCCCGGATCTCCAGGACATTGATCGGCAGGAGGGCTTCCTCTGGGGTCCAGCGACCTTGCGCCGACTGGACACCCCAGACTCCCCCCCAACCTGTAAGGCTGGCGTCCGTCGTGATCACTATCCAGTAAACCGGAAGAAATGACTTCCCGGCCATTAGAGCCGGTGCTGTCAGCCACCATACCAGGGATCTCCTGACTAGGTGGCTCACTCGGATTTGATAATCCAGAGATGAAGGGCATCTGTTCCATCTGGACAGAACTTCCCTCTGTAACACTCGAGTGTGGTATTGAGCATATGGGACCGCCTCGAAGGAGGCTACCATGAGGCCCAACACTCGCATGCAAAAACGGAGTGACGACCAATTCCTGGAAGTCAGCTGCCGTACTGCAGCCCGGAGGGTCTGCAACTTCTCCACAGGGAGGAATACCTTTGCCTCTGAGGAATCCAGAATCAACCCCAGGTACACTAGGCGTTGAGTGGGCACCAATACTGACTTTTGCGTGTTTAGTATCCAACCACAGTCTCGAAGAGTCTGACAGGTAATGGACACGCTTACCTCTAATTCTGAGCTTGAAGGGCCCTTCAGCAGAAGGTCGTCCAAGTAACCTGTGATAGCGATACCCCGCTGTCTTAGAAGTGCCAGAATCGGAGCGAGCACCTTGGTGAACGTCCTGGGTGCTGAGGCAAGGCCAAACGGGAGGGCCATAAACTGGTAGTGGTTCTTCCCGATAGCAAATCGCAGAAACCTCTGGTGTCTGGAGTATATGGGGACATGCAGGTATGCGTCCTTGATGTCCAAGGAGGCCAGAAAGTCCCCCGGATGGAGAGCCGTGACTACGGATCGAACCGACTCCATCCGAAATCTTTGTACCTTCACAAAGCAATTGAGGGCTCTGAGATCCAAGATTGGACGAACCCCCTCCTTCTTTGGCACAATGAACAGATTTGAGTAAAAACCCTGACCCCGTTCCTGTTCTGGAACTGGAATAACTACCCCGCGTTCCAGTAGACCCTGGACCGCCCCATACAGGGCCTCCCGACGGGTCGGTAGTAGCTGGAGATTGGAGGTGATGAATCTGTCTGGTGGACAAGAGAGAAATTCTATCTTGTAGCCTGAGGAGATTACTTCGCAAACCCACCTGTCGGAGACTAGAGCAGTCCACCGAGTCGCGAATTTGCGAAGACGTCCCCCCACCCGAGAGCTGGGTGGGGGCGGACCTTCATGTGGACGCAGATTTGTCCACAGGCTTGTTGGGTCTGCGGGACCAAGGACGCTTTTGTCCTTGGGCAGGCGCTTTATCGGCCTGGGGTCTTTTCCCTGTCGCCTTAAGAGGGCGAAAAAACCGCTTACGTGCAGTAAAGGAGGGCCCTTGCCCTTGGCGTGGTCCCCTACCCTTGCTAGTTTGGGGAAGCAAAGTGCTTTTACCTCCTGTAGCATCCTTGATGATGTCATCCAGAGAAGCCCCAAAAAGTCTGTCGCCCTTAAAAGGCAGATCCAATAGGGCTTTCTTGGAAGTCTGGTCCGCAGACCAGCCCTTTAGCCAGATCAGGCGGCGTATTGCTACTGCATAAACCGAAGCTCTTGACAGCAGGGGAATAGTATCCATGTCTGACTCGCAGACAAACTTAAGGCCCTGGACCAACTGGTCGGCCAAAGTTATCTCATTAGGAGGAGCATCTCGCTCCTTTAACCCCTGGAGTAGCAATTTTGCCCATTCAGTAAGTGTCTGAGACACTAGGGCCCCCGCCAATGCCGGGCGTACTGCTGAGCCTACCACTGAGTATAGGTAGCGAGCGAGTGCTTCAGCCTTCTTATCCACAGGGTCCTTGAAAACAGGAGCCCCTTCTACTGGAATAGTGGTGGCTCTATTAAGTCTGGACACCGAAGGGTCCACTATAGGGGGAGAGGTCCATATCTTCAGAAAACTCTCCTCAAAGGGGTACCGTACTGCAAACCTCTTTGGGGCTGTAAAGACCCTCAGTGGGTTCTCCCATTCCTTGTATAAGAGTTTGTCAAAATAAGACACACAAGGGAACACCTTAGCAGTGCGGGCAGGTTTACGAAACCCAAAGGGGACTGGAGTATCTGCTACTTCTTCAGTCCTTTCCAACTTTAGCGTATCCCGCACTGCAGTAATAAGGTCAGATACCAAAGCCGTCTCGCGTACTGACCTGGACTTGGAGTCCTCCTCACTGTCCGATCGGTCACGGTCTGCAGTCTCTGATGCATCAGAATCTGGGCCATGAGCCGTAGCTGGACCTGGTTCTGCATCAGAAATATCCCCAGAAGATTGCAGGGGACGGGGGCGTTTATTACCCCCTGTATTCCCGTGTGCTGCTTCCACCCTGGCAGCAAACGCCTCTAGGATTGCCGACATAGCGTCCATAGACACCTCAGGGACACCAGCTGCTAAATCTGGTGTTTCAGGGGAGAAGACATCTGGCTCAGATGCCATGCTGACCACACGCTGACACTCACAGGGCTCCAGGCAAGATATCAATAGGCCACCCTCCTGCGCTGCAGAGATGCTGGGTTACCCAGAGGACTCACCACCCTGGATAGGTACTGCTATGCTGCGCCTATGATGCTGTCCCCTTGCTGCTGTGTCAGTCTGCTTCTTTTATCAGCACTTCCTGTGTGAATTTTCGCGCCAGTGTAATGCACCCTAGAGGCCGGAGGCTCTCGCAAAATGGTTGCCAAAACCGTCTGTATGGAAGATAATGTGGGCTCTAAGAAAATGGCCGCCGACAGAAGATAGAGGTCAGGCAGCCATAGCCCACAAAAAAGATGGCCGCCGAACGGCAATATCTGCATACAGGGTGGACAAACATGGCCGCCGATCACCTGATAGGGGCCAGTGGGTGTGGCCGAACTACAGGAAGATGGCTGCCAGGCAGTTACAAGAGGCCAAACTTGGCATGGACCACCTCAAAATGGCCGCCGACAGCATGGAGACACAGAAACACAGGTAAGCAAAAATGACATTTCTTTTAAATGTTAGTTACAGCCAGCCCCGCTCCAGTGGGACCCCCTAGGTGACCCCCAGCACCCAGCAACCTTTAGCTAGAAGCCCAGGGAGGAGGGAAAGGCAGGGAGAGAGGGAAGAAAGGGGCCACAACCACTTACTTGATCTCTCCAGGAATGTCCAGCTAAATCACCCAGCCGAGGCAGGGGAGTTTTACTTACCTATCCTGCATGTATTCTGCTGGAAGACATTCCAAACAGATCATCGTCCGCGCACGGAAGGTGACTGTTGGCCAGGCATGCTGTGATTGGACCCAGAAGGGACGATCATATGTATGCCCTGGAGCATGACGCTCACCGGACAGGCTGCTGCGACTCGGCCGTAAGGTCAGCCGAAGCTGAGCGGTCCGATGCAAGCCTTGGAGCGTAAGCTCACCGGCCAGGCTGCTGCGACTCGGCCGTAAGGTCAGCCGAAGCTGAGCGGTCCGATGCAGGCCCTGGAGCGTAGGCTCACCGGCCACCCGTGGGACGGGCATGTCGTGGAAAACCCAGCGCGTAGCTAGGGTCGGCACACGCTCGATGGCCGAAACTGGGGAGACTACAAGGATCGAGGATCCAGCCTGTCACCCAGTCGGCAGTTGATCGAAGATCGCAGGAAACAACAAATGTAGCAAAAAAATAAAAAATATATATATCTTTTTTCCCCGGACCAATGAGCCCGAAGGGAGCCATGTCCTACTCCTTGCTAGACAGAAAAAAACTGATCTGCGATGTGCAGACTGAGGGGGTATACCCAGAGGGTCCGCCCCCTGGGCGGTACTGTAGAAGGTGTGATGCAACACTTTTTACAAGTTTTTCTGCCTAGTCACTCCTAATTAACGGATAATACCCACTTTGTCAATAGAGAAGCTGTGTCGGTCCATGGACGAAAGAGTAAATATGTTTTCATGTAAACAAAAAGTGTCAAAAAGGGCTTTGTCTTCAAGTGGTTAGAAGAGTGGATGTAAGCTTCCTAATGTTGTGTATAAAATGCCAGAACAGTTCAAAACCCCCCCAAATGACCCCATTTTGGAAAGTAGACACCCCAAGCTATATACTGAGAGGCATGTCGAGTCCATGGAATATTTTATATGTTGACACAAGTTGCGGAAAAAAGACAATTTTTTTTTTTTTTTTTTTTTGCACAAAGTTGTCACTAAATGATATATTGCTCAAACATGCCATGGGCATATGTGGAATTACACCCCAAAATACATTCTGTTGCTTCTCCTGAGTACGGGGATACCACATGTGTGAGACTTTTTGGGAGCCTAGCCGCGTACGGGACCCCAAAAACCAATCACCGCCTTCCGGCTTTCTAAGGGTGTAAATTTTTGATTTCACTTCTCACTGCCCATCACAGTTTCGGAGGCCATGGAATGCCCAGATGGCACAAAACCCCCCCAAATGACCCCATTTTGGAAAGTAGACACCCCAAGCTATTTGCTGAGAGGTATTGTGAGTATTTTGCAGATCTCGCTTTTTGTCAAAGTTTTGAAAAAAAAATAATTTCATTTTCAAAAACAAATGAGAGCTGTAAAATACTCACCATGCCTCTCAGCAAACAGCTTGGGGTGTCTACTTTCCAAAATGGGGTCATTTGGGGGGGTTTTGTGCTATTTTGGCATTTTATGGCCTTCGAAACTGTGATAGGTAGTGAGGAGTCAAATCAAAAATTTGTGCCTAGAAATCCTGAAGGCGGTGCTTGGTTTTTGGGGTCCCGTACGCGGCTAGGCTCCTAAAAAGTCCCACACATGTGGTATCCCCGTACTCAGGAGAAGCAGCAAAATGTATTTTGGGGTGCAATTCCACATATAACCATGGCATGTGTGAGCAATATATCATTTAGTGACAACTTTTTGAATTTTTTTTTTTTTTTGTCATTATTCAATCACTTGGGACAAAAAAAAAAAAAAATATTCAATGGGCTCAACATGCCTCTCAGCAATTTCCTTGGGGTGTCTACTTTCCAAAATGGGGTCATTTGGGGGGGTTTTGTACTGCCCTGCCATTTTAGCACCTCAAGAAATGAGATAGGCAGTCATAAATTAAAAGCTGTGTAAATTCCAGAAAATGTACCCTAGTTTGTAAACGCTATAACTTTTGCGCAAACCAATAAATATACGCTTATTGACATTTTTTTTACTAAAGACATGTGGCTGAATACATTTTGGCCTAAATGTATGACTACAATTGAGTTTATTCGATTTTTCTTATAACAAAAAGTAAAAAATATAATTTTTTTCCCCCAAATTTTCGGTCTTTTTCCGTTTATATCGCAAAAAATAAAAATCGCAGAGGCAATCAAATACCATTAAAAGAAAGCTCTATTTGTGGGAAGAAAAGGATGCAAATTTCGTTTGGGTACAACATTGCATGTCCGCACAATTTACAGTTAAAGCAGCGCAAAATTCTGAATTCACCTCTGGTCCTTTAGCTACCAAATGGTCCGGGGCTTAAGTGGTTAAAGACAACCAGGATCAAGCCCCAGAAACCTAGGAAAACAAATGGACAAACAGACAAAACTAGCATGTGCAGAGTGAGTTATAGCCAATAGAGGGAGTTGGCCCCTGGCTTTATTGGTTTGCATTGTGTCCAATCCTCCTGTGGTCTCCAATAAATGCTGAAGTTAATCATCTCAGGACAGCAAGCTGCAGGAAATGCAAACCAACATTGACTCCGATTCGCCCCCCCCCCCCCAAAAGATGGTACACATTCTTTAACTGGTTAGAGAACAGTAGTACAGAATGAACAAACTGCTATGCCCGCAGACAGAGGGCGCTTTAAGGCAAGTTTTCCTTCATTGCTAGATTCCTTAGTTCCCACACAAGCGTCTTTGTCCCAGTTTATTATACTCCACCTACCTGAAAGTGAGAACTGGACACACACTTTGATATTTGCTTAAACAGGAGTTCCTGAATCTTTTTAAACTGAGTTGGCTCTATTACATCCAAAATCTCTTCTATTTCACCTAAAAACATCACCTGTGCCAAAAGAAAAAATTTCATTATACAATAGTGACTACAATTTGTGAAATGTGTGAAGATTCTTTTGAGAAGTTAAAAACTATTTTTTGACATTAAAAGAAAACCGTTACCTCTTTTTGGCTACAAGTTTTGGGCCAAAACTTTAACAACCCTCTAATAACCTGCAAATAAAGCAGACGGAAAAAAAAATGTAAACAAAAGGAAAACAGCCTTCACTTAAGGGGAAAAAAATAAAAATAAATCACAAACAGCTTTTTATATCAGTTCTGCTTTGCCAACAGTTTAGTTTAAATTGTCATTAGTAGCATTCGATGTCATTATGTCTTCAGTGCATCATGCCATTCCTGTACTTCTCAGCTTCCTTTCATCTTGTGCGCCAAAACAGGGAAATTATTACCTAGCTTCTTAAGACTAACCAGAGCTCCATTTTAACTTTTAAAACCCCAACCTAGAAAAAGACATCACAAGATGCCATCAGACAGAAAACATTGTGCCTCTCACAGATTTAATTTCACTTTTTTTTTCGTACACACGGCCGGTTTTCTCATCAAGAAACAAGAAAACTGCCGGGAGAGCTTTCTTGCCGAGAAAACCGGCCGTGTGTACGAGGCTTTCAGGTTTCTCGTCAAGAAAACTGCCCAGAATCTCGACGAGAAAAATAGAGAACCTGCTCTCTATTTTCTCGTCGGGATTCTCGGCCTGTTTCCCGACGAGAAACCCGAGTGTGTACACTTACCTGGCGCCGTGGAAACCCGTGCATGCTCGAAATGACCGACGCATGCGCGGTAGCTTCCTAGGCATAGGTAGGGTGTAGCAAGATGGCAGCGACAGCATCGAATGTGACGAGCGCACGCTCGTCGTACTCCATGACATCACCGCATTCGTGCCATTCAAAACTACGGCGGTTCTTTTGAATCGTACGTGTGTACACTTGGCCGGGACAAGATTCTTGTTCAAAAATCTCATCAGGAAAAACATGTTTTTTCCTGACGAGATTCTCGGCCGTGTGTACAAGGCTTTACAGATCACCAAGGCAGAGGAATGGTAGTTGGTGGAGCAGGTCGAGTTGGTGAAATTAAATACTCACCTTGTAAAACAACCCATTCAGTATAAAATAGAAATGAAAGGAAAAAATGTTTGTATACATATTAAAAAAAAAAAAAAGGGATGAAGCTTTTTTTTTATAAGTAATCACATAATCTCTGTTCTCAGCTGCATAGGGAGCTCAGAGAGCCGGGGGAGGAGAAACAGCAGGACACTGGTCCTCCTCCCAGTGAATGGCTGTGCAGGGGGGGGGGGGGGGTAGTGTTTCATCCTGATCATTGGAGGAGAGCAGGCAAAGTTCTCAGCACAGCCAGAACACTAGCCACACTGTGCTCCCATACCCAGTGGTCTGTTTTTGATAGGAAAGCAGAGGGTCTGGCAGGGACACCAGGGATTTCACACAAAGGAAGCAATACAAAGAGAACATGTTACATTTTCATACAAGTACATGGTACAGCAGACATATCAGGAATATGAAATATTGGGTTTACATATTATTTAAAGCTGAACTTCAGGATTCTACAAGTTTTTTTCCTGACGCATTATGGCAGCACACACACACAGGGTTGTGACTCCGCCCCCACAATCTGATAGGACTGATTAGCTATAAGTGTTTGAAGAGGAGCCCCCCGCCTCATTCTCTTTTTTCCTCATTGGACCAGGACTGACAGCATGAAGCGCAAGACCTCTTACCACTTCCGCCCCAGCTAGGTTCAGCCTCTCCTAGTTTGGAAGTCCTGTTTGTACGGTCTCTAAACGAGCCATATTACAGGGACCCCACTCTGATGGTCTCAGGGGCACCGGGCATATCATAAGCCTTAAACAGGTTTTAAATACTAGGCATGGCTTCCACTCATCTATTTTACCTTTCTTTAATTTCTCTTTTAAATCTCCCTCGTAGCAGTACTTCCCACTGCTCCCATTATCACACTGCACTGATCACCGCCGCGACCGGAAGTGACCTCAATGCCTTTTGACTGTTCGCCAGTCTCAAAGATGGCGGCGCGTCCTAATCGCCAGTCCGCATGCGCGGCGCCGCGTCATTTCCGCGGCGACGGCGGGCTATTTAAACAACATACCCAGCTATGTCTATTGCTGTCCGCTCGCCTATACTCTGCAATACATGATTGCTGCAGGCCAGGATAACCTAGGAATAGCGCCCACGAGTCTGGTAAGTGTACCTTTCTATTGATTGCACATGTAATGTTTTCTATGAAAAAAAAAAAAAAATCCTTTTGGCTTTTCTCTGTCATTTGAAGATTCTCTGTTACCTGAAAAACTACCTTTCTCCAGGTACACTCTCTATCTCCATGGAAGCCACTTCCCAAGTAGACCATCCACAGCCAGTAAGGTAAGAGGCAAGGTAAAATGGTAAGTAATGAAGAGGAGATAAAAGAGCATGGCCTTTAATATCACCTGATAGCCCTGGCAGATCGTCAAGATCGTCCCATTCAAGACGTAGGGAACGCTCTCCCTCAAGACATTCACACTCTAGGAGAAGCAGATCAAGAACATCCTCCCGCCATCGCAAATCATCTTCTCATAAGAAAGATAGCCATCAGACCCGTCCTGCGGCTTATTCTTGCTGGGTATGCGGAGCACAGGCCCTCCCTAACAAACTAGCCTGCCAATCTTGTGCGGACAAAGCCACAAAAGATATGGAATCGGGTGCAGTAGAGGTGTCCAATATCATTAGAGATTCGGTAAAATAATCAATATTGGAAGCTTCTGTCACAGAACCAATGAGGTTGACCCAGGCGATATCGCCCTCAACCACGTACATCCTGCAGGGGTCAGACGATTCCGTGGCGGAAGATACAGCATTTTCGGTCGGTTTTGATAGATCCTTTTACAAGATCAGTTAAAGAAGCCATCGGCTGGGATGAATCAAATGAGGCACCTCGTAAACTCAGGAAATATTTCCACAGCCTGAAAAATGATCCGGAAACAATTTCCCTTCATCGATGAACTAGAAGAATTAAACAAAGATGAGTGGGAAAAGCCTGACAAAAAACCAAGCATTAACAATAGGATAGCTAAACTATATCCGTTAAGGGAACCGGCGGTGAACCCCCTTATTTCAGCCCCTATAGTGGATTCATCTCTAATGAGATTGGCAAGACATGTGACACTACCAATAGAAGACGCGGTAACCTTCAGGGACGTCTTAGATAGGAAGATGGACCTTGAAATGAAAAAGGCCTATTCATCGGCCGGAGGTGCCTGCAGGCCAGCCATCGCCCTAGCCGCGGTCGGCAGAGCAATTACAAGCTGGACATCAAACCTCGAGAAACTACTGTTAGAAACAGCAGACCAAGATAAAATAGTCGCCGCACTACAGGAACTTAGCCTGGCAGGGGACTTCGTAGCTGAAGCTTCGGTCGACATCATCAGATCATCAGCAAGGTCAATGCTATCGTCGGTTACGTCCAGAAGAGCACTCTGGCTAAAACTATGGGTCGCAGACGGAACATCGAAATCGAACTGGTGCAAGATCCCGTACGACGGAACCAATTTATTCGGTCCTAAATTGGATCTAGCAATATCAAAAGTCACAGGAGGGAAATCTGGTCTAATACCATCAGACAGAAGGCCAAAACAGCAAAAATTCCCTCCCTTTAGAAGAAACTTACCGGAGAGGTACAGAGAAGCAAGGTCGTACAGACCAGGCAAAGACTTCAAACGCAATTGGAGGATACCCAATCGTCCTATTTGAGGACACAAAAACCCAAGCTCGCCATCACAGGAGAACAACAGATATCGTTTTGATGGATCGGTCACCCAACCCGTAACAGTAGGGGCAAGGCTCAAACTATTTACTCGGGTGTGGGAGGACCATATAAAGGACCCGTGGACAATATCCACAATCCAGGAGGGACACAGATGGGGTTTCAAAATCAGAACCCCCAAAGACCACTTTCAAGTTACACAGATTCCAGGATCATTACCCAAAAGAAAAAAACTTTTAATCCAATATGTTTTGGAACTGATGCAGAAGCAAGCGATAGTCCAGGTGCCCCTACACCATAAAACCCAGGGATTCTATTCCCCTCTCTTTCTCGTAAAGAAAAAGACAGGGGACCTCAGACCGGTCCTGGATTTAAAAAACCTCAACAAGTCAATAAAAGAATCTATCAAGATGGAGAGTCTCCAATCAATACTACTAGCGATCAACGTAAGAGACTGGATGTTATCGATCGATTTATCCGACGCTTATCTCCATATACCTATACACCAAGATTTTCAAAAGTACTTGCGCTTCGCAATAGGACAGCAACACTTCCAGTTTCGAAGCCTGCTGTTTGGGATATCAACGGCCCCAGAACATTTACAAAGGTTCTACTCCCAGTAATAGCCCATTTGAGAGAAAAAGGGCTCAGAATCTATCATTATCTCAACGATATTCTCCTCCTGGCCGGCAATCGGCAACTATTACTCCAACATCGAGCAATACTAATCTCCACCTTACAGCACTTTGGTTGGATAATAAATTGGAAAAAAAAAAGGAGTCTAGAACCAACCCAGGCTATGATCTTCTTAAGCGCAGAAATCAATACCAATACCAACACTGTGGGGCTACCACAGGAGAAGATAGCTCCACTCATACAAAAAATAAAAATATTGATGGGGGCGTCATATCTACAAGCCAGAACATGTCTGAGCATCCTAGGCACCATGTCCTCCACATTTCCGATGATCCAGTGGGCCCAGTGGCATACAAGGACATTCCAAATCTCGTTCCTGAAACAATGGAACGGAACTTCGCTAACGCAATGGATACGCATCAGCAGATCGGTAAAACAGTCGATATGGTGGTGGACACGGGTCGACAATCTGAGACGTCACCGACCCATTATACATCCTCAGGCAGAAGTGATCACATCAGACGCAAGCCTCCAGGGCTGGGGGGCACATTACCAAGATTTGGCGGCACAGGGTCGCTGGGCATTCCGTCCACAGGGAGTAGTGTCAAACGTCCTGGAACTCAGGGCCGCTTTCCAGGCACTACTAGCGTTCAAACCATTCCTCACAGGGAGGAGCGTTATAATACGAATGGACAACACGGTAGCAGTAAACTACATCCGCAGACAGGGGGGAACGCGAAGCAACTCTTATACAGGAGGTGCGACCAGTCCTCGAATGGGCACAGGTTCACCTGAAAGATTTAAAGGCGATATATGTTCCAGCGACGCAAAATCAACTTGCAGACGACCTAAGCAGGCGGTACATTTCAAACAACGAATGGTCATTGAACCACCAAGTATTCTTCTCCCTTATAAACACAAAAATGGGGAACACCCGACATCGACTTAGCAGCAACACCGGGGAACAGCAAATGTCCAAAATTCTTAGCACAAACTCCTCATCCGACAGCGGAGGGGGTGGACTGTCTCCTGCATACTTGGGAGTTCCGTCTAGGATACACATTTCCCCCTGTTCCCCTAATAGCCAGATTCCTAGCCAAACTGAGGAACTCGACGTCTACAGCGATAGCGATAATACCCTTCTGGCCAAGAAGGCCATGGTTTACGACCATCCTACAGCTGAGCATAGAAACCCCATCAACTCTTCCAGTAACTCCGGACCTACTTTCACAAGGCCAGTTTCTTCACCCAGCACCAGAGAAACTCCATCTGACGGCCTGGAAGTTGAGAGGGGGAGGCTATTAAATCAAGGGTGCTACCTAAAAAAGGTAGTGCCCACATTGCAACAGGCCAGGAAGAAATCAACTAAACAGCGTATATAGCAAGGTTTGGAAAAAATTCACTGCATTAGCACAACAGCAGTCATGGAACCCGATGTCTCCAACGGTAGCACAAATTCTCGAATTCCTTCAACAAGGCCTAGACAGGGGCCCAAGTTCGAGCACCTTAAAAGTTCAAACATCTGCTTTATCGGCCATGACAGGAACCAAATGGGCTTTTAACCCTCTCATAGTTCAGTTCCAAAGAGCATGCCTCAAAATAAGGCCACGAAGGAAACCGACCTTCCCAACCTGGGACCTGTCAATAATTCTGGACGCCTTGCCAAATCACCCCTTTTTTCCTCTAACGGAGATATCCATGGGAGATTTAACACTAAAAGCCACATTCTTGATCGCGATAACCTCAGCAAAAAGGGTATCTGAGCTACAAGCACTATCTATGAGGGAGTCTCATCTGATCTTCTATCCCGACAGGGTCGTCTTAAGACCGTCTGAGCAATTCGTACCAAAAGTAGCATCTGCATTTCATTTCAATCCAGAAATCAGTCTACCGGTTTTTCTCACTAACCAAGGAGTTCCGCATCCTCTGGATATCAAGTCCATTATATCCTCATACCTGGAGGAGACTAACCCATTTAGGAAGTCGGAGAATCTATTCATAATACCAAACGGGCCTAAGAAAGGCCAAGCAGCCTCGTCTCGAACAATAGCAAGCTGGTTGGTTAAAATCATCAAGAAAGCATACGCAATCCAACATCTTCCGATACCCAACGATATGAAGGCTCACTCGACCAGGGCAGTGGCAACATCCTGGGCAGCATATTGTAGAGTGTCAGAGACGATATGTAAGGCAGCTACCTGGTCTTCCAGAACCACGTTCATGTCTCATTACAGAATAGACCCAGCATGTTTAACGACAACGGAGTTTGGGAGAGCAGTGATTCAAACTAACTCTTCCATATCTTGTATATATAAAAAAAAAAAAAAAAAAAAAAAAAAAAAACACATGCATTCAAAAGCACCCACCCTTGTTGCGAGTTATTTCCAAGTGTGTGTGCTGCCATGATGCATCAGGAAAATGGAAAATTGTACTTACCTTTCCGTAATTTTCCTTTCCCGACGCATCCAATGGCAAATACCCACCCGTATGAGGTAATATATACTGAGAATGAGGCGGGGGGCTCCTCTTCAAACACTTATAGCTAATCAGTCCTATCAGGTTGTGGGGGCGGAGTCACAACCCAGTGTGTGTGCTGCCATTGGATGCGTCAGAAAAGGAAAATTACAGAAAGGTAAGTATACAATTTTCCATTCTTCAGATCCTCTCCCCAGCCACAATTAAAACACTAATGCAGTTTAAATCATTCTCTTACTTTTTTGTAACCCTTGATTTTCGGGACCCTGTGACGACATGCTAGAGAAAAAAAAACCCTGCTTCCACTCAGAGGTGGATTTTCTGCATTGTCACACATCACATTTATGGGGGTATAAAGAACTACACGTCCCATGATGCAATGCAAAAAGCAGGAAGTTGTGGGAGGGTGTGTTTTGGAGGAGATAGGGCTGTGCTGAGCTGATGGCGCAGAGGAGTTCTGAGCGATTAGTGGAGGTGGGCTTGAGCTGAGGGTGGAGCCGTGTTCTGACGCTCATCAGTGGGAGGTACAGACGGGGAGTCTGAGACTCCAAGACATGTCCATTACTCTCTCACACAGAGCTATAATGGGGAAGTTACAAGGTGGCTGTGGGGATAGAGAGCAAAGCAGTCTTACAAAACAGAAATTACAGGGAATTAAGCCATTCATTTTCTATTAAACTACAGACTGGGGAAACAAATGGAGTACAGATCTGCTCAAAGTACGAAAGCAACAGCAACAAGGAAAATTATATTCCTGCCTGGAGTTCAGCTTTAAGAAAAAGCAGACTAAACAAATTTAGAAAAAAAAAAAAAAAAGAAGATACTGATGAACCTTTTCTGGCTAATGATTTCTGCTGTTATGTAGGACCTTTATTTGTTCTTTTACTTACAACCACTCCTTCCAAAGAAAAAGAATGCTTACACATTAACATTGCCAAGAGCATAGTAAAGAGACAGTGCTGGAATGTTGAGTGCTATCTGAACATTCCACAGGATAGATACTGATAACCATTCAACAGTTTTTTTTCCCCCCAAACTTATGGCATTCCAGCTGTTCAAAAGTTATAAGTTTCAGCTTGCTCCACCAGCAAGAAATTGGTTCTACAACAGCTAGAGAACCACGTGTTGCAAGAAACAGCTTTAGACAGTGACGACGCATTACATTGGACATTCTTCATTGAACCCAACTGGATATTTTAAACTTGATCTCCAGGGTAATGTTGCAATATATTACATTTTTGGGGATTAATAAATCGCTTTTTAAAAAGGCGGAACTTCCGCTTGTTTGCACCTCCCCGGCACTTTTTTTGGGGGGGTTTCAACAGGTACCTGCGCCCATTTCCAGGTCAGATTGCCGCAGTGATCTACGAGGATGTTCGGCCCTCTCCCTCCAGCCTTCTGGGAGACAGGTCTCAGAAGAGTGCAAACAGGGATTGCCACTCCAAACAGGCCTACCTAAAATAAAGTTCACCTTTCAGGAACCGAGGGTGCTGGCAATGCACTAGGCAATTGAGGAAAAATTATGATCACAAATCGCAGTGCACCTTGCGCATGCGCAATAAGAACCTGGCTGTAAAGCCAGACGGCTTCACTGCTAGCTTTCCTTACCCAAGATGCTGGTGCCTGCACCCAAAGCTGATCGAAGAATTGGCTCTGGTGAGGACATCGCTGGATCCCAGGACAGATAAGTGTACTTATATTAAAAGTCAGCAGCTAAAGTATTTATAGCTGCTGACTTAGTTATTTGGGGGTAAACTGGAGGTCTTCTTTAATAAAGATACTTAGTAAGCATACTGCCCCCACGAGACTTGGGTCTAGTCCCTGGTTGGTCAGGCATCCAGTGCAAAATTGAGGGAGGGGGTTGCTTCTTTGTTCACAATACGTTAAAGTGACAGGTTGTTATTATGGAGGTGAAGCCAGTGGAAAATTACATAAAGCAAATCAATAGTAATTTTGCCTATTTATTTAAGGTTGCGTCCTGCAGTGGTTGTATTAATATTTCACCTAAAGACTTTTAGAAAACCATTTTTACATTCATCGGTGTGTGTACATGCACATATACAATATCTCACAAAAGTGAGTACACCCCTCACATATTTGGAAATATTTTATTATATCTTTTCATGTGACAACACTGAAGAAATAACACTTTGCTACAATGTAAAGTAGTGAGTGTACAGCTTGTATAACAGTGTAAATTTGCTGTCCCCTCAAAATAACTCAACACACAGCCATTAATGTCTAAACCGCTTGCAACAAAAGTGAGTACACCACTAAGTGAAAATGTCCAAATTGGGCCCAAAGTGTCAATCTTGTGTGGCCACCGTTATTTTCCAGCACTGCCCTAACCCTCTTGGACATGGAGTTCACCAGAGCTTCACAGGTTGCCACTGGAGTCCTCTTCCACTCCTCCATGACGACATCACAGAGCTGGCGGATATTAGAGACCTTGCGCTTCTCCACCTTCCATTTGAGGATGCCCCACAGATGCTCAATCGGGGTTAGGTCTGGAGACATGCTTGACCATTCCATCACCTTTCCCCTCAGCTTCATTAGCAAGGCAGTGGTCATCTTGAAGGTGTGTTTGGGGTCGTTATGTTGAAATACTGCCCAGTGGCCCAGTTTCCAAAGGGAGGGGGATCATGCTCTGCTTCAGTATGTCACAGTACATGTTGGCATTCATGGTTCCCTCAATGAACTAACTCCCCAGTGCCAGCAGCACTCATGCAGCCCCAGACGATGACACTCCCACCACCATGCTTGACTGTAGGCAAGACACACTTGTCTTTGTACTCTCATCTGGTTGCCGCCACACACGCTTGACACCATCTGAACCAAATAAGTTTATCTTGATCTCATCAAACCACAGGGCATGATTTCAGTAATTCATGTCCTTAGTCTGCTTGTCTTCATCAAACTGTTTGCGGGTTTTCTTGTGCATCATCTTTAGAATAGGCATCCTTCTGGGACGACAGCCATGCAGACCAAATTTATTGCAGTGTGCGGCGTATGGTCTGAGCACCGACAGGCTGACCCCCCACCCCTTTACCCCTGCAGCAAGCATACGTCTATTTCCCAAAGACAACCTCTGGATATGACGCTGAGCACGTGCACTCAACTACTTTAGTTGACCATGGCGAGGCCTGTTCTGATTGGAACCTGTCCTGTTATAACCGCTGTATGGTCTTGGCCACCGTGCTGCAGCTCAGTTTCAGGGTCTTGGCAATCTTTTAGTAGCCCAAGACATCTTTATGTAGAGCAACAATTCTCAAGAGAAAGAGAGAGAGAAAGAAACCTGCTCCCCATTACCACCTGAAACCTTGCAACACTAATGAGACACATGACACTGGGAAAGGAAATGGGTAATTGAGCCCAAATGGATATTTTCCGTTAGGGGGTGTACTCACTTTTGTTGCCAGCCGTTTAGACATTATTTGCTGTGCGTTGAATTATTTTGAGGAGACAACAAATTTACACTGTTATGCAAGCTGTACAATTCACCACTTTACATAGCAGCAAAGTGTAATTTCTTCAGTGTTGTCACGTGTACGTGTGTGTGTGCGTGTGTGTGTATTCAAGTTTATTTTTTTCCCCTCAATGTACACACAGCACCCCATATTGACAGGAAAACACAGAATTGACATTTTTGCAGATTTATTAAAAAAAGAAAAACTGAAATATCACATGGTCCTAAATATTCAGACCCTTTGCTCAGTATTTAGTATTTGCACCCTTTTGATCTAATACAGCCATGAGTCTTTTTGGGAAAGATGCACCAAGTTTTTCACACCTGGATTTGGGGATCCTCTGCCATTCCTCCTTGCAGATCCTCTCTAGTTCTGTCAGGTTGGATGGTAAACGTTGGTGGAAAGCCATTTTTAGGTCTCTCCAGAGATGCTCAATTGGGTTTAAAGTCAGGGCTCTGGCTGGGCCATTCAAGAACAGTCACAGAGTTGTTGTGAAGCCACTCCTTCGTTATTTTAGCCGTGTGCTTAGGGTCATTGTCTTGTTGGAAGGTAAACCTTCGGCCCAGTCTGAGGTCCTGAGCACTCTGGAGAAGGTTTTCGTCCAGGATATACCTGTACTTGGCCGCATTCATCTCTTTCCCTCGATTGCAACCAGTTGTCCTGTCCCTGCAGCTGAAACCCCCCCTCCCCCCACAGCATGATGCTGCCACCACCATGCTTCACTGTTGGGACTGTATTGGACAGGTGATGGGCAGTGCCTGGTTTTCTCCACACATACCGCTTAGAATTAACACCAAAAAGTTCTCTTGGTCTCATCAGACCAGATAATCTTATTTCTCACCATCTTGGAGTCCTTCACGTGTTTATTAGCAAACACCATGCGGGCTTTCATGTGTCTTGCACTGAGGAGAGGCTTCCGTCGGGCCACTCTGCCATAAAGCCCAGACTGGTGGAGGGCTGCAGTGATGGTAGACTTTCTACAACTTTCTCCCATCTCCCGACTGCATCTCTGGAGCTCAGCCACAGTGATCTTTGGGTTCTTCTTTACCTCTCTCACCAAGGTTCTTCTCCCCCGATAGCTCAGTTTGGCCGGACGGCCAGCTCTAGGAAAAGGGTTCTGGTCGTCCCAAACGTCTTCCATTTAAGGATTATGGAGGCCACTGTGCTCTTAGGAACCTTAAGTGCAGCAGAATTTTTTTTGTAACCTTGGCCAGATCTGTGCCTTGCCACAATTCTGTCTCTGAGCTCTTCAGGCAGTTCCTTTGACCTCACGATTCTCATTTGCTCTGACATGCACTGTGCGCTCTAAGGTCTTATATAGACAGGTGTGTGGCTTTCCTAATCAAGTCCAATCAGTATAATCAAACACAGCTGGACTCAAATGAAGATGTAGAACCATCTCAAGGATGATCAGAAGAAATGGACAGCACCTGAGTTAAATATACGAGTGTCACAGCAAAGGTTCTGAACACTTAGGACCATGTGATATATTTTAGTTTTTCTTTAATAAATACGTTGACTACGGAAATACGTCGACATGTGTGAAAGGCGTCGATGCGTCACACGTTGCGAGTTGCAGGTCAATACACCCCCACCGCGGCTTTCAGCGCGGTGCTTCTCTCCCACACACGATCACCGCTGACTGTCCCCTATCCTCCGAGTCCCCATCCGTCCTTCTCCATGCTGCTGTGTCTCCCTCTCTCCTCCGTTCATCTGTCCCTCTCTCTTCTCCGTGTCCCCCTCCATGCTGCTCCGTGTCTCCCTCTCTTCTGTGTCCCCCTCCATGTTGCTCTCCCCCTCTTCTCCGTGCATCTGTCCCCCTCTCTTCTCCCCCTCTGTGCTGCCGTCCCCCTCAGTATCTCAGGATGGAGAGCGGAGGTAGGAGCCGGTAAAGCCGGCTCCTTAGTTTTCTGAATGGACTGAGTGATCACTGACTGTCCATTCACATAACTGAAACATTGTAACCTCCTGTGATTGCGATGTCTCAGTTAACGAATGAAGAGAAGCCGTTGTCTTCTCTCCATTCATTATCAGTGCAACTGAGGCTGCTGAGAAAGGGACTGGGGAATCCGTGTCCCTAGTCCCTTTCCCTGTCTCAAATGGGAGATGTCAGAAGTCTGTTAAGACCCCTGAAATCCCACCATAGCCCCCCAACAGGGCTGATAAAAAAAAAAAAAAATATTGCAATAAATAAATAAAAAAAAAAAAAAAAAAAAAAGGTAAGATAAAAGAATACACACACAAATTAATAAATTGGTGAGAGAGAGTAATACTAATAATTCTTGACTTGGGGCATGCAGTGTGTGTGTAGCCAGCGCACACACATATATATTAGAGCTGCAACTAACGATTATTTTATCGGTCGACTAATCTAGCGATTATTTTTTGCGATTAGTCAGACTAACGATTTTTTTACTTAATCTAGTGTTTTTTTTTTGATTAGCTAATTAATCCTTTGGATAACTTTACAAAAAATAAGTACATAAAAAAAGGGGTAAGATAAAAGAATATAACTACATACAATTTATATATATATTATATATATATAAATAAATTGTATGTAGTTATATTCTTTTATCTTAACTTTACAAAAAATAAGTACATAAAAAAAAGGGGTAAGATAAAAGAATATAACTACATACAATTTATTTATATATATATATATATATATATATATATATATATATATATATATATATATATATATATATATATATAAATTGTATGTAGTTATATTCTTTTATCTTACCCCTTTTTTTTATGTACTTATTTTTTGTAAAGTTATCCAAAGGATTAATTAGCTAATCAAAAAAAAAAACACTAGATTAAGTAAAAAAATCGTTAGTCTGACTAATCGCAAAAAATAAATCGCTAGATTAGTCGACCGATAAAATAATCGTTAGTTGCAGCTCTAATATATATGTGTGTGCGCTAGCTACACACACACACACAAATGTAACTGTATGCCCCAAGTCAAGAATTATTACTTTTATTATTACTCTCTCTCACCAATTTTAATGTCATCCGTCTAAAACAGCTCGTATAGATACAGCGTATTCCATAAGTCTAACACTCTGCTCTTCGTGTCTTTCATGTTAATGATATTTAACAGAACAGAGGATACAGCTTCATGCTACACTCCCACATAAACATCCTGGCTATTTTTAGCACACCTACTTTCCAATCTGAGAGCCGTGCTCATCTCCACTGTCGCCCACTCAAAAGGGAAACGATTTGTTTACTACATTCAGAAAGCAGTATTTATATTACATTCATACGTTCAAGGTGAGCTTTACTATTCAGCTGGATGAGCTTGGTGAACATTTACCTCAGTACTGAGGTAGTATTCTCAGTAGTGAGAATAATTGTAACAGATAATTGTCACCAGCATTGCAGAATTACTAATTTCATTAGAAAGCACACACATTCCACAACATTGCAAAATGAAAAGGTGAAAAGAAACAATACTCAAAATCGAATTCCCTTCAATCATGATAAATTGTGTCTGTGTTCTCCCAACTCTGTAAATATTGGCAAGCACACCATGGATCTAAATTGAAGAAACATCACCACATACCCCATCAGGAGCGACTCAACAAAAACCTAGCTACCTACCTCCTGAGTGCCACTCCCCTGCCCAGGTTTAGTAATGCTGCCTTGTTCTATGGTACCCATTTATACATTTATCATATGGTGCCGTTTAATGTTTTAGGTTTTGTATTGCTGAATTCCTTGAATACTAAATAAAAAAAATGATCACATTACAAAAAAAAGTGCAACGCTTTGGAGCTGTGCAGGGCCCCTTCATCAGGCATGTGATATGTGCATACAGTTGTGCAGAGTATTTAAAACATAACTCCACTTTTGTTGAGGAAAAAAAAAAAAAAAAAAATCCCCTCTGGGTAATCTATGTACATTGCAAAGATTATAACAAACATTGTTGCAGATTCCTACCTTTTGTTATTCTGAAGAAATCCCTGTGTGTTTGTCTGTGCCTCTGTTCTAAGTGAGTGAAATTGGAGTGGTTTCATAATTAACTGTCAGGCGTGGAGTTGAAGGACACTAATGAGGAAATCTGCTGGGCCTGCATCTCTTTAGACATGTTCCTATTGAAAGTATCTCTCTCAAAAAAAAAATGATTTTTGTTGCAAGGGATGCCTGAAATCTGATTTGTATCTTAGGCAGACTTCTGGGAAAATTGGTGAGTCAATCACACAAGCAGGAAATGTTTCTGGGGAGTGATCAGTACACACACTGTGTACAGAACAGCTCCAGGTAGCCATAGTGTAATTTTCTGAGAATACATTGCAATGACTGCAGATTGAAAAGGAAAGGTAACATTTTTAACAACATTCAATTACAATATGATTAGTGTCACAATTATATGCATTATTTTTTCTTTATTTGCTATATTCTTTCCCCCACGAAAGTGGAGTTACCCTTTAAATGACCATACACCAATCAAGAAGAAAAAAAGCAAGAATCCCATCACCTAGCATAAATTAACTTTTTTTGTAATGTGATCTTTCAATAAAAAAAATGTTAGGCCTTATTTGAAGATCCATGCTGGTGAATATTTACAGTATTGTGCATGCTCCATTATCCAGCTGGTGGTCGCTGCAGTACCTTTGAGAGCTCATTCCAGGAATGTGTGCGATGGGGATATGGACAGTGTGCTCTCCCAACTTCTCATTTGACAGCTGAGGGTGTTTAGTCACATGAGTGAATGGCTAAAAACACTCTTATTTTTGCTCACATAGAAGGTAAGCTTTTTTTCTGAAACTTTACACGGGTTATGATAAGGTGTTAATACAGATGCAAACAGTGTTTACTGACATTCCAAATTATTCTGTATTCACATGCAGTAGATCCATGGATCTCTCTGGAAGAATATTGCTTTAAAAAAAAAAAAAAAAAAAAAAAAAGAAGAAGGAAAATCTCCATACAGAGGGTAATTTTGAGCACAGCGGCCAGGGCAGCAGCTGCAGAACCTTGCGGTACATCTCCAGTTCCGGCCTGGCTCCATACAAGCTAAGGGAACATTCTTTCATTTTACACATTCGTATTTCTCTTAACAGAATACACAGCCAAAGTACATAAGGAAAGGAATGTCAAAATACTCACTGGCTCTGTCAGTGCTGCGTCCTTCTCCAAAAACTGGACCACGCAATATGCCAACTATTAACGGGAAGAAAAAAAAATATATTTCATTATGCAGTATGGCTTCTAGATTCCGACAGATCAGTTTGGATAGTCTAGTAAATTAAACCGCACATAAGCATAATGTGATATACATTGCATCATCATGCAAGTATTTCTAAAACCTAAACTTTTTTTTATAAAAGTAGGTTAAAAAGTTAGGTATGAATGTTTTAAATCAAAATCTTTTTTTAAATTATTGATTTAATTTTTTTTTTTTTTTTTTTTTTAGGGAGACTCAGCAAGAAGTGAGAGGAAATCAATCCAAAGGATGGGAAATCCTCTCTGAAAGTTGTGACCTTCCCAACCTTATTCTTTTCAGAGACATTTTAAAGAGTGATTTTCAAAAATGTCATCAAGTCCCATCAGCACTAACAGGAAGAGAAGAGAGGTGATCCTGCCACGTTCCAGCTGAAAAAACAAAGACGTGGGTGAGAGGGCCACAAGAAATGGCCTGGCGGGCCGTATTAAGCCCACGGGCCTTGTGTTTGACATGTGCTGTAAATAAACCAGTGTATAAAAAAAAAAAAATTAATGAAAAAAAGAAAGAAAAAAAATGCTAACTCAAGGTTAGTGCCAGGGTTAGAGTCAAGGTAAGGGTCAAAGATCAAGGTTGGGGTCAATGGGCAGATTAACTACCGTATTTATCGGCGTATAACACGCACCCTAACTTTAAGAGGGAAGTTTCAGGAGAAAAAAACTTTCCACAGCCCCTGCGTATAACACGCAGGCACAGTTTACCCTCTATTTTCATGGTAAAAAAGTGAGTGTTATACGCCAATAAATACAGTATATTTACTATATTTTTGGAAGGATTATTTTTTCTTTTTAAAAAAAAGGCATTTTTTATATTAGTGTCCGTTAGCTTTAGTGTGTTTTAGGCAAGATAAAAAATAAATAAAAAATAAATGCCAAAATGTGTACCATTGTTTCTGGGCCCTTCTAGATTGTAAGCTCCAATGAACAGGGCCCTCCCATTTCTCCTGTATTGAATTGCATCATAACTGTACTGTCTGCCTTCATGGTGTCAAGCGCTGCACAAACTGCTGACCCTATATAAATCTTGTTTAATAATTATACTACAAACAACATACACATATGTGGTATCCATTATGGTAATAGCAAGAAAAAGCATTTTCTTAAATGTAGCCGAAAAAAAAAAAAAAAAAATTACCATTTTGGGCCAGTTGTCTAAATAAATAAAAAAAAAAAAAAAAAAAACAACAGGAGATCTGTTACAATTTACCAAAATACCACCAAATTTGTCTGAGAAAAAAATAAAAAATACTGTAGTTGTGATATGTATAGATTTACCAACGCATGTCAAAGTTGCAAAATTGTGTTCATAACGTTTGTTTTACCCTCAGTCACTAAGGGATTAAAAGTGTGTCTGTATCATGTCATATCAGGTCATGTGTTGGTTTCATTGTAAAAAATGCAAGTTAGACTTACCGGTAACTTGTTTTCCAATAGGCTTTCAGGACAGCACCCGAGAGATCATGGCTCCTCCTCCTACAGGAAACACCTCATCAATTAATTCTTTAATTGGAGGCCTCCACGTTGCTTCCTTCAGTTGTTTGTAGAGAACCTCCAGCCCCAGCTGCAACACATAAGCGACAGTTATTACATAGTATTACAGCCACAGCATAAAAAAAGGGCGGGATCCTGCTGTCCTGAAAGCCTATTGGAAAACAAGTTACCGGTAAGTCTAACTTGCATTTTTCCAAAACGTCTTTCAGGACAGCACCAGAGAGGATAATCGAGACTTACCCCATTTAGGGTGGGACAACAGCCTGTAAGACTTTCCTTCCGAAAGCCTGGTCCCCAGCCGTCATGAGATCTAATCTATAATGACGGGCAAAGGTCGTCAGACTTGTCCATGTAGCTGCCTTACAGATTTGTTCGGGGGTGGCACCAGCTTTTTCTGCCCAACTCACCGCCGAAGCTCTAGTAGAATGAGCCCTGATACTTACTGGACTCTCCTGGCCTGTAAGGGAATAGGCGTCTGAGATAGCCATTCTCAACCATCTGGCAATGGTTCCTCTAGAAGCTTGTCTTCCTTTATTTCCGGAAAATAAAATGAATAGTGCGTCTGAACGCCTAAAGTCTTTAGTAGCTTCCAGGTAACTTAAGACTGCTCTTTTAACATCCAGGGTATGGAATTCTTCTTCCTTCTTACCCGACGGATTAGAACAAAACGTAGGAAGTATTATCTCCTGGGTTCTATTTTGAACTGAGGCAACCTTTGGTAAAAAGTTAGGATCCGTCTTCAGCACAATTCTGTCTGAAAAAATAGAAAAAAATGGTTCCCTGATAGATAAAGCTTGCAGCTCACTGATCCTTCGAGCTGTTGTAATAGCTACTAGAAAAATTGTTTTTAAAGTAATTAGCTTTAGGGAGGTTAAATTGAGAGGTTCGAAAGGTTCCCTGGTCAGGGCCTGTAGAACGACTGATAAGTCCCATGACGGACAGTTTTTGATCACTATCGGTCTAGCCCGAGTGAGGGCTTTAAAGAATCTGTTTACTAGGGGTTCTGATGAAATAGATTTCTCAAAATATACCCCCAGTGCGGCAACCTGAACTTTTAGGGTACTGATCGCTAGGCCCTTGTCTGCTCCTTCTTGCAGAAATTCCAAGATAGAAGAAATCTGCTTTAATGGTCTGCCGGATGTAGTGCACCAAGAGTTAAAGACTTTCCAGACTTTGTGATATATTGCTCTGGTAACATTCTTTCTGCTAGATAGGAGGGTAGCCACCAACCTATCCGAGAATCCTTTTCTCCTTAAGAGCTGCTCCTCAGAAGCCAGGCTGTGAGTTTTAGCTTTTCTACTTCTTGGTGAAACAGCGGACCTTGTAACAGAAGGTCTTGTCTCACGGGAAGATGCCAGTATGGTTTGATCTGCATCTGTAGAAGAGCCGAAAACCAGGGCCTCTTGGGCCAGAAGGGAGTGATGAGGATTACTGTCGTATCCTCTTTCCGGATTTTTGTTATGACCTGCGGAATCAGCTGAAAAGGAGGGAAGGCGTAGCTGAGGTGAAAATTCCAACTGTGCGCCAGAGCATCTACCCCCAGAGATGACTTGTTCCTGTTCAGGGAAAAAAAGAGAGATATTTGTGTATTTTCCTGAGTCGCAAAGAGATCCACTCTTGGCTGTCCCCATTTCTTCACTATTAGATTGAAGACATCTGGATTCAATTGCCACTCCGCTTCGTACACCTGGTTCCTGCTGAGGAAATCCGCTATCCTGTTTAGGGTCCCTTTTAGATGGACCGCGGACAAGGATTGAGTATGGAGCTCTGCCCAATTTAGAATGCTCTCTGCTAGGCCTTGAAGTATTCTGCTTCTGGTGCCCCCTTGTAGGTTTATGTAAGCCACCGCCGTGGCGTTGTCCGACAGAATTTGTGTATGTCGCCCTTGGACTTCTTCTGCAAAGAACAATAAGGCCATTTCTATCGCCTTTAGTTCCCTCCAGTTTGAAGATCTCATTGCTTCCCTTGTGGACCAAGATCCCTGAGCCCAACGACCGCTCATGTGAGCCCCCCAACCCCAGGAGCTGGCATCGGTTGTTAGCCTTACCTGGGTTGGAAAGGACCATAACAGGCCTGCTGAGAGTCTTGCCTGGTTCTTCCACCACCAGAGACTCCTCTTTACTTTGGTGGGGATCTTCACCAGTGAATCTAGTGAATTCTGCTGGCGATCCCAGATTTTTAACAGAAACTTTTGCAGTGGCCTGAAATGGAGCTTTGCCCATTGTACTGCTGGTATGGAAGAGGTCAGGGTTCCTAATGCTGACATGACCCTCCTGATGGACAGAAGCTGACTGGTTTGTAAGAGTGACACAACCTTTAACAGCTTTTCCCGTTTTTCTTCTGGGAGAAAAATCTTTTGCTCCACAGAGTTGATACGGAAACCCAGGAATAACACCTCCTGAGAGGGAATCAGATTGGACTTTTGGAGGTTTAGTATCCATCCGATGGATTCTAGGTGAGCACGTGCTCTGTCCAAGTTTCTCTGAAGTCCATCTCTTGTTTGGGCAAACAGTAGCAGGTCGTCTAGATAAGGAATCACTGAAATTCCCTCTAGACGCAAGGGTGCTAGAGCTTCGGCCATTACCTTCGTGAACACCCTTGGAGAAGATGACAGGCCGAATGGAAGAGCTCTGAATTGCAGGTGTACCACCTTCTTCCCTTCTCTCAGTGCTAACCTCAGATATCTCTGAGATCTGGCAGCAATAGGAATGTGGAGGTATGCGTCCTGCAAATCTATTGACGCCATGAAGCATCCTTGACTCAGGAGGCTTCTTACTGAGAAAATGGAATCCATCCGAAATCTTTTGTATTCTACTGACAAATTCAGCATTTTTAGATTTAGGATGAGGCGGTACTTTCCTGAAGGTTTCTGTACAAGGAAAACGTGAGAATAGAACCCCTGGAAGAACTCCCTTGTTGGAACCGGAACAATGACTCTCTGGGATATCAGTTCCTGAATTAGGGACTTCATGGCGAGTGCCTTGACCGGATCCCTCGGGACGTTTGTCACTAGGAATCTCTTTGGGGGTTCTTCCGTGAATTCCACCACATATCCTTGGGAGAGCATGTTTACAATATACTGATTTGTAGTGATGTCTCTCCACTGGGGAATGAACTCCTGGAGTCTTCCCCCTACTTGGGGTGGATTGTCACTGCGGCTTTCCGGGGGTCGCAGGAGGATGGAAGAGCACTCCACTCCTACCTTTTGGTTTCTGGGAAGACCACTGCTTCCTTTTGGTTTGCGTTTTTCCTTCCTGTTGTCCTTTTTGGGGACGAAAAAAACGCTTACGGGTCTGTACCTGTTGTTTTTTGACCGGAAACGCCTTCTTTTTGTCAGCCGTACGGTCAAGAATGGACTCCAGCTCCGAACCAAATAGCAAATACCCTGCAAAGGGAATGCTACACAGTCTATTTTTAAATGCAGCATCTCCTGGCCAAGTTTTAAGCCACAATGCTCTCCTAGCAGAATTGGTCAAAGCCGCTGACCTGGCTGACATACGAATGGATTCTGCTGAAGCATCCGCAATATATGATACTGCTGCAGAAAGCGTTGTAAATGAGTCCAGAATCTCCTGTTTTGGAGAATCCGCCGTAACATGGGCCTTCATCTGGTTAATCCAGTGTTCTAAATTCCTAGCGACACAGGTTGTTGCCATTGCTGGTTTTAGATTGTTCATCACAGACTGCCAAGCCCTTTTAAGAAGCAAATCCATTCTTTTGTCCATGGGCTCCTTTAACATGCCCATGTCCTCAAAGGCAAGGTCAGTTGATTTTGAGACCTGTGAAAAAGCAGAGTCCAGTTTTGGAACCTTGTTCCAGATGGAATCCGGGTTGTCCTCAAATGGAAATCTTCTCTTATGAGACCGGGAAAAAAAAATGGCTTTTTCTCAGGTTCCAACCACTCTTTTTTAATCATGTCCGAGATTATTGAATGGACTGGAAAAACACGGCTTTTTGGATCACCCAAACCTGCATACATGTGGTCATGTAGGGAGAGCTCCTTCTTTTCCTCTTCAATCCCCAAAGTCGCATGGATTACTTTTAAAAGTCCTGCGACTTCTTCAAGCGACATTTTGTACTTAGAAGCGCTCTCTGCTTCATTTTCTTCCTCCTCAGAGTCTGTTCCATCTGGAGCAAGGGAAGCAGATTCTTGGGAAGCGTCTATCGGACCTCCCAATAATATTTGAGAGCCGTCTTGGGGTTCTGAAGAAGGCTGCGGAGCCCTAGGTTCCCTTGAAGGGCCTGGTTCTTCTCTTAGGTTTGACCTAAAAGCTTGAAAGGTGGCACGGAGTTCATCCTTAATTGTAGATACTAGATCGCCACAAAAGGATGGAGACTCTTCCCTGACTACATTTGCAGTGCAATCTGCACAAAGCGACTTGGTCCAAGCCTCGCTTAACTTTTCCTTGCAGACAGGGCACCTTCTCTTCACTGGTTGAGCAGAACTTTTGGCCTGCACAAACAGAAGAGAAAAAAAAAAACCAGGGACCACGCTAAGAAAAAACTGTTACACAGTACAAATCAATACACCCAGGTGCACATAGGAAAAAAACACTTTCACTTCCTTGTGCCCCGCAAGCCATTCACCACCACCATCAACTTTTACAAAAAGACCCCTAGATATTATGCAGACATGCTAAATCACCAGCCACTGCACCACCAGGGAGATGGGGGGTGGGGGAGATGGAGGGGGGAGAAGGGTGAATACCCCCCCCTCTACAGGAGAAAGCGGCCCAGTGTAAAATAGGACACAGTCCCTTACCTTAGCCTTGCTGGTGCCTTGGCTTGCCCCCTTATCCGCTGCATCGCTATCCATAGCTGTCTGCGGATGCGTGGTGAAGAGAAAACGCCGGTTCCAGATTCAAAAACGCCGCCGCGCTGACCTGGAACCGGAACTTTAAGGCACCAGGTGACCCTGCCCTCTCCCTCTGCGCTTTGCGGCCGGAAATGACTCGCGCGCCGACCCGGAAGTGCTGCCTCTTCCCATACAGGACGTGGCCGAGGCTCTCCTCGGCCACCAGAACAATGGCGGCCGCCGCAGAGCTCCACGCCGCTTTCGCCAGCGGTCGGTGAGAGTACAGCAACCACCGCTCTGAAGAAAAAAGGAGGCAGCCCTCCCGGGCTGTACAGGCTCTCCCCGAGCACGGAAGAGGGAGAGGGAGCCCACGGGACCGTCCATGCTAGGAGGTAAGTGGGAGGATCAATCTCCAAAAAAAAAAAAAAAAAACTGATTTGAGAACCTTGTCTCCCAGGAAAGCCCTGAGAGATCGTGGCTCTCCCAGAGGTGTTCCTCCAGCTGGAGGAAACACAAAAAACTGAAGGAAGCAACGTGGAGGCCTCCAATTAAAGAATTAATTGATGAGGTGTTTCCTGTAGGAGGAGGAGCCATGATCTCTCGGGTGCTGTCCTGAAAGACGTTTTGGAAAGTGCTGCTTTTTTCTATACAATGGCTGCAAATGTATTAGTCATGACAGCTACTGATAAACCTCTACAACTGTCAATGAATTTGAAACCTGAATAGAGAATGCATCTTACAAGGCTGACTTGCTCTCTTTATGAAAAGGAGCTTTAAAAAAACAATATATACTGCGGTTCTGGAGTGAGCAGTGTGATTCTACAAACTGGCTACGTGCGTTCATTCTGGGAGCTCCCAATTCAATTATAAAAGTAGGAACAGGTGCAAAGACTTGACACTTCTCAACGTGACAGCAGGAAGGCACTACACTGACCTGTGCATGAAACAGAGCCAGGCCCTTAGCTGTGTGCATAGGAATCAGGACTTTCATTAGGAATTGCTTGTGCTCAGCTTTTAACGGTAATGCAAATCCATTGATGATGCTGTGATGAAAACATAAGAGATTTTAGTAAGGAGTCATATCCTGAAATATAAAAACACATCATCCAAAATTCACTAGAGGAAATCTCTACAAGTTTGCAAAAAAAGCTCATTAAATAGAATGCAGTATACTAAAGTTGTGTTTATAGGGGAACATAAAAAAAAAAAAAAAAAAAAAAGGCATAAAACAGCAAGCCTCGTTTAGTGGCATGTGTACCCTGGAGGGTTCATCTAATGTGTTCACTTGATACTTCTGCTTATCCACTTGCTGACCAGTCCCTGGACTTCAAGTGGTTATACCGGGATGGAAGGCATCATCCCTATACCAATATTTAGAGCCGAAGGTCGAATCTCTTGTAAAAGCAATCCTACCAGGAGCCTTGATCAACCAGCCAGCACTTCTGACGGCTGGTCACAGAGCCGAACAAAGACCAGTTAGGCTTTGGTTCCACTATGCGATATAGTATGCAGAAAGTGATGACATTATATTAAGTGCCCCCCTCCCCCTGTGCAAAGGCAAATGCACGTGTCAGTCCTGCACGCATGCAAACAGTGATTGTCCCACACATGGGAGGCATCACCGCAAACCTCAGATCATGGGCAATAATTCTAGCACCAGACCTCCTGTGTAAACCTAAAGTTGTAACCTGTAAAGGCTTTTAAATTGTTACCTATGGAAAGCAGAATTTACACAGTTTGTCGCCGTTGCACGGGTGTGTGCAATTTTAAAGCATGACATGTTTGGTATCCATTTACTCAGCCCAACATCATTTTTTAGAATAAAAAAAAAAAGTGGGTTATGTATTGTGTTTTCTGCATTAAAATTCAAAAAGTGTAATTTTTTTATTGCTTTTGAAAAACTGCTCTGCAAATACTGTGCAACATAAATTGCAAAACCCACCAATTTATTCTCTAGGGCATCTGCTTTAAATATATGTTTGGGGGTTTTAAGAAATTTTCTAGCAAAAAATAAGTGTAAACAAAAAGTGCCAGAAAAGGCCTGGTCTTAAAGTGGTTATAATAGGAAATGTAACGTAAGCTCATAGTTTTAGTGGATAGCATGTCTTAAGCATATGATGGATATCAGCCAAAATCTTTAGTTGTTTAAAAACATAACAGATTTGGAAAAAAGAAAATACATAATTAGGGGCCATTAGTAACAAATTCACCAATGTTTCAGGATACTAAGGAGATGCACTCTGTGAATGCTGGCTTTTATATATTGTAACATACATTAACCACCTTCCTACCACCGTATAGTTAAAAAAAAAATCTGGGGGAGGTGGACACTTGATTCTCGAGTGTCATTTAGACCCCTTTCACACTGGAGCGGTGCGCTAGCAGGACCGCTCCAAAAGTCCTGCTAGCCGCATCTTTGGAGCGGTGAAGGAGCGGTATGTTTATCGCTCCTGCCCGTTGAAAGAAATGGGACACCGCGGCTATACCACCGGCAATGTGCCTCTGTAGAGGCGCATTGCCGGTGGAATTAAACCTTTTTCGGCTGCGAGCTGGGGTAAAATTGCACCGCTAGCGGCCGAATACCGCCGCAATTCTGGCGGTAAAGTGCCGCTAAAATTTGCGGCGCTTTACCGCCACCGCACCTCCCACTCCAGTGTGAAGGGGGCCTTATACACAGCACTCCAGAAATAAAGCATGGTGGCCAGTTTGCCCATTAAAGGTCTTTGATTCAGCTGATTTTAGCTCACATCATAGACAATAGGCAGAGAGGCTCTATGCTTTGTGAAGGTTGTGTTGGCCAATCACAGCAATCACAAATGTAAACACTGCTTGTGTTAACATCTGAAAGCCTGCCCATTCTTCCTCTGCCAATGCTCCTTCCGATCCGCTTTCTTCCTCCTCTCATATCGCTTTCCCTCAATGATTCTGAGAGTAAAACTGCTCACACTGATCATGAACGATAAGGGTGGTGGGGTGGCACACCGACCATCACTAAGCAGCAAGGGGGTACACACAGGTGCCATACAGTCCTTCAAGTGGCACAGACTACCAAAGTTAGGAGGGAAGCCAGCACTGAATACCAATGTTATGGGGGGTACTCACCCCCGGTTACAATTAATAAAGGAGCCCAACACCTAAAATTGACTATCACCATGAAAAGGTGCCAACTCCTTACCAATAACATTTTTGAGCAATATATACTCTTGACCCCTGCATGCTGACTGCTTCATCGTTTATGCTATGTCCTAAACTAAACATTATTGGGGCGTTTAAAAAAAAAAAAAAAAAAATCAAGAAATGAGATGCATAGTTTTTTTGTTTTAAATTGGAGGTCCTTTTTCCTTAAAAACAAAACAAAAAAACAGTGGATATTAAAAATACCACCAAAAAGAAACCTCTACGATATAAAATTAATTTGGGTGCAGTGTTGCATTAGAAATTGTCAGTCAGGCCATAACATCTTTATGATCATTCCTATAATCTCTAGTTTTCTATGATGCAAGCTAAAATCTTTTAAACAAATAAATTACCTGCCCAGTATTTCCAACAATTCTGCCACACCATTAAAATGCTCAGTTTCATAGATAAACCTGTAAAAAAAAAAAAAAAAAATTCAATATTCTACCTTTTGTCAATCAGGGACACAAGTGCAACAAATTAGTCAATTTTATGACGTCACAAAAAATATTCCTACAAGAATCCCAATGCACTGTGCAATCACAACCCGATACTAGGCCCCGCACAATACAGCCCCAACTTACCTGAGCTTGGAAGCCACATTCAAATATAATAAGGAATGGCATTCTACACAAAAAAAAGTTAAGGCTATAGTTGGTCTTCAAGACTTAGTAAAGCCAGCCCTATTATGTTCCTTTGTCCATAATTACTATTAAACGCCCCAAATAATGGAACAAGATTATCTTCAGAGATGCACACAGAGAAAGGTTTTATGAATAATAAAAAGGTAATAGCCACGACTTGTTGCTGACCTTGACCTCACCGATCACATCCCTACCTAACTTGTATGCTATTTTGCAGCCTTTCTCCAACATTTCCGGATTGGCAATTAATCATAGTAAGTCAAGAGCACTGAACTTATCTTTGCTAAGCTCCACTCAGGCTACGCTTGAAAAATCATTTCAATTCCGATGGGAATCCACAGCTCTCCCTTATTTAGGCATACAGCTGACCTCATCTATTGGTGAGTTGTACAAAGAGAATTATCCAGCCCTTTTCAAACGGCTAACAGCTGACATGGCTAAGTGGCAGGTTCACCCGCCATCGTGGTTTGGCAGACTTCACTCAATTAAAATGAATGTTCTACCTCGATTATTGTATTTCTTCCGTACCTTGCCAGTTTCATTGGCCCGTGATGACCTTAAACGATTCCAGAATAAAGTACTACAGTTTATTTGGGGTGATAAGAGACCCAGGGTGAATAGGAGCACTCTATACACGTTGAAGCGGAGAGGAGGACTTGGTCTTCCAGACTTATTAAAATATTTTTATGCTGCCCAGATAGCACAACTTACAAGGTTTCACTCCCAACAGGCACAGGCCATTTGGATGGCTATGGAATCTTATTCCTGCCGTCCCAAACCTATTTCTTATATTTTATGGCTCCCTATCAAGGAGCGACCTCCTATACTTTGCCCTACTTTATCCATGTCACTGGAACTATGGGACAGACTCTCCAGATCTCACAAATTCAAATCTCCTCATTCTCCACTGACACCTCTGCTTCAAAATAAAGCATTCACCCCGGGTCTCACTCCACTAGCGTTCGAATGGTGGACTAATAAGGGTTTTAAGTGTATTGCTGACTTGTGCGATCATAGAGGTATGCTGACCGAACGGACTATGGCTGACAGACATCAAATGCCTCCAGCGGAGGGTTATAGGTTCGCCCAAATCTCACATTATGTACAAACCCTGGCTCGCAAGAGCAACCTAGCAACCCAAACTCCCATGGAACATCTATGCAAAAATTATGATAAAATTAAAGGACATTTATCTGCTATATATTCGATATTGCTGAGTGTATCGACAAAGCTGACTTATATGGTCCAATGGGAGACCGACTTGCAGGAAACCCTGGATCTGGACGAATGGCATAGGATAGCCGAGACAGCATCTCGTTCGCTCGTCAATACTTCAATAATTGAGGCCAATTATAAGGTTCTACTGAGGTGGTATATGGTGCCGGTCAGACTGGCAACTTTTGTCTCAGGAGCTAGCCCGTTGTGCTTTAGAGGATGTGGCCAGATGGGCACCACCTATCATATTTGGTGGACATGCCCAAAGGTCCGGAGGTTTTGGATCAGGGTGTATAATTTAGTTTACTCCCTTACCCAACTAAACCTAACTAAATCAGCTAAGCAAGCACTACTGGGGGGAGGAGATGTGGAAGCCTCCAAGTCCTGCAAGAGGCTCTTGACATTTATTTTTATTTCAGCCAAAATCACTATTGCTAGGAACTGGAAATCGGCAGCTCTACCATTCGATCAGCTTAAAGGCAAATTGTCTTGGTTGATGCTAAACGAACGCTTGACCGCTCTGGCCCAAGATAAAATGAAACTGTTTCATGGAGTTTGGGACCCATGGCTTCGTTACCTAACTAATGACCCGGGGATGTTTACAGCATAGCCTAGGGGATTAGGTTGAGATGTCTGGATGCTGAATCGGGGCTCCCCCCCCCTCCCTCCATTCCCCCCTCCTCAACTGTCCTTTCCTTACTCTGTCTCCTTCCTTCTATTCTTTGTCACTGTCCTCTTTCCTCTCTTTTGAAATTTGTTTGTTTATTTTTGGAGTCGGATCCAGACCTTAGAGGTTTGTGCTGCTCCCTGTTTTCTCAGCTCCTACGGGACCATTGTCAGTCTGATCGGACCTCTGGGCTGCCCACATGGCCGGCTGAGTTGCGCCCCCCCCGATAGATGGATGGGGGGGCGGCTCATCTGGGTGGACGGTTCAGATATGATCTGCGATGCTAATAGGGGTTAACGGCTCTACGGAGCTTCGGACTACTCCAAGGACCCCTACACTTGGTGATCTTCATTGTGTTACCCCAAATGTTGATTGTGACTGTACAATGTTATGTGGCGACTTTTATACATTTTGTATGACAAAACTTGAATAAAAAGATTGAAACACAAAAAGGTAATAGCCATCTTGCAGCATTTGTTGGGTAGAACTTTTACGCTAAAACATTTTAGAAGGAGCAGCAAGTTTGAAGGTAAAACAAAACTGGGCAGGTATGGGGAAATGGGGTACTGTGCACAGTCGTATCTGCAAACCAAAACAAATGTGGTACCTGAGAAAAATGTTGTTAATCTGCTTTCTGATGAATGCTCTTAGGCCAAGAAACTTGCCATATATTCGATGTAGTACAGTCTTCAAAAACTCTCGCTCCCTTGGGTCTTCACTGTCAAACAGCTCCAGCAGCTAAATACAGGAGTGTAGATATTATAAAACAACTCAGGGAATTTAAAGCAGGATTGTGCCAATTTTCCATAAGGCAAGAGCAATAATCCACCTTTCAGTGAATCAACTCCAGTAATGTACAACCTAACCGCCTGCCTTACTGTGCACCTCAGCTTTGTTCCTCACTGATTTAAATTGATATTTTAAAGCAAAATGACTTTAATATGTCATACTTGCCTGCTCTGCAAAGTGGCTTTGCACATGGAAGCCCAGATCCTTCTCTTCTCGGGTCCCTTGTTGGATCTCCTGACCTCTCCCTTCTGCCGAATGCCCCCAGAGCAAGCAGCTTGCAATGGGGGCACCCAGGCAGGCTTTCTCCTGAGCCGTGGCTCTACAGGTCTATTCACACACAGAGCTGTGGCTTGGCCTCGCCCCCTCCATCTCTTCTTTGGCTCACTGTTTGTTATTGACAGCAGAGGGAGCCAGCGGCCTATGCTGCTGTCTCAGCCAATGAGAAAGGAAAGGAGAGTCCCTGGGGAGCCAAGGCACTAGTGGACATGGTTTGATCACGATGGGGCTCAGGTAAGTATTAGGGGAGACTGTGGGGCTTCTGTGCATTTTTTTTTTACCTTCATGCATAGAATGTAAAAAATCTTGAGCCTTTAGGCCCTTTTCACACTGAGGCGTTTTTACCGCGTTTTCGCGGTAAAAATAGCGCTGTAATAACGCCTGAAATAATCCTGCCCCAGCATTCTCAATGTGAAATCTCTGAGGGCTTTCACATTGAGGCGTTTTGCTGGCTGGGCGCTGAAAAAAATCCTGCAAACAGCGTTTTTAGAGCAACTTTAGGGCGCATAAAATAGCGCTGTAAAAACGCCTATCCCCATTGAAATGGGATTCGTGGTAAAAACGCGGTAAAAACGCATAGACATAAGCGTTGTTAAAAAATAGCGCTAACGCCTATGTGTTTTTACCGCGTTCGCGCTAATTTTAGCGCCAACGTGGCAAAAACGCATAGGCGTTAGCGCTATTTTTACCGCGATCGCGGTAAAATATGTCATTTTTTTGCGTTTTTTCAACGCCTCAGTGTGAAAGGGGCCTTAGAACCACTTTAACCAAGGATTTAACAAGTATGACACCACTAGAATCTATGCAGTGTAAACAGGTCTGCCTTCAATTAATCACTTTTACTGCCATGGACAAAAGGGTTATGTTGGGACGAAACCGCTTGCAGCAGGCCAGAACAACTTTTACCTTAGGATTCCCCAACGCTATATGCGAATGCTTGCTGCAGCAACCACAAACTTAGGAAGGCATAAATGTTCCCCCAGAGTCTGACAACTCTTCTTTGGCTCACTGGCTGTGATTGACAGGAGAGGTAGCTAATGGCCTATGCTGCTGTCTCAGCCAATGAGGAAGCAGAGTTCCTGGGGAGTCAAGGCCATCGTTGGATCGCAATGGGGCTCAGGTAGGAATTAGGGGAGGCTGTGGGGCTTTTGCACAGTTTTTTTACCTTCATGCATACAATTCATGAATAGCTGGGATCAGTGGCTGACAAGCTTCCGACTGCAGCCATTCATAAAACAGTGTGAAAGCGCCCCCCCCCCACCCACCACCAACACTTCAGTGTGTGCACTCCATGTGCTGTCCACTACCCACGGTCTCTGCCATTGCTTCCCGCAATCAGATTTTTGTGTTCAATCCTGCAGGGTCAACCTCCCTGCAGGGCCACTTTCTTCACCCAGCCCTAGCGTTCTTCCCTGCAACCCCCCTGTGAACTTCCTCCCTTTGGTCTTTAGCAACAGATAACCGTTTAGATACACAATGTTTAGGCAACATGTAAACATGCTGGGGATGAATCAGTGTAGAGCACAATAAAGCTTGGCTACAGTCGGCACACTTTACAAACCAAAGGTTTACCTGTTGCACAAATTTCTGGTCCACAAACCGCTTTGCAATACTTGGTTGAAAGTCTGGACTTTCCAAAAATCTCAGCAAAAATTCATACACCAACTGTAAAATAAAAAAAAAAGAATTTGATTTAGACATCTGTAAAATTGTAGCTTAATTTAATTATATGTGCAACAGACATAAAAAAATAATGATATACGGCAAGCTAAAACGGAGCTATAAAAATTTTGGGGACAAGGAAAGTCTTTGGTAGACACACAACCAGATTCCTAAATACACACCAAACACTTAAAAGAGAAGAATACAAGCGCCTGGTAAACAGACCCGATATAAAAATTACCTTAAAGGAGTAGTAAATTTACATGTTTTTTCACCTTAATGCATCCTATGCATTAAGGTGAAAAAACATTCGACAATACCGCCCCCCCCCGAGCCCCCGTTTTTCTTACCTGGCCCCTCGAAAGTCCCATGCTCGTCCCCGTCATCCTCTTCGTTTTTCTGCCTGGCCGCCGATTGGCTACACTGGATAGATTGAAAGCAGCGCAGCCATTGGCTGGCGCTGCTGTCAATCACATCCAATGACGCGGCACGCCGGGGGGCGGGGCCGAGTGATACAGTCGGCGGCTATGGCCGCCGCTGTATCACGGGAGCGCGCCCGCAATCACTCCACACCATGCGAGCTCACTCGCATTAAGGTGTGGAGTCCTTGCGGGGAGGAGCCAAGACAGCCGCCGAGGGACCCCAGAAGACCAGGATCGGGGCCACTGTGTGCAAAACGAGCTGCACAGTGGAGGTAAGTATAACATGTTTGTTATTTTTAAGCAAAAAAAAAAAAAAAAAAAAAGGTATAGTGCTCCTTTAAGACATCAAGTCCACCAAGGGCACTTTTACACTGAGGCACGGGGGCATCGGCGGTAAAGCGCTGCTTCTTTTATTGGCGCTTTACTGTTGTTTTAGAGACGCTTTTCAGCCACTAGCGGGGCACTTAACCCCATAGCGGGCTAATAAAGGGTTAAAAAAGTGGCGCTGCCCATTGATTTCAATAGGCAGGGGCACTTTAGGAGGGGTGTATACACCGCTCTGAAAAAGGCTCAAGAATGCTGCTTGCAGGATTTTTTGTTTTTTTGAACGTCCCGCAAGCGCAGTAACCGGCTCTCAATGCAGCCGGTTCACACAGCTCTGGGGTGGCCGCAGTCCGCATTGAAGAAGGGTCCTATGCATCTTATGGTCCGATTCAGGTGCAAATTCAGGTAAAAAACAAAAACAAACAGACCTGATTCGCACCTAAAAATCGGTGAACAGGGATGCACCGGATCCCATGCTGTGACCCCATATCGCCTCAGCATATGTGAACGGAGCCGTACAGCTCAGAAAACTACTACTGGCAACTGAATAATGCAAAGACCAATAAGCGAACCATCATGTGTGGGTACACTGAGCAGATCAGTATAACACTAAACAGACAAAGTAATCAGGATATGGCCTAAAAATTGGTAATAGGGCTACAGTACAGCTACACCAAGGTGAATCCTGGGCAAAGGCTGTACCAAAGGGCTTTGAACTCTTTCCTAGGCAAGGTTAAGAGCCACCCACACGCCATTCAAATATTAATATCAGAGCCTCAGGGGGAGAAGAAAATTAAGGTATTTGACAGCTGACTGACCAGAATAGGGTGTAACAATGGAAAAGCGCACTTAAAAAGTGTTGGTTCACATTTTCAGAAAAAAAATATAAAAATAAAGTGAACACCGTTCCACCCTCCCCTTACCCGCTGTACTACCTCCGCAGGAGTGGAGCCATCAGTGCCCGAGCAGACAGTCCAACAATCCAGAGATTTCAAATTCTCGCCCTTCTCTGTGCAGCGCTTCTGGGATAGACTAGAGCAATTCTGATTAGTCAGCACCTGCACAGTAAAAAGCGCTCTGATCCATCCCGGAAGCACTGTGCAGAGAAAAGGGAGAAGAGCAGGCATTTTAAATCCTCTAGCCGCTGAGCTGGCATGTTCAGCATCCCCAGAGGCAAGTAGAGTGGGAACCAAATGATTTTTTCCCCTGCAACCTGCGGTTGCAGGAAAGAAAACCGATCCATCTATGGTCGGCTTTACTGCTCATGTTCAGTGAGCTGTAGACAAGTCATTATTAACAGGAGGTTCCCTGAGACCTGAAAGGTCTAGCTGTAAAAAGGTTTAGAAAGAATGATCCAGGAGCATTTGTTTCTTCAGCACAAAATCGAGAAGAAACTTATTTTGTACATATAATCAAATCAAGGGATTTTTTGCCCTGCACAATAGGAAACTAGTTACCCAGCATGTTCAGGAAATTCTAATTATGTGAAAGTTACTCTGGCTATAAATAGAGCAAGGATTTCTTCATAAAAAGTGTCAACATGCATGGAGTACGGTATTAGTTCGCCTTTTCATTTTTCCTGGAAAGATCAACATTTTAACCTCATCTTGACGTTAAAGTATAAGGCCCTTTCACACGAGGCAGATCCGCTCAGTGGAGGAATCGGTCCATTGATCCCGGCTGAGCAGGTGGAGGACAGGTCCGTCTCCGCTCACTGTGCAGGGATGGCCCTGTCAGAGCCCCACTGTTCTCTATGGGGAGATCGGATAAAAAACGGACAGCATGTCCGTTTTCATTCGATCCCATCCGCTGGACGAATGGCGAACGTATCGCCATTCGTCTGTTTTCAGGGGATCTTGCCGCTGACATCCACCTGCCCATACAAGTCAATGGGTGGCCCGCTCAGATCCTCCAAAAAAAAAAAAAAAACAGACAGGTTGATCGTGTGAAAGGGGATAAACTAAAGGCAAAACTTTTGTTTTGGATAGAGTGGAGAGGGACGCCCGTCAGTTTTTATTTCTGTCTGTGTCCCTGGTAAGGATATTCCCCCTCTCCATTTGTCCTGTTTACCATTATCATTGAATGCGAGAGTAAAAGAAAAATTGTCAGTTTTAGGTTGTCCTTAGAAAAGTAATAGAGGGAAAATCTTCCAATGGGGACACACTGGTTCTGGTGACCTGGGAGTCCAAGGAATTCCCTTCATTTGCAGGTATTTCCTCTCACTTTGCCTATGCGACAGGAAGTGAAGGGAAATCTCCACAATGGGACACAGAAGTCTTAAAAATAATAATATTTTTTTGCCTATTGCTCCACTTTAAGATAAGGTCCTGATAACTGCCAGGACCTAAGATCCAAGTGGTTCAATTTAAACATTAAAAGAGATGCCTGCACTTTTACACAGTGGTTACCTTAAAGTGATTCTAAAGGCAGAAGTTTTTTTTTTTTTATCTTCATGCATGCTATGTGTGCAGCGTGCAGCCTCCCTCAGCCCCTCTAATACTTACATGAGCCCCATCTCGATCCAGCGATGTGCACGAGTGCCTTCGGCTGCCCGGGACTCTACAATCTGATTGGATCAGACACAGCAGCGACGCCATTGGCTCCCGCTGATATCAAAGTCAGTTAGCCAATCAGGATTGAGGGGGTGGGGCCGAACCGCGGGTCCGTGACTGGACACACAGAGCTATGGCTCGGGTGCCCCCATAGAAAGCGGTTTGCTGTGGGGGCACGAGACAGAAGGGAGGGGCCAAGAGAGCCAGCGAGTGACAGAAGAGGAGGATCTGGGCTGCTCTATGCAAAACCACTGCAACAGAGCAGGCAAGTATAACATGTTTGTTATTTTTAAAGAAAACAAAAAAAAATATAGACTTTAGTATAATTTTAAGCCTAGTACACATGGGCTGAATGTCGGATGGCATCGGCCGGTTCGAAAGAACCTGGCCAATTTAGCCCGTGTGTACTCCAGCCAGCTTTTGTCGACGGGACATGACCGAAAGCGGTCTACCGACCGCCTCCCATTCAACATTCTCAGCCAATGGCTCAGAGGGATGAGCGAAGTGTTCTGGTGAGGGGCATCTCCCTTTTAGAGCACAATAGCACAGCAGCTTTAGAGGGGACATGGCCTAAACAACGCCTAAAGTGTGGTACACATGAATCATTTATTTTTTTTTCCATTCAACCCAGCAGGGCTGAAAAAAATAAAACAAAAAACATCACACGACAGCTCAATAGGAGCCACTGTACGTTTTTTGCGTTCAGCCCTGATGGGTTGAACGAGAGAAAAAAAGAAACTATTAGTGTGTACCACGCTTTAGGGTCCTTTCACACGGGGCAGATCCGCCCCGTGAAGCTCCGCTTGCTCAGCGGGGATCGCTCCGTTGATCCCCGCTGAGCCGACGGATGACTGGGCGGTCCCCGCACACTGTGCAGGGACCGCCCTGTCAGAGCGCCGCTCTCCCCTATGGGGAATCGGATGACGACGGACCGTAGAGTCCGTTGTCATCCGATCCGCTCCGCCGACAGAAGGAAAAATAGGGTTTTCCTCCGTCACACTTTGGCGGAGCGGATGTCAGCGGACATGTCTCCGCTGACATCCGTGCTTCCATAGGGCTACATGGAGGATCCGTTTCAGGTCCGCCTAAAAAACTGACAGGCGGACCTGAACGGACCTCCGTGTGAAAGAGCCCTTAGGCATTGTTTAGGCTGAATGTTTTGTTGGGAGGGGAGTCTTCTGTAGGTTTATACAAATTCACTAACAGCTCATGAGTGAAACCTGTAGTGCTGCCATTTTGTAAATTCTAATATTGGAGTCATTGTATTTTTATAGCCAGGTCACAGGCAGGAGAGTACTATAAATAAATAGAGTCAGAGATTCAAGTTTTGTTTATATGGACCGAGGGAAGCGAGATTTTATTACAAAGAGGCGTTGCACGTAAATGAGGCATTGCCATGGTTAAGAAAATGTCTGAAGGAAAGTTGTACAAGGAAATGAGAATTTACACACAACGACCAATTGGGAGCAAGCACGCCACTCGGGTGAAGAACTTTCTCCTCTTCAGGATGTATTAGCCCAAACAATCATAAATGTAATTTGTAGAAATCTGAATCTCCACTCGAACTATTAAATAGTAAAGGCTCATCACTTAAGCCCTGTACGCACGATCAAAAAAATTGTACGAAAAATACAGATTTCTGAGCGATTGTACGATAATCGGATCACCAGTACAGAGCTTTCGAGAGCCGATTAGGACAGTTTGTCGATATTATCCGATGGGACATGCACGCAAATGTTTTTTGTACGAAGCCAGATTGAACAATTTTCATTTAATCAGCACGGTTGTCGTTCGAAAATGCAACACAAATACACTACAACACATTACATCACTTCTAAATTTTTATTCTGTCGTACGAGAATGTGACTTTAGTAAACTCTTCAGGTTCGATTTGAGATTAGCATGCAAAAAAACCCCCCAAAAAACAGACAATCATTCATCCGATAATCTCATTGTGTGTACCAGGCATTAAGAATCACTTGAGTTATGATAATTAGTTTGTATTCTCCCCCTGTCAGTTTAGGCTATTAGGCCATCCCATCTCCTGGCTGAATTCGGTGCTGATAAAAGACACTCACAAAACTGCCATAATAAGAGTTACCCTAAAAATTAACAGAAAGTAAAGCAAAGGTTTTGTTATCCACTGTTCCAGCAGCTGGCACACAGAATCCATTAGCATCCCTGAGTTCAGACATGACAGGTCAGCCTCCATGGGGGCCTTACAGCTTGACTGTGAGCAGACATTGCGTTGAAGCCCTGGCATTATTAGGGAACTGGGAGAAAAAGGGCTCAAATCAAAAAGGGATATTCATTTTTGTGTAGAAAATGGAGTGGGTGAAAGAGCAGGCATATGCAAAATGTTAATTTTCTCTTCACAGGCATCTATATGTACCTTTGTGCTCTCCCACCACCCTAATCCTCAACATAGCAACCCCCCAGAAATTCCTGCGCAAATTTTAACTTGCGCAAAAGCAATGCCATGACTGTTGCCCAAATTTTCCGCTGAGAGAAGACAATAGCTCCACTGGAGAGATTCCATCAACACTGTGTTGATGGTGGAATTGAGCGATTTTTGGTCATAGATGGAGCAATTTTCTTTCCTGCAACCACGGGTTGCAGGAAAGAAAATTGCTCTATCTATGACCGAATTTACTGCTCCTGCTAACGTTCAGTGAACTGTAGATAAGAGTCATTATTAAAAAGGAGTTTTAAACCCTCATGGTTATTAACCTTAATGCATTCTATGCATTAGGGTGAAAAACCTTCCATGCTGCAGCTGCCCCCCAGAGACACTTTTTCTTACCTGAACCTGGTCGTTCCAGCGATGAGCACAAGCACAGCAGCTCCAGCCGCTGTCTCGGGTCCTCATTGGATAGATTGAGACAAGGAGCCATTGGCTCCCGCTGCTGTCAATCAAATCCAGTGACATGAGTGGGGGCGGGGCTAAGTACTGCTGTCTGGCAATGAACGCAGCAGCAGGACCCAGGAGCACGCCCACACGACTGCCTCCCGCCCCATTGAATGAGGCTCTCCATGAGGGCACTCGAAGAGGAGGAGCCAGGAGTGCCACCGGGAGACCCCAGAAAAGGGAGGAGGATTGGGGCTGCTCTGTGCAAAACCCTTGCAAATTTCAGGCAAGTATAACATGTTATAAATAAAAACAAACCTTTACAATCACTTTAACAGAGGTTCCCTGAGACCTGAAAGTTATTTTAAAGGGTTCCTAGCTGTTCAAAAGGTTTAGAAAGAATGATCTAGGAGCTTACAACATGAAATTGGTTTAATACTACATATATTTTTTTATAGGTCAGCGCCTTTTAAACATACGTTTGTAATATATTGAAATTAAATTGAATTTATACAAATATTTGTACCCATTAATGTGACCTGCCTCATTTAAAGTCCCATGACCATTGCAATGTTTTCGAAAGGATCTAGGAGCTTTGCTTATTCAGCACAAATCAGAAAAAAAAAAGAACACACCCTTATTTTGTACATATAAATCGGATCCTAAAATGGATCTAGGCTTATGCCCTGCTCAAGAGAAAACTAGTCACCCAGCATTTTCAGAAAATTCTAAATACTATGTGAAAGTTACTCTGGCTATAAAAAGAGCAAGGATTTCGTCATAGGGTCAACATGCTTTGAATGCTCAGATTCCTTCTAAATAGAAGTCTGACACTCCAAGATAAGCACAAAAAATTTACACACAAAAACTGGACTTCAACAACGCATGTAACCTAAAGGCCACATCTGCATGGCCAAACCTGCATTTATGTGGGTTTGTGAGACATTTCTAACATACAAATAAACACAGGTGATGTTTTTTCAATGGTGACATTTGAACTGGGGGTTCACGTGCATTTAGGAGCAGTCAGTTTAGCTTCATTTAAAGAAAATACAAATTATGTGTCCCCAGGATCAGATTGAAAACTGGAGGGTTGGCTGACACTTGCAGACAAGGGGGGCAGCATTACCACCCCCCCCTTTAAAAAAATAGAGCGGGCAAATTAAATTGTACACATACCAAGGCAAAGCTTATACCCCTTGTAACATTTTACGAGCTAGACTTGTGGCTGTGTTACAGTATACCCCTTTCAGGGACCCTGTTCTGCTGTCAAAGGAAAAAACAAAAACAACGCATTCAGGAGGCAGTATTGGGGCCTCCAGAGAGCCCGTCAGTTGCTCCTTTAGCACTCTCTGAAAAGTGATCCACCGCAGATCAATAAAGCCTGTGTAAACAAACCATAAACTGGTTAAATGCAGCCAAAAGCAAGTAAACATGTGTAAACCTGCTTTAAAAGAAGAACTCCAGGCAAAATAATTTAATTTCCATGCAGTGGGGCTGCGCCGCACTGCATGGGTTAACTGGTCGTTTGTCTAGGGGCGAGGAGAGCGGAAATATACTTTCATAATCCACCAAGTGCAAGACTTGGTCCCGCTGCTCAAGCACTGTTACTCTGCTTCAAAGTAATCTATGACAGGTTCACTTTAAACAAACTCCAACTAGTTATATAAAAAAAAAAACCACTAATAAATGCAGCTCTGGGTTCAATAAATAGATCAGTAAAAAAAATTATTACATTTAAGCGGAACTTTACCCATAACAACTTGATGTTATGGGTAAGAAAATGTTATTTAGAAAAGGAACATACATTCCACATGAATAATTATGCTACCAAAATTGTGTGCTGTACATTGCACCCAGAATTGCTCCTGTTCTTGTTGGAGGCTGCCATTTTGCTGAAGCCCAGAGCCCCTGAACAGCAGTAAATTGTTAGGCTGTCAGCAGATTGGCCTCTAATCCTGCAAAAGGGACCAACCTGAAGTAATCTAGCAGGACTTAATTTTATGACTAAAGTTCCACTTTAAGCAGTATAAGTACCTACATTTTTACTTGGTATTAGCCTTAGGTCACCCACTTTACACCAGAGCTCAGACTGAGAATCTTCCAACTGTGAAGGTTTCAAAATGCCTTGGAGGGGATATCCCTTATTTGTAGCGCTCTATTCTTACTTACTGCTGTGTTTCTGGATCATGACTTAAAAAGGAAAACCTCCCTCCTCTATGGAACACCAACAACAAACCCCCTCCCTGCTGGCTCTGATCTGGAGCAAGCATGTATATCAGGAGTCCTCCATTTGCATACTTGTTGCAGTGTCAAAGTCAAATTCTGTACCTGGATAACACTACGTGAAGCTTAAAGTGTAGGTGCAAGTTTACAGAAAATCTGTAAGGTGACATTACAAGGGACCCCCATCGCGCCCGGTCCTGCTGTACCAGATTGGCACGATCCCCCGACAAGACAAACTGTTTCACAGGTGGGGGCCTAAATTAATGCAAGGAATGTATTAAAGTAAAAAAGGTTTAGGCTTTATAGAACCACATTAAGTTAAAAAGAAAAAAACTTCATACAGCCCCCCCCCCCTCGTTATACTTACCTGAGCCCAATCTTGATCCAGCAACGTGCAAGAGAGCAGCTGCTTGCTCTCTCCTCATTGGCTCCTGCTGCTGTCAATCACAGCCAGTGGAGGCGAGCCACCTTGTGTGCGTCTATGGACACAGAGCAGGCTTGACGAGTGCCCCCATAGCAAGCCGCTATGGTAAGGGGGAGGGGCCAGGAGCACCAACATAGGACCCAAGAAGAGTAGGGGACTGCTCTGTGCAAAACCATTACACAGAGCAGGTTAGTATGAAACGTTTGTTTCATACGTTTGAAATAAAAGTTTGCCTTTAGAATGACTTTAAAGCTTAAATTTTTAATTTTAAGTGGCCTGCACTGTTAGGGAGTTTCTCCTATATTTATAACATGTGACTGACACAGAAGCTTCCTAGTCACAAGATACATAAAGGATGTTCCACTCGGATAGTTACTAGACAATGAACACTTTGTACTACAAATGTACAAAATCCTGTTAGTCTGTTTGGGTGGGGGAGAAAGCAATGTCTTTTACCCACTGATCATCACACTTCTCTTGTGAAGCAACTATACCTGCATGCACTCAGTGTAAAGGGATTCTGTGACTATATACATTGCAGAGCTGCCATTATGGTATGGTTTTTAAAAATAAATCCGTGTGGAAAGAAAAAAGGTGCATTACTAACTGTGGCCTGACCTGTCAGCAGGTATCTTTAAAGCCAAAATCTACTCCTTCAGCGTCATGGAGTGTAAATAGCATTGTAATGGTGATCACCAAGTGCAGAACCATGGGCATGTTCCCATGAGAGTGCTGGTAGGACAGACGTGTGCTGACATCTTAGGATGCAAACTACTCCCCTAACTTGTGATATACACTATTTCCTAGAAGCTTGGAAAAAAAAAAAAAACACACGCACGTGCTCTGGCCCAATCCTGGCTTCACCATCTGAGCTTGAACAATCATGCAGCCAGTGAAGACTTAAAGTGGTTGTAACGGTTCAGATTACATTTTTCTTAAGATAACATGTCATATTTACCTCCACTGTGCCGTTTGTTTTGCACAGAGTCGCCCCAATCCTCCTGTTCTGGGGTCCCACGGCGGCTCTCGCGGCTCCTCCCCGCAATAGATAACCCCCTCTGGGAAGCCCTCTCCCAAAAGGGGGTTACCATGCGGGCGCGCTCCCGTGTCATACAGGCGGCGTCCATAGCCGCCGAGTGTATGACTCTGTGCCGATCCGCAGCGGCCGTGTCATTGGATTTGATTGACAGCAGCGGGAGCCAATGGCTGTGCTGCTATTAATCTATCCAATGAAGAGCCGAGAAACCGTGAAGAGAGCGACGCGCGATCGCGTCCGTGGAAATTTGGGGCTCAGGTAAGTAAAACAAGGGCTGGGGGCGGACACTGCAAGGTGTTTTTTCACCTTCATGCATAGGATGCATGAAGGTGAAAAAACACAAAGCTTTACAACCCCTTTAAACATCTGACCTCCTGTACTGGATGAATGACCAGGATTGAAACAATGATGAAGGTGATGGTTTCACAGCCCTTATGCTTAAAAATGTCAGCAATAGTAACTTCTTTAAAGCCCCAATAAACACTTGACCTCTGGAAGATTTACCCCCCCCTCATGACCAGGCCATTTATTTGCAATATAAGTTATAGCGTCTACAAACTATGGGATATACATCAGATATTTTTTTTATTTTTTTTAATACTAGTTGTAACAGGAGGGCCCGGGGAACCCAGAATCCCTTAGGAAGTATGGGATACCCTTGCTTCAGATCCCCATGCACCTCTTATGTCTAAATCACCCTATGTCCATTAGGGGCATAGGGTGAGCAAGAAAATCACGGACAATAAGAATATATGTCTTAGATTACTTGGAATGAGACAGTAATAGTCATCCACAATATATCCCAGGATATATGTCATATTAGAAAGAGTGACTCATTCATACGGTTGGGACACATACTGTTAGATGCTAATGTCATCACCCCCAGACACCTGTCTGTTGTAAGGTTAATAAAACCAGACTAACTTCTAAGGATACTTTCATGGGGGCTTGGGCTAATTAGCCCTGTATTGTATATAAAAAGGATTCCTGTGATAATGTGTATTTAAGTTCAGGAGACAGCCAGGCTAGGAAACTCTGAGACAGCCAGGCTGTTAAAAAGAATTAGGCAATTAGCATGTTAATTAGGTCTGGTCACAGGTGTATTTCCAGAGAAATATGATGCACCGCCTCTTTTAACTGTGTATAAAACTTGTGGTCTTTTCAATAAAGATTGTCAGTCCTGCTTGAAACCTCAAGACGAGCTTCGTCTCGTTATTGAGGGAGAATTATTCTTATGGGTCTTGTTCGCCTGACTGGAGTGTCAGTAGCTGCCTTGGTGTTCGGGAATGGAATAGCCTAAACTGCGTTAACCCCTTTCATACAAGGGGTGTCGTTACACTAGTAATGGTGGTGATCAGTGAGTGCAATATTGCAGCGGCCAATCTGACATTAACTGACACTTTGTGGGAACCAGTGACACCAATAGTGATCAGTGCTAAAAATATGCACTGTCACTGTACTAATGGCACAGGCTGGGTTAAACATCCAGGGCAATCAAAGGGTTAAATGTGTGCCTAGCAAGTGTTTGTGTACTTTGTGTGCTGCTTTTACAAGGGATCTGATGGATTTTACTGCCCACTATGCAGGAAGAGAAAATCTATGACATCCATGCTATCAGAATGTAAACAATGCAGAGCTCCCTCCGTCCAGCCTCTTCCCGACGACTGGCAGGTGCCCCCAGACATCCATTCGCCAGCATACGCTGTTCGGCTTATGCTTTGACCAATCACAGCAGAAGCAGCGCAAAATCACTATACATATACAATATATATATATATATATATATATATATATATATATATATATATACACACACATACACACACACACATATACACACACTAATTAGATAGATAGAGATAGAGATAGATAGATAGATAGATATATATATATATATATATATATATCTATCTATCACACACATATATATATATATATATATATATATATATGATGTTTGTGCTGGAGCACTGTGTGACCCTTCACCTTTTTCTCCTGATGCATGCTGGGGAAGGGGCTGTACCTGGAAGTAGTGAGAGTGGTGTGTGGAACTGGGAAGCAGCAGCATGATGCACAGAAGGGATTACATCTGGTAATGACAGAATCCTGTTAGGACTATGTAACAAAGTCATCATGTTCTAAGTAATAAACCCTTTCATGGTTAAGAAGTTCATCTGGCCTGTGTGTAACTTGCTGAGCAGATACTGGCAGCATTGCTAGCAACACTCTGAGAGACCCCGTGTCTAAGGGACATAACAGTGGCGACGAGGATTGTGGATTTTAGCACACATGGCCTTCATAGGGTTTATTCAACCATTTGATCCTGCTGCTGAATCATGGAGCTCCTGGGTAGAGAGGCTGGAACAGTATATGGAAGCAAATAGTGTGGCTGCAGAAAAGAAAGTTGCAGTTTTCCTCACAATATTGGGTCAAGCTGCATATGGCACTCTGAGACCTCATTTCTCCAAACAAGCCGGCCTCTAAGCCCCTGCCTGAGTTAATTCAGAAGCTACATGAGCACTACAACCCAAAGCCATTAGAGATTGCAGAGACTGATTTGTCTGTTGGACACCCCCTGACATCTCCAGAACCTTTGACAGCCTCTACCCCTCCTGGTGCTGTGCCACTTCGTAAGTCTGCCCGCCAAAGACATCAAACTCCTCGTTGGCAAAGCACTGAAATCTTACGGGACACTTTGGAGGTCAGGAAACAGAGACATAAGGGCTCATAACGTGATGCGGGAGCCACAGAACTGAGTTGGAGATACTACTTGCTGAACTGATCCTGCTTGCCTTGTTATTTTATGTGTTGAGTATTTTGTTCTCTTATGTTTATTTTTAGTTTTTATTAATTTTTTCCCCATTTTTTTTTTTTTTTTTATGGGAAAAAGAGGAGATGTGATGTTTGTGCTTCACCTTTTTCTCCTGATACATGCTGGGGAAGGGGCTGTACCAGGAAGTAGTGAGAGTGGTGTGTGGAACTGGGAAGCAGCAGCATGATGCACAGAAGGGATTACATCTGGTAATGACAGAATCCTGTTGTATTAGGACTCTATGTAACAAAGTCATCATGTTCTGAGTAATAAACCCTTCCATGGTTAAGAAGTTCATCTGGCCTGTGTGTAACTTGCTGAGCAGATACTGGCAGCATTGCTAGCAACACTGAGAGACCCCGTGTCTAAGGGACATAATACACACACACACAGTGGATTTGATTTAAATCACTAGTAAAAAGGCTTGATTTAAAATCGAACTTTTTAAAGAGCAATTGTCATCTCTGTCCCACAGCGGCTCCTCTGACCCGCTGTTGACTCATCGACAGTCCCATTCACTTCAATGGGACGGCTGGTGATGCAGCAGGGACACAAGGGGAGGGACGTGGCGGCAGCAGGTGAGTGGATGCCCGCTAACAGGCGCTGCCATGATGGATCTGAAATGACAGGTGCTCTTTAACCACTTCCTACCGGGTCATAGACATATGACGCCGGCAGGAACCCTCCCTCCCTCCGGGCGGACGTCATATGACGTCCTTTTTTCCCGGCCGTCTATGGGGCGCGCGCCGCCGGCGGCACCCGCGGCAACGCTCGTGACCCGGTGAGTGTGCCCGGCGGTCGCGATGTCCGCTGGGCACCCGCGATTGCCCACGATCACGGCAGAAGTGTGGATCTGTGTGTGTAAACACACAGATCCACCTCCTGTCAGAGGTGAGGAGACCGATGTGTGTTCCCAGTACAGAGGAACACCGATCGGTCTCCTCCCCTTGTGAGTCCCCTCCCCCTACAGTTACAATCACTCAATAGGGAACATATTAACCCCTTGATCGCCCCCTAGTGTTAACCCTTTCCCTGCCAGTCACATTTACACAGTAATTAGTGCAGTTTTATAGCACTAATCGCTGTATAAATGTGAATGGTCCCAAAAACGCGCCAATAGTGTCCGATGTGTCTGCCGCAATGTCACGGTCACAATAAAAATCGCAGATCGCCGCTATTACTAGTAAAAAAAATAAAAAAAATAAAAATGCCATAAATCTATCCCCTATTATGTAGACGCTATAACTTTTGCGCAAACCAATCAATATACGCTTATTGCAAAAAAAAATTACCAAAAATATGTAGAATACGTATCGGTCTAAACTTAGAAAAAAAATTGTGATATTTATTAAATCAAAAAGTAAAAAATATTGCATTTTTTTCAAATATGTCGCTCTTCTTTTGTTTATAGCACAAAAAATAAAAACCGCAGAGGTGATCAAATACCACCAAAAGAAAGCTCTATTTGTGGGGGAAAAAGGACGTCAATTTTGGTTAGGTTCAACGTCGCACGACCGCGCAATTGTCAGTTAAAGCGACGCAGTGCTGCATCGCAAAAAGTGCTCTGGTCAGGAAGGGGGTAAATTCTTCCAGGGCTGAAGTGGTTAAATATAAAAAGGACCAAATGCTTGCTGGTAATTAGAATCTTTAATATTTGTAAACATAATTAGGATTTCCTATTTAGAATAAGCTGTCAGGTTAGTAAAAACAGCGATATCAGAACGGATTCAATCATACAGTTTGTAGTGTACACAGATTTGTAAAAAAAAAAAAAAATGGGATAAAGGAATATTCCTAAACTTTGTTTTCATCTCATGGTCACTGTGTCATTGTGTGAATGCATCAATGCAGTGCATGTTATCTCAGTTTGCAGAGCTTGGATTCATTGAATGAGTTTAACACACACACACACACACACACACACACAGTGAGCAGAAATTCTGCCCTGTAGCAGTATATCTGCAAAGGGGCGGTTGTTCAGTGGATAAAGTTGCAAAGAATTTTTTTATTTACATTTTTTTAAGTCTTGCATCTCGCACACTATGATGGGGTCAACTTTGCTTGGTAATGCCTTAAAATGTGTTTATTTTAGCAAAAATGCCATCTGCTCTCACTCTCCAGTGCTTTATGCTGGCAGAGCCAAGGAACATCAACCACACTCATTACTACCCTTCTCACATTGAAAAGTCCATGATAAAATGTATGACAATTCTTAAATGGTGAATCTTGAGAGGAAGACATGCACTCAGGGCACAGCTTTTTTCTGGAGTGAAGCCAGCTCTGAGATGCAACATAAAGAAAAAACAGAAAAGCGCCTCTGAGTGCAATGTTTAATGTACAAATAGCAGGTAGTTCTCAAACACTTACAGAATGGTAAGCTCGTCTGGGACAGAACCCCACGGGGGAAACCAGTCTACAACACCTCCGGTAATGAGGGTATACCCACCGCAATGAATCAGGAAGAAGCTGGTGAGTCCTGTGTTGTTCCGGGTAAGCCTGAAGTAAACAGCATGGAACACCGCACCAGTAGGCGTGTGACGTCACCGGGGTGAGGGGAGAACCACAACGCATTTCAGAGCATGCGCGCTCCTTTCTCAAGTGATGCAAAGAGGGAAGAGGGGCAAGTTTAAATGCTCTGCATCTCAGTAATAGCATTTCATTGGCTTTATTCTTCTAATTGGCAATTGTCTTTCTCCATTCAGAGCATTTAAACGTGCCCCTCTTCCCTTTGTATCACTTGTGAAAGGAACGCATGCTCCGTACGATCTCGCATGCGCCGAAACATGTTGTGGTTCTCCTTACCCCAGCGACGTCACGCGCCTACTGGCGCTGTGTTCCAAGCGGTTTCCATCAGGCTTACCCGGAAAACACAGGACGCACTGGCTTCTTCCTGATTTACTGTGGCGGGTATACCCTCATACTGGAGGTGTTGAAGACTGTTCCCCCATGGGGCTCTGTCCCAGATGAGCTTATCAAACGCTTACATAAAAGGTAAGGGAAAGTAACTACCTGCTATCGCACATTAAACATTGCACTCAGAGGCGCTTTTCTGTTTTTCTTAAAATATATCCATGGTCAAAATTTAAAATCTGATAATTGCACATTGTGCTTTAACTCTAGACTACTCCCATTAATCTAAATGATCTTGAAGTTTGTAAACCCCACACATTTACTTGCTTGAATTCTGCAACACCTATCCACTATGCCTGTTGACAAACACTGCTGTGTCACACATTTCACAGAGCCAGTCTTCTGAACTACAGATGTGGTCAGGGGAGGAGCCTTAGGAGGCGGAGTCAGTATACGAATTACTGTTTCAAGCAGCAAGGTACCATGGGATATATAGTTGAGAACTAGAAAGTAAACAGCAAAGGAGAAGCTGCAAAGCATGCTGGGAATCCAGGAAGTTGTGCAAAGAGATAACCAGCAGATGGATTATATAAAGTACATGTTGGTTAACCCTTTAAGCTCAGAGAAAGTGACAAGGATACTGCATTTCTGGCAAAATCAGTTATCTGCAATAGGATTTTTGTACTCCCCATAAAAACCATTTCTCAGAGTTCATTAACGGACACAGCACTCCATTAATCTTGACTATAGTGTTAGATTCGCTCTCTGCATGAGTAGGACTAGGCATCACAAAAAAAATAAAAAACTTGCCTACGCCCATGGGCACTCAGTGTCCGTCGATGAACTTATAGAAATGGATTTTACGGCGAGTACAAAAATCCTATTTTCCCTTTCATTCAACGGACACAGCGATCCATTAATATTGACTATAGGAACATCCAAAGGCAGTGGGGTGGGGAAAAAATAGGATTTTTGTACTCACCGTAAAATTCATTTCTCTGACATCCATGGACTGACACAGCGGCTCTTAATCACTGTACACGTGGGAATATGTCCCTGCTTGCAGAAGAAGACCTAGGCAGAATGTTAAAACATTCTAGAACAAACCAGAGCTGAACAGCCCTGCCCAGAGGGGCGGTCCCTCTGGACATTACCCTCCCACCTGCAGCTAGAAGACCTCAGTTCGTAACAAAGCAGTACAAACGTAAAAGGAAGGGTGGGTGCTGTGTCGGTCCATGGATGTCAGAGAAATGGATTTTACGGTGAGTACAAAAATCCTATTTTCTCTCATCATCCATGGACCGACACGGCGGCTCTTAAATCGCTGTGCACGTGGGATGTCCCAAAGCAGTGTCAAGAGGGATGGGAGCAGTATAAATGGAAAAACCCAAAAAACTTCACTCCAAAACAAGGCAGAGCTCCTCAACGGAGGAGTTGCCACTTTAAACAGCGGCCTGCAATACCTTGCGGCCGAAGGAAGCATCCGGAGATGCAGCCACATAAACCCTATAAAAAAAAAAAAAAAAAAAAAAACTTAGAAAAAGGTATGAACAGAGGACCAGGTCGCCGCCTTGCACACTTGTGCAACCGACACTTGATGTCGGAAAACCCAGGAAGCACCAATTGCCCTGGTGGAATGCGCCGTAACCGGAAAGGGAGGCGCCCGCCCCATGAGAGCATAGGCTTGAAAGACGGTTTGTCCGACCCACCTAGAAAATGGTGGCAGACGAAGCCGCTTGGCCCTGTTTCTGACCAGAGACAGTCAAACAGAGAGTCAGACTTCCGAATAGAAGCAGTAGCAGACAGGCACACCCGCAAGGCTCGTACCACATTCAAAGTGTGCCGCGCACACTCTCTAGGATGCGATGGGTGAGGGCACAAGGAAGGGAGGACAATGTCCTCATTTAGGTGAAAGGTCGAGATCACCCTTGACAAAAGGGAAAGTCGCGGATGCAACACCGCCTTATCCTTATGGATGACTAAATATGGCGACTTGCAGTACAAGGTCGCCAACTCAGACACTCGTCTAACAAAAGTGATGCCACTAAAAGGGCCACCTTCTGAGACAAAGTCAAGAGGGGGAAATCCCTGATATTCTCAAAAGGAGGTTCCTGGAGAACCGAGAGAACCAATTCCGATCCCACGGGGGGAGAGGAGACTTGACAGGAGGGCGCACATGGCGAACCCCCCGCACAAGGGTGCTAACCAAGGAATGACCCGCTAGTTTTTTTTAAATCAAATGGTTTTTATTGCTCACAGAAAAAAAAGAAGATACAAGGTACAAAAATATACAGCATAGTATATCTGTTACATGTACGGTAGCAATAAATGTTTTTGACATTCCTTGGTCACATCTGAAATTGCATACATTAAACGATCCGCTCAGAGTTTCAAATAACATAGGGTAAACAGTACACAACCCATCAGACTATCCCCCCTCCCACCCGCCCTCCTGTTGCCGATGGGAGCTTGCTACACACCTCCCAACATCCTCATCCTCATCAATTCCATGGGGCTTAACCCCGGTACAGCAAGCCATGCATCCCAGAGCCCATCAAACTTTCCCGCTATGCCCCTGTGCTGGTATATGTATTTCTCCATCAAAAGGGTTTTACCCATCTGCTGTATCCACAGCTGGACCGTAGGCGGCTCAACAGACTTCCACAGTAGTAGAATGGTTTTTATCGCCTGGAACAATGCCCTAGTAAATGCCATTCGAGTCACCTCCTCCGGGATCTCCCCCTCCAGTATTCCTAACAAGCAACATAAGGGGTCAGAAGGAACGTTGGTCTGGAACACCAAATTAAGTGTAGCCATTACCTCCGTCCAATATCTATGGAGTTTGGGGCACCGCCAGAGGAGGTGAATCAGATCTCCAGGCACCGCCCTACATCTACCACATAGCGGATCGGGCCGTCTTCCCATCTTGAATAGCTTTACCGGTGTAAAATGTACTCTCAGTAGTATATATAGTTGGGATACCTTTTGTGCCACATTAAGCGAGCAGGCGTTTACCACCCGCATTGCCTCCTCCCAGAGCTCCCCCTCTATAGGACCAACATCCGCCTCCCACTGGCTCACCACTTTCATGGGGTGTCCCTCCAAAAATGAGGACAGCAGCATGTTATAGCACAGAGATGACACCCCTGGTCTCACAGGCGTCCTGCAGCATGTGAAAGACAGGGGTGGGGGACTGAACCCACTCCACTGCATCACCCTGTGCCCTGACAGCATGTCGCAGCTGCAGGTAGTAAAACAGCATATTGGACGGGAGCGCATATCTCGATTGAAGTACATGAAAAGGGAGTAAGGCCCCATTATGAAACACTTGTCTCAGGTGGGTTATACCCAGTGACCTCCACTTAGGGCCCTGCTGAAGTTTGGCCAGTTCAGTGTAATTGCCGTTCCCCCATAGCGGGCTGTACCAAGTGAAACCCGTGACATTCTGGAGTTGTTTGGCCTTATTCCATACCTTCTGAAGGAGTGAATAGGTGGGCATCTTTTTAATTGATTTCTGAAACCGCTGAGCCTCCAGACCCTCCGGCACCGTGTCGGCCCCCGAGCCAAGCAGCATTAGCCTAGCCGAGGAGCCCACAGGAGCCGGTACCATGACACCTATCAGGTGCTGCAGCTGCGCTGCCAAATAGTATATCCAAGGGTTGGGGAGGGCAAGGCCCCCCCCCCTCCTTTGGTCGTTGTAATTGTTCCAATTTGATCCGGGGGGATTTGTTGTGCCACAATAATTGTCGAAAGAGGGAGTTGACGACCCTGAAGATTTTAAGCGTGACGACAACAGGAGCATTGTGTAGCAGGTACAGCAACTGGGGCATTAGTATCATTTTAATAAGGTTCGTCTTGCCGGCCAGGGACATCCGCAGTCTATTCCATATCTGTATTTTATCCCTGAATCTGGTTAATAAGGGGTATATATTCAGCTGACAGAATTCTGTGATCACCGGGGAGATGAATACACCCAAGTACTTAAATGAGGATACTATGGGGACCGGGCAGGAGGGCCCCTCACCTAGCGCGGGGGCCTCATCCAGGAACATCAGAGCCGACTTGGACCAGTTAATTGTAAGGCCCGAGAAACGGCCAAACTCAGTGATAAGGGACATGACCTGAGCCAGTGATTCATCCACATCTTCCAGGAAGAGGAGCATGTCATCGGCGTATAGCATAATTTTCTCGTGCATATTGCCATAGCGGAAGCCCCTGACCAACCGGCAATCTCGCACCATAGCCGCTAAGGGCTCAATGGCCAGAGCGAAGAGCAGGGGGGACAGGGGACAGCCCTGCCTGGTCCCCCTACCCAACGCAAAGGCATGAGACATCCTGTCAGACATTCGTATGGCTGCCTGCGGCGAGCCGTACAACAGCTTCACCCACCCTAGGAACCGGGGTCCGAACCCGAACTTGGCCAGTACAGCCCAGAGATACCGCCAGCCAACACTGTCGAATGCCTTATTGGCGTCCAGAGACAACAGTGCCCTGTGGCCGACGTAATCTGAGGGGGTCTGCATGTTCAAGTATAGCCGCCTAAGATTAGTTGCGGTGGAGCTGCGAGGCATGAACCCCGCCTGATCTGGGTGAATAATGGACAAGATAATTTTGTTAACCCTCATAGCCAATACCTTGGCCAGAATTTTAACATCGCTCTGTAGCAGTGAGATGGGCCTATACGAGCCGGGGTCCAAGGGATCCTTGCCTGCCTTTAACAGTATAATATTGTCTCTATTCATGGAAGGGGGCAATGCTCCGGACTTGAAGGATGTGTTGAACACCGCAAGCAGCCTGGGCAGAATCGCCTCGCCATATTGGACATAGGCCTCCATGGGGATCCCATCATCCCCCGGGGCCTTGCATGTAGGGAAAGATGCGACCGCCTCCCTCAGTTCCTCCAAAGTGAGCGGGGCCTCCATCTCTGCGCGGGCCTGCCCGCCCAGGAGCGGAAGCTCCACCGTTCCCAGATATTGTGTTAGGTCCTCATCTGTATAATCACCACATGGCTTGTAGAGATTGCTGTAGAAGGACGCCAATTCAGCCATAATCTGCTCAGGGTCATTCACCAGTCGTCCCCGGGGATCTCGGATCACTCCAATCGCCGGGGAGGCCTGCTGTGACCTGGCAATCTTAGCCAGAAGCCTGCCCGTCCTCTCCCCCTCCTCATAGAAGGCCTGGCTAGTAAAGAACCTCTTTTTTTCCGCAGCGGAGGTTCTCAACCGGTCCAGGGAATCCTGGGCCGATATCCAAGCCTCCCTCGCGGAATCAGTTGGATCCAGTACGAATGCAAGCTCCAACCGTTTCACCTGGTCCTCAACCTGCGCCAAAAGTGCAGCCGAGTTGCGTTTGATGGCCGTGATCTCAGCGATAAAGGAACCCCTCAAACAGGCCTTAAAGGCATCCCAGCCCACCGCTGAATTCTCCCCAAGGTGGTTGTCTAAAAAATATTGATCAATCTGGCAGGTGACCCGGTCATGGGATGTGAAAAGTTTTAGCCAATAGGCATTCAATTTCCACGGTGCCCTGGGCAGGGAGGAAGCGGGACGGGTAATCAGGTGAGTCGCCAGCGGGGAGTGGTCGGACACCCCCCTAGGGAGGTATTCTATCCTGGGGACCATATGCACAACCCGCTGGGACCCCACACATAGATCAATGCGAGATAATGAACCATGGGTTTTGGAAAAACATGAAAATTGTTTGGTAGTCGGGTATCTAGCCCTCCACACATCCACCCAACCCACCTCCGCCAGCAGGCGGCTCAAAACCGTGCCCCTACCCCCCAGCGGTGGCTGAACCGGTGGATGTCTATCCAACCTGGGGTCAAGGCATCCATTGAAATCCCCCATAATCATAATGGGGACATCGGGTTTGTTAACGAGATAAGACAGTAGCAATTGCAAAACCTCCCTAGAGAAAGGAGGGGGTATATACACAAAGGCAAGAATTATCATCACAGTAAACACTTTGCAGTGCACGAAAACATATCTCCCATGGGGGTCTACCTCCACATCCAGTTCCTGGAAAGCCAGGGACTTGTGTACCAGTACACTCACCCCCCCTAGAATACGAGGTGTGAGTGGAGTGGTAGGACGCGCCCACCCAAGCAAATCCCAAACAACCAACCGTATCTTTTGTGAGGTGGGTCTCCTGGAGGCCCACAATAGCAGGGTGGAACTTTTTTAAACATGAGTTAAGCATTGTGCGTTTCAACGAGTCATGAACCCCTCGAACGTTCCAAGTCACTACCGGGGTGGTGGCCATGGTGAGTGGAAAAAGTGTTCATCACCGGGGGCCGAAGGCCCCGGCTCAAGATTCCTGGGCATCCAAGCACTAGAGTCAGAAATGAGAGGGGTCATCACCAGTGGGCAGATCTTCAACGGATGTGGGGAAGGGGTCAGAGCAGGAAAGTTCAGTAAGCACCGCGCCATTGTGAGCAAAAGAAAAACTTTTAAACAGTCCTGAACAGCCTCTTCGAGCACGGATAACGTACCCGCTCGGGGAGGGGGCAGGCCATCCCCACTCATCCCCAGCTCCCAGGACTGTCAGGGAACTCGTGCCAACAGGGCACTGATAAACATGTCCCCATAACTGGGACTTCAGATAGTCAAACGTGGCAGACGGGGCTTGTACCCCCTTCTGTGGCTCAATAACCATGGTAAACAAAGTGTAGTTTTCCAAACGCTCTTATTAATCGCCAACAATTGAAAAAAGGGTTGAAATGTCCCGCTATGGTTAAGGCAGAACCAACTGGCCTGCAGGTAACATACCGACTTCACTTGTGTTGATCCAGGGCCTCAGTCGCCCACACCAGCATCCCGGCGTCCCCGGATGTCCTGTTCATTGCGATCCAGCCACTCCGCCGCCTCCGCAGCGGATTCAAAAAAGGAAGCTTGACCACGGACTGTGATACGCAGCTTGGCAGGATACAGCATGGCATATGTTAGTTGTAGCCTCTGCAGACGTTTCTTTACATCAGCGAATTTGGCTCTCTTACGCTGCACTTCAGCAGAGAAATCCGGGTAAAACGAAATCCTAGCTCCGTTGTAGTGCACCGCTCCCCTTTCCCGTGCCAATCTAAGTATAATTTCTCTGTCCTTATAGTTCAGGAGCCTGGCAAGCATTGATCTGGGCGGGTTGCCCGGGGGGAGGGGTCTGGGTGGTGTGCGGTGCGCTCTCTCCACCGCAAACAGCGTGGTGAATGCCTCTTTACCAAATATTTCTTGGAGCCATGTTTCTGTAAAGGCCGTGGGGTCCCTGCCCTCCACCTTCTCAGGGAGCCCCACTATACGGACATTATTCCTCAAACGGTTCTTGATATCGTCGGTCTTTGTGTTCGCCTGCGCAGATTGCTGCAGCGCAAATCTGGCATCTCTAGTGAGGGGTTGGAGCTGGTCCTCCACTTCACTAATCCTCCCCTCCACCGCCGTGGTCCTCTCTCTAATTTTCTGGAGGTCATGTCTAATAAGTGATACCGTCTCAGTAAGTGCCCCAAACTGTACCTTTAAACCATCCACAGAGGCTGTCACGGAGGTGGTGCAGCGGTGTACAGCACGCAGGATCTCACTCAGTGTGGGCTGGGGTGCATCTTCCTGTAGCTCATCAAAGATGTCATTGATGTGGTCAGACGAGTTTTCTAGGGGCACAGTATCATCCAGGGCAGAAGCGCCATTTTGCTCCAAGGCTCCCTGTACAGTCATCAGCGATGGTGGGGGAAGAGAGCAGCCAGGGCCCTGCAATTTCTGGGCATAGTAGAGCATGTCTCTAGGCTGCTCCTTCCCCTGCTGTTTGTTTGCCTTGGGCGGCTTACTGCCCGGGTCCTGTGGCTTATCCCCCGCTCCACGCGTCACTCTCTGAGGTAGAGGGGAGCCGGCGCCATCTTGGACCTCCATGACCAGCGCTGCTGCAGCGCTCTTTGTCCCTTTACGGGTCGTGCAGGGCTCCGCCAGAGCCAATTCGACCTCCGCCGAGGACAGTGATGCGGCGCCTTGTCCCTGGACCAAGTGCCGGGTCAGGATCAGTGCGGGAAGAGGATTAATGGAGGATCGTCAGCGGGAGCTCCGTGCTGTGCGTCCGCTCACATGCCTGTCCAGGCCACGCCCCCAATGACCCGCTAGTTGTCGCCGAAAGAAGACGGCCAAGGCCGGAATCTAACCCTTAATGATACTCAAAGCGAGCCTTTGGGCCACTCCATGCTGCAGGAAACGCAGGATTCTAGGGACGGAATACGTCCAAGGACGTCAGTCCAGCTCTTCGCACATGGCGATGTAAGCTTTCCAGGTACGGAGATAGATCATTCTGGAGGAAGACTTCCGTGCCCTTAATATGGACGAAATGACCGAGTCCGAGAGACCTCGGTCTCTCAACACCTGGCTTTCAACAGCCATGCCGTTAAGGCCAGAGACTGTAAAGGCAGGATGAAATATAGGACTTTGAGACAGAAAGTCCTCCCTTATTGGCAACCACCAGGGAAGGGCCGCGACAAGACGTACCAGAGCGGCGTACCAGTGAAGCAGAGGCCAATCCGGAGCAATGAGGATCACCGGAATTCCCTCAGTCGCCACCCTGCGCAGCAGGCGAGGGAGCAACTGCAGCGGAGAATAAACTTATATCAGGTGATAATGACCCCATGGGCCACTAACGCCTCTGAGGCATCCGCCCAAGGATCCCTGGATCTGGCCACAAATCTCGACAACTTGCAATTGAGTCGAGAGGCCTCGAAATACCTCCGGGTGCAAGGACCACTCTCCCTGGTCCAATGTCTGGCGACTCAAAATAGTCCGCCAGCACTATGCCCGGAATGTAAACGGCCGACAGAGCCGGCACGCTTCTTTTAGCCCACTTCAGGGTACGGGGGACCTCGGAAGCTGCAGCTGAGCTCCAAGTCCCCCCCTTGATGGTCGATATACGCCACCGCCGTGACTTTGTCTGACTTGATCCTAATGGAGCGATCCTGCAATCTCTCAGACCACGAGGAGAGGCAGAGTCTGATGGCCCGTATTTCCAGAACATTGATCAGCAAACGGGCTTTGTCCGGAGTCCAAGCCCTTGGGCCAACAGGACTCCCCAGACTACACCCCAGCCCTTCAGGCTGGCGTCAGTAGTGAACATCGTCCATTGGACGGGGAGGAACGACTTCCCGGACCGAAGAGCCGGGGACCCAAACCACCATGTCAGGGACGACCTGACCAGGTGACTCACCTGGATCGGAAAACCCAAAGACAACGGGGATTTGTCCCAAGGGAACAAGATCTCCTTCTGCAATGCCCTGGTGTGTGATTGGGCATACGGAACGGCCTCGAAAGAGGTCACCATGAGTCCCAGGACTCCCATGCAAAAACAGATTGACGACCATTTTTTGGGATGTCAGCACCCGCACTGCAGACTGAAGTGTCAGTAGCTTCCCCGGAGGTAGGAATACCTTTGCCTCCAAGGAGTCCAGAATCAGACCGAGATACTCCAGATCTTGAGACGGGACCAGGACTGACTCCTGACTGTTTAGGAGCCACCCGAAGTCCCTGAGGGTCTGACGGGCGATAGTCACACTGTCTTCTAAGAGAAGAAGATCGTCCAGATATCCTAAAGACAGCAATGCCTCGCTGTCTCAGCAAGCTAGAACTGGTACAAGCACCTTGGTGAACACCCTCGTTGCCTAGGCTAGGCCGAAAGGAAGAGCCACAAATTGATAGTGGACTTCGCCGATCGCAAGCGCAGAAACTTCTGGTGACTTGCGCAGATCGGAACATGCAAGCAGGCGTCCTTGATGTCCAAGGTCGCCAGAAAATCCCCTTGACGGAGTGTACTGATCACCGTGCGAATGGATTCCAAGCGGAACTTTTGCACCTTCACAAAGGCATTCAGGACCTGGAGGTCCAAGATAGGCCGAACCCTGTCCCTTTTTTGGGACGACAAACGAATTCGAGTAGAATCCCTGAAACCTCTCCTGTGACGGAACCGGCACAATCACTCCGGACCTGAGCAATCCTGAATAGGCCCCATAGGGCTGCCCGACAGGCAGGAAGGAGAGGAAGATTCGAGGGAAGAATCTGTCTGGGACCAGGAACGGAAACCTATCCTGTAACCTGAGGTGATCACCTCGCAGGTGATCACCTCGCCCACCGGTAGGAGATCCGGGAGGTCCACCGATCCGTGAACCTGCAAAGTCGTCCCCCCTACCCCAGAGTCGGTGGGGGCAAGACTTCACGCAAAAGCGGGCTTGGGGAGCCGGCTTGTTTGGCTTATGCACCCAGGGGCGCTTGTGTCCACCAGCCGCACCGCTGTCAGTCTGGGAGGGCCTCCCCGTTAACTGACGAAAAAAAAAACTTTTTGCTGGAAAGGAAGGACCCTCCTTACAGCAGCCTCCTTAGCCTTGCTAGCCTGAGGAAGAAGAGTGCTTTTACCTCCCGTGACATCCTTGATGTCATCCAGCGCAGCACCGAAAATCCTACCACCATTAAATGGTAGATCAGTCAGAGGCTTTTTAGAAGCTAGGTCAGCAGACCAGCATTTCAACCAGATCAGACAACGCAATACCACCGCCAAGACAGAGGCCCTGAGATATAAGGGGCCGCGTTTAACGTGGTGTCGCAACATAAACCAGGCCCTGCACCATTTGGTGGGCCAGAGCAATAGTGTCTGGAGGAAGATTATACTCCTGTACAGTTGTGCAAAAAAAATTTGCCCAACCCGTAAGTATCGAGACACAAGGGTCGCCGCTATCACAGGCCGTAGGGCGGACTCCAACAAGGCAAACATAGCTCTGCTCACCACTTCTGACCTCCTGTCAGTGGGGTCCTTAAATGCAGGAGTCGCCTCCATCGGGAGAGTGGTGGCCTTGTTTAAACGGGCGACTGGAGGGTCGACCACTGGGGGAGAAGCCCACGTTTTAAGTAGGGCATCTTCAAAGGGGTATCTGATAGGCAAACGCCGCGGGACCATAAAAGTCTTCTGCGGCTTTTTCCCCCGACCTCATCAATGAGCTGGTCAAAGAAAGGTACATATGGAAAAAAACTTTTTTAGAAGGCCCGGCCCTAAAGAAGACGGTCCCGCCTGAGGTTCTGCATCCGCAGCATTTAGCTTGCGAGTGTCCCTCACCGCAGCAATGAGTTCACTAACGAGCGCCCTGTCATTTACTGACACAGAACTGGAGTCTTCCTCGCAAGGAATGTCCTGTTCAAAACCATCAAATATATTCAGAGCTAGGGTCCTGAGCGGTAGTGGCTAGGCCCATATCTGAATCAGCGCACACCCCCCCTTTTTTTTGTGGAAATAAAGTGGGGAGAGGGGCTTTTTTGCTCCCTTGCGCTCACACACTGCTTCCCTCCCGGGCACAATAATTCCAGGACTGCCGACAACTGGTCCATAAGGACCGCAGGTGCAGGAGCACTGCCAGTTGTCTAACAAGTGTGAAGAACAGGTGAACCAGACTCCATGTTGCCACCATCTGAGACCTTATTCACCATTACAGTGAATAATACAGCCCACCCACTGGCTGTGAGGGGGCTGAGGAGGGGATACCCGGAGTACTCACCACCCCTAGGGACCGCTGTATGAGCCGCGCTGTAGCGAGCCTGAGGAGAGTGAAGAATCTGTGAGGAGATGTGGATTCCGTGCCGTTCTGCAGGGCCGCTAGGGGCCAAAACAAGAAAATGGCCGCCGGGCGCCTGTACAACTAATTTGAGCCGCGGCAAAATGGCCGCCGATGGCGCACTTTTTAAATTTAAAACACTGCGCCAATGGCGCACGTAAAACGCACACATTCCCCCAGAACACTTCCCAAGTGACCAACAGCAATGGGCAGCGTGACCCCCCCCAAGCATCCCCACACAGCACAGCAGCAGAACAGGGTGCAGAGAGCAGCATAACAGGGGGGAGACAGGGAGTACCCCCCACACACAGAAACAGCCAGCATGTACTCACCTTGCAGCAGGAGAGACTACTTACCCGTCCCGCAAGCACCTTGGAGAACACCCTCGGTGCCAATAGAGGGACTTACTGGCTGGTTTCAGACAGACCTATCACAGAGTCGTACTGCGTAGCTGTCGGCCCGGTCAACCGCGAAAGAAACAGTAGGTACTGTTGAATCTTGAGAGGACCGCGGGAGCATGAAAGCAACCCGGCCACCCCTGGAGCCATGGGGTATGTCGTGAACCGAGTCTCACGCACACAAGGCGAGGATCAGCACGCTCGATGGTCGGACAGGGAAGACTACGAGGATACTAGTGTACCCAACCTGTTGCCCAGCCGACAGTTGATTGAAGGTCTCAAAAATAAAATAAAATTCCCAAAGGAATAAAATTTAAAAAGTAAAATCTTCCAGGAGACTGGCTCCTGAGAGAGCCACGTCTTCTTCTGCAAGGCAGAAAAAAACTGGGGTCTGCTAGCTGCAGGTGGGGGGGGGGTAATGTCCGGAGGGACCGCCCCCCTGGACGGGGCTGTTCAGCTCTGGTTTGTTGTAGAAGGTTTTACCATTTAACATTCTGCCTAGGTCTTCTCCTGCAAGCAGGGACATATACCCACGTGTACAGTGATTAAGAGCCGCCGTGTCGGTCCATGGATAAGAGAAATAACCCAAGCTAAACACAAGAGCCCTAACCGGGTCACAGGATCTTAACCAGAACACAGGAGCCCCATCTGAAATAAAAAAAATTAAGAAAAAACACCTCAAGAGGGAACAGTCCCTCTTAAACAGCAGCCTGCAAAACCTTGCAGCCAAAAGAAGCATCCGCAGATGCCAAAATATCTACTTTGTAGGGCTGGGCGATTCCCCCCCCCCAAAAAAAATTTGCGATTTAAAAAAATAAGAAAAAAATAAGAAAAACTCGATTTACGATTCAATTTTTTTTTTTTTTATTATATTAAAGTGCATCAACAAAATTACAAAGGCAAACCCTTTCTCTAACAGCAAAGTCAGTGTGCAACAAAGACTGTTAAACATCCAAATTATTAATACTGTATATGGATTTAGCTAATAAAACAAAAAATCCTGAGGTTACTCTTAGTTGAATATAACTGTGCCCGATGCCTCACTGTGCCCACACCTGATGCAGATTTTCATGGGATACGGATTTTACTTCTACACCAGCGGCCATTCCGGTATTCAAAAGCCGCGCCTATCACGGACATCCGCTCATCCTCCTAACACAGACGAGGATGAGAGGATGTCCGTGATAGGCTGAACACTGCCTGCTGTGAAATTGAGTGTTCCGCCTATCACAGACGAGGACTCGGGAGGCGCGGCTTTTGAACACTGCAATGGCCGCCGTCTGTCTGCATGACACGCTGATCAGGTAGGCAGGCGGCGGCTTGCGGTTAGTGTTACATTACATCTACTCAAGGCGGCTGCGGCGAGTAGATGTAATTGGGGTAACGCCGCCCAGTGCCATTCCGGACACGCCCCCTGCAGCCCTGCTACGGAAACTCTTAAGGAAAAAAACAAAAAAAAACACGATTTTCTTAAAATCTGAATCGATTTGAACTCAAAACTCGATTCAAGATTAAAATCGATTTTTTTTCCCAGCCCTACTACTTTGTAGAATTTGGTGAAAGTATAAACCGATGACCAAGTGGCAGCCTTGCAAACCTGAGATATTGATGCTTGATGACAAAAAGGGCCAAGACGTACTAAGCGCCTGAGTAGAATGCGCCATGACAGGGAAAGGAGGACCCTGACCTTTAATAGAATAGGCCTGAGTCACTGTCTGTCTGATCCATCTGGAGATGGTAGCCAAAGAAGCGTCCAGCTCTTTCCTTGATCCTTGTGTAATCACAAAAAAGTTTGACCTCCGAAAGACTCCATGGCTGCCAGATGCACCTGAATCACTCAATCCACATCCAGGGCATGCAAAGCAAATACCTTGTGATGAGCCGGCTTCGGACACAAGGAAGGCAAACACAATGTCCTCATTCAAATGGAAGTCCAAGACAACTTTAGGTAGTATTGATGGCCAGGAACTAGGAACCACCTCATCTCTGTGGACCACCAAATGAGTAGGACAGGATAATGCCACCAACTCAGACACCCTACGGGCCGATGTAATAACCACCAAGAATGCCACTCTGGGACAACGTAGGTAAGCGAATATTTTCAAATGGAGGTTTCCAAAAACCGAGAGCACAAAGTTCAAGTCCCACGGTGGCAAAAGAGACCGTACAGGCAGAGCCACATGTCGACTCCCTGAATGAAGGTCCGAACTAAAGTGCGCGGCTAGGGGGTCACTGAAAGGATATTGCTAAAGCAGACACCTGGCCCTTGATGGCACTCCAGGCAAACCTTCCTATTTACTAATGCTGGAAACATAAGGGTCAAAAATAGTCAATGTTAATGAAGAGAAAGTTGCACTTTAAGGACATGTGTGGGCATTTCTGGGTGGTGCCATTATATTCTTTTGGCCAGCTTAGCAGATTTTAAAAAGGGGTTGTAAAGGTTTGTTTATTATTTTCTAAATAGGTTCCTTTAAGCTAGTGCATTGTTGGTTCACTTACCTTTTCCTTTGATTTACCTTCTAAATGTTTTTTTTCTTTGTCTGAATTTCTCACTTCCTGTTTCTCTTCACTAAACTTCACACCATCATCTGAGTGGTGTTTAGTCAGCCAGTACAGCTTATTGAATAGCTTACTGAGGAGGAACAGGAAGTGAGAAATTCAGACAAAGAAAACAAAGAAAAAAATTTTAGAAGGTAAATCAAAGGAAAAGGTAAGGCCCCTTTCACACGGACGGATAGAATGGTGCTTTTAGCTGCGGATTTTCTATTTTTCTACCGCAGCTAGAAGCACACAATGCTTTCCTATGGCCCCATTCACACACAGTGTTTAGCTGCGATTTCGTTACATGCGGTTCCGTGCGAATAGAAAAAATAGAATTGAATGCGTCCAGGTGCGATGTAGCGCAGCTATCTGCAAACAACCGCATGTAATCGCAGTCATTTGAGTCAGCTGCGGATAGCAGCGTGAGAAAAAAAAAATCACCCGGAAGCGCATCATAACCAGTAGGTGTACCTGGGAAATGATACAGGAAGTTCAGAGGGATATTGGCAAGAGGAGAAGGCAGCATGGCGGCGCGAGATATATCACATGAGGCCATAATATCCCTTGTGCATTCCCGACCAGAGTTATGGGACTCAGAATGCCCAGGATATGCCGATCGAGTGTTGAAGAGAGCCAAGTGGGAGGAAGTATACAAATTTGTCACACCGAACTGGGACAATATGTCTGCCACTGAGCAGGATAACCGAGGTGAGTGCAATGTTTGTTGTGTCTATGAAGCAGGGTACACATGCATCATAGCTGTTTCCCATAATAACCACAAACAGAAGATTTACCCCCTAAATGACCAGGCCATTTTTTAGCGGTCCAGCACTGCGTTACTGACAATTTTGCAATGCTGCAAACAAGCCCAATTGGAAAATGGGAAATCAAATGGTTGGTGTCTTCCCTCAAGTTTTTTCTTGGGTGGGGGGGGGTGAGCAGATCTCTCAAACTTTTTTTCCTAACATGCGTTATGTTTGATATATATATTGCAGGAAAAGAGGTTTATACACGTTGGAGGTCCCTACGTGACCGGTACAAGAAAGAAGTTAATGAAGAGAAGTCTGCGGAGAGAAGCGGAGCACCCTCAACTCGTCGCAGGGCTAACCCCCATGCAGAGGCTTTGTCTTTTTTGAGGCGCACCACCGAGATGCGCTTGTAAGTATATATATTTTACTTTTAACAAATTTGTGGGCAGTATAGCCGCACTGTCCTAATGATTTGAGTGGGCTGGAGAGGTGTAGGAGCGGTATACACACCGCTCCTTCACCACTCCAAGGATGCTGCTATCAGGATTTTTGGTTGCGTCACCGCTCCAGTGTGAAAGGTGTCTAAACCCACCCTGCTCTATATAGAGGGCTATTCTGTAGTGTACACATGACAGCATTCATGTTATTTTTAAACTTGTAATTTTGTTATTATTAGAACTCTGTCAAGTGTTCCTGAGAGAGCAAGCGCAAGACGTGAAAGTTTGTCACCAGATGACGCAGACACCAGTCAAGAAACCAATTCAGAGTCACTTTCATCCCAAGAACATCAACCATCCACTCAAGAACCTGTGGTATGTACTTTCAAAACGTCACAATGATGGTTTTTACAATTTTTTTTTTTTACAATGCTTTCATTTTTTAATGGGGGGGGGGGGGGGGGGGGACAGTGTCTGTGTGTGTTTTCTTTTAGTTTTTGTATTTTTATACAATTAATTTTTATTTTTATTTTTTTTATCAGCCCTCTCTTTGGTGAGATATCAGGGGTCTTAACAGACCTCTGACAACTCCCATTTGAGACAGGGAAAGGGACTAGGGACACAGATTCCCCAGTCCCTTTCTCAGCAGCCTCCGCTGCACTGAAAATGAATGGAGAGAAGACAGCGGCTTCTCTTCAGTCATAAACTGAAACATTGAAAAAACAGTTGAGCATTTGCCCGACTAGAAGTACTCAGGTAAATGCTCGTTATCGGTACCGATACTAGTATTGGGACAACCCTAGTCACAATCTCTGGCCACAAAATACGTATTACTTACATATTGTAATGGCAGCTGGTGTTGGTACATAGATGTTCTTAAGGAGAAACAACAACGGCTTACTTTTTGGGCAAAGTACCACTTCAGTACTTCTGGTTTTGGAGGTCTGGCTGCTAATACAGTGACAACAGGTTTTCGGGGCTAAAACAAGTGCCTGTGTCTGATCTATTGAAAACAGGCGTTGCAAGCTCGGACACGACTTTAATAATTGTGCAAGCATCATGTTTATTATTATGTAAGTGTGATCTCAACATCAGAAGCATAATCTATATATTTGATCTATTTGCAGGCAAATATAGGTAGGAGAGGACAGTCTGCTTCCACCAGCCGTCAAAAACGTACTCAACAAGAGACACCTTTTGAGGAATATTTTAACCGTATTATAGCAGAAATGAGAAACCAATCGCAAAACCAGGCCAAAGATGATGAATTTCTCAATATCTCAGACCCAGATGTTATGTTTTTGAGAATGTTGCTTTGTGTAGTCAGGGAGATTCCTCCTGATAAGCGCACTGAGGTCAGGGGTGATATACATGCCTATTTAACGTATATTGTATCCGCTTGCAAAGAGCAACGCCTATATCCAAAATTTCAGCCATGGGTTTTAATTCACCCAGTGGCTCTGAGTCGACCAATGGCCAATCAGCAGTTCCATGACAACACCTGCCATTAATCCTTATGCAGGACCCCCACCGATGTATACACCTTACCCACCTAATCCTGGTTATCAAAGGATGCACGTGCAGCCACACCCAGTTACTTCACCCTCATCTTCCCAATCAGGATCAGGATCACCCATAGATGTTGGCACTGAACCAAGCCACTCTTCCCTGCGTCCCCCTTATCCGGTGTATGAAAACTTGTAGTTTTGACCTTTTAATTTGTTATATTACTGTTTAATTTTTTTATGTTTTGTTACTTGAATTTTATTGATACCTACCTCAATATCCGCTGAACTGTACGGATGTAAGAAACTGCACTGTTCCAAGCTTCCATATCTTGCTACTCCGCCACGCTGGCTCTCACAGTACCAAAGCATTGTTTAGGTTGAGAGCCAGCATGGCCGACTAGAAAGATACTGAAGCTTGGCCCAGTGGGAGATCCCCCAATCTACACAGTGCAGCATACATGGCGAAATCAAAATTAAAGGAGACGAAGGTTAGGGTTTTGACACTTTCTCTATGGGGCCATGCCTCAGCAGACTGGCCATACACCTATAGGTTATCTTCTGTTTTTCTATGTTCAGATGGAAAAAGTGGAACAGATTCCTCCATCTCCGCTAACCTGTGCGGATGTAAGAATCTCCCACTGTTCCAAGCTTCCATATCTTGCTACTCGGACGACTAGAAAGATACTGAAGCTTGGCCCAGTGGGAGATCCCCTCCCCCCATCTACACAGTGCAGTGTACATGGACAAATATTATTCCATCTAATCATAGACATTATGCAGATAATCTATAGGTGTATGGTCAGCTTTAAGCACTAAAAAACCTTTTTAAATTCTTTGCTTACATTTGGACATTGTTATCAAACAGCCGCTACACAACAGTTCGTAAAGTTGTGAAAAAATGTTTCAAAGCTGTTTACTGCACTCACAGTGTCCACATATAGTCAAACATATGGTTAACAGCACTTTAGAAATACTCATTTTAGGGGGGGGGGGGGGGGGGTACAGAGTCAATTTATACTTGAAAATAGAAGAAAATTCTCTATATTCCTAAGGAATTGAAAATAGTTTTCTATACATGCAAGCATTCAATGTTTTGTAAGGTTTGTCTATTTTTTCTACCTTTTTGTTATTTAACATGGCAAAGATATAAAAATAAAAACATATTTAATTGTAAAAAAATTGTCAACTACTTTATTTCAAGAACAAATTTAAACTGTAATATAAGGTTGCTATAACATGGGTAACAAAGATCTCTTTACAAATGGTCATATTGCCATGGGAGCTGTCCATCCTCTGTCAAAAAAAAAAAATCTGAAATCCTCACGCACTTGTAGAGCTTGATTCGTGGGACGAGTGGCAGTAACACGACCTCTGTGTTCTGCAGAAACAGGTAACGCCAACGGGGATTCGGTGGGCACGATCTCCTTACCCCTCAAATAGTTGTGGAGAACACAACATGCCAAAACAACATTGACCGCATGATCCACTTCTAGGTGCATGGCTGTCATCAAAACACGCCATTTGGCAGTGCAAATGCCAAATGCGCACTCCACCATTCTCCGGGCTCTACTGAGACGGTAATTAAAAATGCGCCTCCTATCAGTGAGACCATGCCTCGTATAGGGCCTGAGAAGGTGGGTGGATAAGGCAAATGCCTCATCTCCCAGCACAACAAAAGGAAGGTCCGGCACAGCAGTACCAGGAAGAGGCCTTGACTGTGGCACATTGAATTCACTATTTTCCAATCGCTGGCCCATCATAGAATTACGGAAAATTCTGGAATCTCCAGAACTCCCGTAAGCTCCCACATCCACAGCAATGAACCGCATGTTGGCATCACTGAGCCCCAGGAGGACAATGGAGAAATATTTTTTATAGTTGAAATAACGGGAACCAGAGTTTGGTGGCTTGATGAGACGGATAGGTTTCCCGTCTAAAGCCCCAATGCAATTTGGGAAGTTGGTCTTCTCCCAAAACTCCTCAGATATTTCCTCCCACAGACTGGGTGTTGGTTCCGGCATGACACTGCTTTTCAGCTCTTCCCATATAACTTGACATGTATCATGGACTATTGTCGATACAGTAGAAATTCCCATTAGGAACTGATGATGAAGGGAGGTGAAGCTGGCACCAGTGGCAAGGTATCTGCAATACAAAAAAGACACACATATATATATATATACATATATATATATATACATATATATATACATATATATATATATATATATATATATATATATATATATATATATATATATATATTATGCAAGAACATACATACACACTATTGTCAATAATATTGGTACACCTGCATGTACATGAATTTTAAGCATCTGTTCAAGATATGGAAAACCTACCTTAAAGTAAGTAGCAGCCGCTCTTCTGCACTAATGCTTCTTCTCATGTTGGTCCTGGTTCTGCTCAGGCGTGTTCTACAGAGTTCCAACAGCTCATCGAAGCTTGCCACGGACATCCGAGTATAATTGTAGAACTTGCCCCCATGGGTCCGCAGCTCACCGAACATGAGGGCAAAGTAGCCAATTGATAGACGCTGTGAGGTTAGGGGATGGACCCAGTAACGGCGGGGACGTCGCCTAGACTGGATCTGTCTTCTCCTCTTCATCCTCATCATCAGCAACATGAGCATCGCCAGCAAACTCATCATATTTGCATTCATTTTTGCAAATCTCAGGCACAACACATGGATCACTCCTCTCACCTCTAAACTCCAACACACACTCAGCAAGTGAACAAAGAAACAGGAAATAGATGGCAGAGGACCGAAATGCATCATGGTTAGATCCAAGGGACAAAAAAATAAAATAAACAGGTTGCTATGGGAATAACTAACCACAGCTAAACGCAACCGCAAATAAACGCACATAAACGCAGGTAATCGCAATGTACAAATGCAGCTAATCGCATTGCCTGAAGCCTTGAATTTCACAGAACAAAAAACATGCTTTTTACTGCGGCAATTTTGCCGTACATTGGAAAGGGGCCTAAGTGAACCAACAATGCATTAGCTTAAAGGAACCTATTTAGAAAATAAAAAACGAACCTTTACAACCCCTTTAAGTGACGTGCAGTTTTAAAAGAAGACTTGAATTAACATTTGCTCAGACTGGGAGGGGGAGCATGATGCAATCAAAAGGGCCTCAAACACTGCAGGTCTACTTACAGTTCTAAATCTAATGGTCACTAAAAGAAAGGCAAAGAAGAAAAAAACACAACAAAAAACAACAAAAAACAAAACCCAAGTACACTCAGGCCTCATGCCCACTGGCGTTTTTACAGCTGCGTTTTTTTCAGCTTAAAAACGCCTGTCCATGTTATTGTAAATATTTTTTGGAAAAAAAAAAAAAAAAAAACGTCGGCGCTAAAAACGCGACCGCGCGTTAGTGCGCGTTTTTGACGCTCGCGGTTTTTTCTGCCTAATTCTGACGCTGAGGAACGCACTGGTCCTGGGTTTTTTTTACAGCTTAAAAACGTCTATGCTATTTGCAGCTCAAAAACGTCTAGGTGGGCATGAAGCTATAGACTAACATGGACAGGCGTTTTTAAGCTGTAAAAAACGCTCAAAAACGCGGCTGTAAAAACGTCCGTGGGCATGAGGCCTCAAACCAAAGTTTTGGTTCATGTGTTGACCAACCCACTAAGACATAATAAAAATAAAAAAAAAAGGAAAAAACACCAATTAACTTTTCGTCTCATGAGAAACCAGAACTAAATACATCTTTTGTTACTAAACAGAAAAAGAATTAAAAAAATGTGAACCGAACAAACAAACAAACAGCACGGTTCCCGCACATGAAAAATGGCCTAATGCTCACCTGTATGTGAGGCCAAGATGCTTCTAGTGTTGGCTCATCCTCCTCGGGATCAAAATCTGGATTGTCGCTCGGCGGTAGAGTTCTAAAAATATTAGCGCAAATCTGTAAACAAAAGCATAAGACAACACTGTTTACTGAACACAAAGCAAGAGCGGCTTGTAATGTAGAAAATACTGAAACAAGAGCAAAGCAAGATTTAAACTATCCAAGTGTGCAAAATGAAATGCCAGCTTACATTATGCAGGAGAAAATAAAATAAACACTTTGCAATGCATACAGTGTAACGCAAACCTACTTCGCATGGGGGAGAATTTAAAACCAGGAGGGGAATAAGAGGACAATCTCTGTTGCCATCTATTCCATTGCGCCTTCATTTCCTGTCCCATAGCAATAACAGGAAGTGAGAGGAATTCCCTGCAAATTAAAAAAAGGAATCCCTTGGGGGCCCCCCAGGTCACGAGAATTAGTGTCTTCAGTGGAAGATTTCCCTTCTAGGGACAATCCAAAATGTGGCATTCTCCAACTTCCAGTGATAAATACATTTTTTTTAACCACTTGCCTATACTGGGCACTTTTACCCCCTTCCTGCCCAGGCCAATTTTCTGCACGGTCCCATTTTGAATAATTGCTGGTCATGCAACACTGTACCCATATGACATTTTTATCATTATTTTCACACAAATAGAACTTTTGGTGGTATTTAATCACCACTGGGTTTATTTTTTGCTAAACAAAAAAAAGACCAAAAATGCTTTTATCTTTTTTTTCATAGTTGGTTATAAAATTTTGCAAACCGGTGCACCGATAGGGGACACTGATGGGCACTGTTGGGACTGCACTGATAATTAGGACACGAATAAAGGTATTTTTATAACAGCTTACCTGTAAAATCCTTTTCTTGGAGTACATCACGGGACACAGAGCGACTTAGTCATTACTAATGGGTTATATAGATTACCTTCAGGTGTTGGCACTGGCCAATTCCAAACCGGAAGTACCCTCCCCTATATAAGCCCCTCCCATCCGGGAGCACCTCAGTTTTGTAGCCAAGCAATAAGTGTCCCAAAAAGAGGGGTGGGAGCTCTGTGTCCCGTGATGTACTCCAAGAAAAGGATTTTACAGGTAAGCTGTTATAAAAATCCCTTTTTCTTTTTCGTACATCACGGGACACAGAGCGACTTAGTCATTACTAATGGGACGTCCCAAAGCAATGCCAAATGAGGGGAGGGATACATAAGCTGGGCGCCATCAGGCATGAGGATCTTTTGCGGCCTGCAACACACTGCGCCCAAAGGCGACATCCTCCTGACTTCTAACGTCTACCTGGTAGAATCTAGTAAACGTGTGTACCGAAGACCATGTTGCGGCCTTACATACTTGAGCCAGGGAGGCCTGGTGATGCACTGCCCATGAAGTTCCAACTGCTCTTGTGGAGTGCGCCCTAACTTTGAACGGAGGCGGCCTCTTTCTCAAGCCATAGGCTTGTATTATGACCTGTCGAATCCACTTGGCCAAAGTGGATTTTGATGCTGCCTGACCCTTTTTAGGGCCTTCCGGCAGAATAAACAAAGTATCCGTTCTGCGAATCTGAGCAGTGGCTTTTAGATAAGCTTTAACTGCTCTTACTACATCCAAAGAATGTAATAACTTTTCCTCTACCGAGCTAGGTTTGGGGAAAAAAGAAGGAAGAACCACATCTTGGTTCAAATGGAACCTCGATACCACCTTGGGAAGAAAGGCTGGATGAGGACGTAATACTAGTCTGTCCTTATGGACAACCAGATATGGCTCCTTACAGGACAAGGCGGCTAATTCCGATACTCTTTTAGCCGAACAAACGGCTACTAAGAAAATCAATTTCCTGGTGAGAAGAACCAAGTAAATGTGTTGCAATGGTTCAAACGGTTGTTTCTGTAGAACTGACAGAACCAGGTTTAAGTACCAAGGACATATGGGAATACTAACCGGAGGGCTGATACGCATCACTCCTTGTATGAAAGCTTTGACTAGTGAATGCGAAGCCAAGGGCCTTTGAAAAAATATTGACAAGGCCGAAATCTGACCCTTGATAGTACTCAAGGCCAGCTTCCTATCTACAGCCCACTGTAGGAAGTCCAAAATCCTCCCTATCACGTACTTACGTGGATGCCATTTCTTGGCCTCACACCACGTAATGTACGCTTTCCAGATCCTATAATAGATCTGCCTGGATACCGGCTTCCTGGCATTGATCATGGTAGATACCACAGAATTAGGGAGCCCTCTCTTTTTCAGAATGTGGGCTTCAATAGCCAGGCCGTCAAACCTAGGGCTGGTAAGGAAGGGTGGTATATCGGTCCCTGCGACAGCAGGTCCGGACGATGTGGGAGGGTCCAAGGACTCCTCACTGACATTTTTACAATCTCCGCGTACCATGCCCTTCGGGGCCACGCTGGAGCCACCAGAATCACTGGTTTCTTTTCTACCCTGATTCTGCGGAGTAATCGCGGTAACAATTGTGGCGGTGGGAATGCATATATCAGTTTGAACTGATCCCAAGGGAACACTAGGGCATCCGAGCCGCAAGCTAGAGGATCCCTTGTGCGAGACACAAATCTGTCCACCTTTGCGTTGAATCTGGATGCTAGCAGATCTACATCCGGTGTTCCCCACCGCTGGCATATTGCCTGGAAAACCTCGGGGTGAAGAGACCATTCCCCCGGGCATAATTTTTGGCGACTTAAAAAGTCCGCTCTCCAATTTTCCACTCCTGGGATGAAAACCGCGGATATGGCTGGGACATATTTTTCTGCCCACTCCAGGATGCAATTTGCTTCCCTCTGGGCTGCACGACTCCTGGTGCCACCCTGGTGATTGATATATGCCACTGCTGTGGCATTGTCTGATTGAATTCTGACAGGGGACCCTTGGAGTTTGGATGTCCATGCTACTAGGGCATACCGGGCTGCTCGTATCTCTAAGAGATTGATGGGCAGGGCCTTTTCTGCTTCTGACCACTTGCCCTGGAGAGACCATTGCTCCAGTACTGCCCCCCAGCCTATGAGGCTGGCATCTGTAGTGACTACCTTCCAAGAAACCGGACTGAAGGGTTTCCCTTTTTCCAGATTCTGGGGCACCAACCACCAATGGAGGCTCTTGCGAACGGAAGGGGACAGGGACATTGGTAAGTCTAAAGCCTGAACTTTTTTGTTCCAGGCTGACAGTATGGCCCTTTGCAAATTCCTTGAATGGAATTGACCGTAGGGTACCGCTTCGAATGAAGCCACCATTTTTCCCAGCAGCCTCATGCAGAGGCGTATGGATGGTTTTCTTTTTGTACCCACTAAGTGGGTCAAATCTTTTAAAGACGACACCTTCTCTGGAGGTAAGAAAATCTTTCTCTGATTTGAATCCAGCCTTAGCCCTAAGTATTCCAGACTTTTGACTGGTCTTAGAGCTGACTTGTCCCGGTTGATAATCCAACCGTGATATTCCAGATACTTGATTGTCTTGTGAATAGCTACTTCCAGCTTTTCCACTGAGTGATCTATTAGTAGCAGGTCGTCTAGATATGCCATTATCGTTACACCCTGTGTTCTTAGATTGGCCAATAATGGGGCCAGAATTTTTGTGAACACTCGTGGTGCTGTGGCCAGACCGAAAGGTAAGGCTCTGAACTGAAAATGGCGCCCTTCTACTGCAAAGCGTAGAAATTTCTGGTGGGCCGGAAAGATGGGAATATGCAGATAAGCATCCTTTATGTCGATCGAGGCTAACCATTCCTGCCCTTGTAGGGCGGTGGCCACCGATCGGATCGACTCCATCCGAAAAGTCCTGATATTTAGGAACTTGTTTAGCCCTTTTAGATTTAATATGGGCCTCACGTCCCCATTTGGTTTGGGGACTGTGAAAAGGTTCGAGTAAAACCCGAATCCGCTTTCTTCCAGGGGAACCTTCATGATTACACCTTGGAGCAATAGTTGTTCTAGTGCCAGAAGGAGGGATCCTCTCTTTTGGGGATCTCTTGGCACGTTTGACCTCATAAATTGGGCAGGAGGAGTGCCTTTTAACTCCAGCTTGTATCCCAGACTTACTGCGGAGAGCACCCATCTGTCTCTGATGGTGTCCCGCCAGGTCTCTGTGAACAACTGAAGTCTTCCCCCCACCCGATTGAGTGGGGGCAACGCTTCATGCCTTGGGGGGAGGTTTTGTACCTCTCTTGATCCAGGGCTTCTTGTTACCCTGTGATTGTCCCTGATTTCTGCCCCCTGAATTTGACCGCGGAGGCCGTCGGAACTGCTTCACAGCCGATGTGCCCGGGACTGGAGAAGTAGGCCTCTTAAAAGAAGGACTTCTACCCTTGTTCTTAACCGGTAAGAGTGAACTTTTACCGGCAGAAATTTTCTGGATATATTTGTCCAGATCTTCTCCAAATAAGCGTTCTCCATGAAATGGGAAGCTAACCAGCAGTTTTTTACAGGGAGCTTCAGCAGACCAGTTTTTGAGCCACAGAAGCCTACGCATATGTACTATAGACAGCGTAAAGCGGGAGGCCTGTTGGATTGTATCCTTTATGGCGTCCACCGCAAAACACAAGGCTCTAGGCAGGTCAGCTAGGGCAAGAGCCTGCTGATCTGGTAAGTCCCTTAAGACCTGTTTCAACTGATCTTTCACTGCTTGGCAGACTCCAATCGCTGCTACCGCAGGTTGTGTCACCATGCTTGCTGAAGAGAAAGCAGATTTTAGTAAAGACTCCAATTTTTTATCTATTGGGTCTTTGAACATTGGAACATTATCTACTGGACATGTCAGTGATTTGTTAACAGAAGAGATGGCTGCGTCCACTGTAGGGACCCTCCATTTTTTTATGAACTTATCCTCCATGGTATGGATCACCGGAAATCTCTTGGGGGGAGCAAATATTTTATCAGGATGCTCCCAATCCTGGTAAATAAGCCCTTCTAATAAAGGGTGGATTGGGAAGGAACAGACAGCCTGGGGAGCTTTTAGCGACCCCAGTGAGGAAACCGTAGTGGATGGTGGTTCCGCCAGAGGCATTTTAAATGCTGATCGGACCATATTAGTCAGAGACTGAACCCATAATCTTTCAGCCTGAGATGCTGAGAAAGGTTCTTCCACTGTTGATTCCTCCATAACTGAATCAACCTCATCCTGATCCCCTTCAGGTAGGTCGATCTCTGTGTGGGGCTGTTCCTCCACTAACAGGCACTCTGAAGGAGGAGACGGAGATCGGACGCGCTTTTCCTGTGACAGGGAAGCAGCGATCAATGCTGTTAATCTCTCTTCCAATCCTCCCAGAGTTGAGGATAAAACCTCCTCTGTTATATATACAGGAGCAGGTGGACTGGGGACAGCCGCAGCACCAGGCATTCCTGCGGGGTTTCTACGGCTACTGACCTCTGAATTCTCAGGGGAGATTGGTGCAGTACAAGCATGCCCAATATCCTCAGAGCCCGATGGAGACCCCTTTGGCTTCCTGGAAGATCTATTTCCGGAGCGTCTGGACGACATATCCTTTAAGCACAAAGCTGAGGTATTCCCGTCGTCATACACCAATTTTGTTGGTAATAGTCTAACAAAGTTGCTGCTATATACCAGCTGGTGTCCACTAAAGTGCCTTTCTATGGGGATGCCTGCATCAACCGCCTCTGTGTGCCAATGTTTGTTGCTAGCTCTGTTTGCATCCAGCTGACACTTGTACTGTGTCTTTTAACCATGCTGGGACGCCCGCACATGCGCAGAAGTGCCGCGCATCAAACGTCATCCACCCGCCCCGCCACTTTTTTCATAGGAGGCGCGTGCACGCGCCCGCGCCCGTGCGCCATTGGCGCCCTTTTCGAAATCAAACAGGGGACTAGGAGCCAGGGCCCTTTTTGCCGGAGGGCCTGTGCGGTGGATGAGCGCAGCAACAGGGCAGAGGAAGTGGATTCCCACAGAGAAACTTACCAGCTGCCTGGATCTTTTGACTTGAGAAAACCAAAGATCCACATGACAAGAAAAATGGACTACAGCGGCCTCTAGTGGTTTAACACAGGTACCGCGGTCCCTTTTTTTTTTTTTTTCTTGACTACTATTAAAATTTTACATTTTCAGTAGTTACAGGCAATCACAGATATTTAGCGGGAATACCGTTAGGTAACAGACAGAAAGACAAATTAGGCTTGGGGGTCCCCCAATAGAACCAAGTTCCTGGGGGCCCCCACTTACCTGATCCCCGCCGCAGGACTTTGTTTGGTCCACAGAAGTCCAAACTTCACCTATCACGGCAGGCATTGTAATTAAACCTTCAGGGACCGGGTTCCCAAGGATTCCACTCCCCTGGACCTGTATAGCACCCTGCACAGACAACATCTTGGTCGTGGGTATGACCAGAGCTCTGGATCCCAGGGTCCAGCCCTCCTAAGAGAAGCATTACAGGCAAAACCTTGCTCTTCTGCTGCAAGGCCCGGGTACCGACCGTTTAGCTATGAAGCTTTTTTGGTGGGATCCGGAACAGCTTACTAAGGCCCAAAATAACCTGTACGCAAGCCCAGTGAAAACACATGTTACTCTTTGGCCAACACCTTAGACACTGGCAAAAAACTGAGGTGCTCCCGGATGGGAGGGGCTTATATAGGGGAGGGTACTTCCGGTTTGGAATTGGCCAGTGCCAACACCTGAAGGTAATCTATATAACCCATTAGTAATGACTAAGTCGCTCTGTGTCCCGTGATGTACGAAAAAGAAAAACAGTGCCCTGATCATCAGTGCCGACGTCCCTTTAACAGAAGCTGGTTATTGGCTCTCTTCTCTCCTGAGAAAAGAAAAGCCGATAACCGGCTTGTGTTTACACCCTGTGATTGGCTGACAGCTGATCACGTGGTAAAGGGCCACTAGGATTGGCTTGTGTTTACACCCTGTGATTGGCTGACAGCTGATCACGTGGTAAAGGGCCACTAGGATTGGCCCTCGACCCTGATCTGTGACCAGCTCAGTCCGAAAGACTCGGCGATCGGAGGGCGTCCATTTACGCCCTCCTGGCAAGGTAAGCCGGCGCTGTAGCAGTCTTTCGGGTATAGTGCAGTAAAGTGGTTAATGTACTACCTGAATTTTAGCTGCCTTGCACATGTGCACACATTTGAATCAAAGCACTACATCAGGGTTCCTCCAGAGGTTGCTGGGGGTTCCTTGAGCAATTTCTGTCTTTCAGATAAGTTCCCACTGACACCAATGATCTCTTTAGCCATCTGTAAGGAGCGATTCTTTCCAATGACCACAAGTGTAAGGAGCATTCTTCCCAGCGCCCATCACACTAATGTATCAGGAGTTGTAGATCTAGTAATTATTTTTATCAGGGGTTCCTCGAGACTGGAACTTTTTTTCAAGGTTTCCTCTGTGTTTAAAAGGTTGCACAATACTAATAAATGTAGTAATTTCTATGGCTCTATGGTTTAAAACAAAATCCTGTTTAGTCAGATTTTAGTCAGACCCTTTCCCTGTAACCGAGCTCAAAGAGGATGCTTCTGCTTGAAGTTAATCATCCCCTATGTGTTATGCTGCCAGTAGAAAGTGGGAAGATTACCAAACAAGATAAAGCTGTAAAACCAACAATAAATACCAAATTAGCTGTAGTTCTGATTATCTGACAGAATAATTAATGTTTATGGAAAACTGTAATCATAATGTGATCTAAAACCCTCCATACAAGTATCAAATCTGGAAAGGATTATGCTAGCAGACTTGGTTAAAGTGGAAAAAGTACTCAGTCAACTGTGATATCATTCAGGAAATCTCACTTTCTGCAAAACGGGGGAAACCTCAACACAGAACATGAAAGCTCTGGAAACGGGACACTGCCAACAGCCACTGCATAGGTCAAAGCGGGATTTTCAAAAAAGCTTTTTACTTTTGAGTGCTCGTTCACACTTGCTTTGGTCTCTGAAGCAAGATCCATGTTCAAATCACTCTTCAGAGAACACTTGACAGATGGTGAGGGGATACAACACCTCCGCACAATCTGCTTTAACCACTTCAATCATGGGCACCTTCACTCCCATCCCGACCCAATTTTTAGCTTTCACGTTTTGCATGACAATTACTCATTCATGCAACTAGGTACTCATATGAAATTTCTATAAATTTGAGACAGATAGAAAGCTCCATCTTTTCAATCTTTCTTAGTTTCTGTTAAAAATTTTGCAAATAAGTACATTTTCTTCTTCACTGATGAGGCTGCACCGATAAGCAGTGTAAATACTGTACCCTGACTGATCGGCTCTCCTTTCTTCACACGCTGTCTTTGTGAAGAAAGGAGAGCCGCTATTAATATTGTAACAGCTGTGATTGGACACAGCTGATCACATGGTAAATGCCAGGGATGTCTTCCCAGAACTGGATAGCCACGATGTAGCGTCTATTGCCTATAGCATGGGCAGAAGAGGTTAACCTATTGAACCCCGTCACATGCATTGCACGCAGTTGTGGGGAGCTTGCAGAGTGGCCCGATTTACTTGAATGGGTTGCGTTTAGCAGGCGCTATGCCTACTGAAAGCTGGAGGAGGTATAATTCCTGCTGGGGTAATGTAGCTAAAGGAGGGCAGAGAAAAACACAACTCAACCATGGAGTTTTGCTGCTACTCAACCGCTAATCTGAACCAGCCCTTAAACTCTCTTAAAATGAAAGTGCTACTGTCCTGCAAGTTATAGTGATAACAATTATACAAACATCATATTCTCTGTATTTTTAATTAAAGTGATTGTAAAAGGCTTGTTTCTTTTTTCTTTAAAAATAAACATGTTATACTTGCCTCTTCTGTGCAGTTGGTTTTGCAGAGCAGCTCGGATCCTCCTTCTCAGGTCCCTCTTTGCTGTTCCTGGCTCCTCCTATCAAGTGACCTTAAGCCAGCTACAGGAGACACACCAGCCGAATCAGAGCTCCGTGTATCCATTCAGACACAGAGCCTGACCTGGCCCTGCCCCCTCCCTCCCCTGATTGGCTGACTGGTTTTGATTGACAGCCGCGGGAGCCAATGGCACCGCTGCTGTGTCTCAGCCAATCAGGAGTCGTCTCTGGGACAGCTAAGACACGCGTGGACAGAGAAGGGGCTCGTGTAGGTAATTAGGGGGTGTTGGGGACACTACACAGGTTTTTTTATCCTAATGCATCAAGATAAAAAACTTCTGCCTTTACAACTCCTTTAAGCAACATCATGAACAAAAATATGCAGTTGAACATTGAGCATTGCAGAGTGTTAATACATTTCTTGAAAACTTGTGTGAATCTTGCTTTTGTGAACAGTCTGGTCTTTCCACTGAGTTTTCCTCATTTTAAAAACTTTGAAAAGGATGGGGTCCAAAAATATTGAACATTGAAACCAGAAAGGGGACAACACATAGGGATAGGAGGAATAGGGTAGGGGGGGGGGTAAAAAGCATGAGGGGGTGAGAGGGTGTGGGTGTAGGCTCTACGGTGTAAAAAAAAAAAAAAAAACCCTTAGCGATGGATGAGAGGGCATCCTAATCCTGGGACACAGCTAGATAGGAGGGACATTCTGTCGTGAATGCTTGTTACATTGTTTGCACCAGTAAATCTACTGCTGTGAGGAGGGTCTCCACTGCTGTGTTAACAGTGGACATGAGGTTCTCCATATGTTGTATCCTGGCCAACGATTTACTGTCAGGGGCTCTGACTGATGCCAGAGAGCAGGGATGCATGTCCTGGCTGCACTGATCAAATAAATGAGTATAGACTCCTTAAAACTTTTCCACGGGAGTGTGTTTAGGCGGAAAGGGAAGAAGGCTGGGTCAAAAGGGCCATGGAAGTCAGATTATCTCTTCTAGGCCTCTAACAAGATCCAAGATCTATTTTATCTGCATTAAATTACCTCAATAAAACACCTCAAAGAAGCTTGCCATTATTATCACCACTAAGAACTCAGTGTTCAAGTAAAGGCTGATAACCAGTTTGACAATCTTTGTGAATTGATTTTACACACATTTTTATGAAAAGGAATGTTTTATACCACAAGAAATACCGCTTACAGTATTTGAACTGAATGTCAGGTAATCCTTTAAGAATTAGCCAATTTCCACACAAATGATGAAAGTAACGCATGTGGTAACACTTATGTGAACTTACCCCACTGACAGAAGAAACGATTAGCAAAAGGTTCCTTTCGCACTGAACTGCTTTTCTTGCATTTTATTTCCACTTTTGGTAAGGCAAAAATGGAAGACCATTAAATCCTACGGAGCTCTTCACGCAAGTCAGTTTCAGGTCAGTTGCATTTTTAAAAGCCCTGCATGCTGCATTTTTGGCGCTTGTTTGGTGTGAAAAAACAAACGAAAAAAAACAAACACAAAAACCAAAAAATGCACCTGCTCATTGAAATGGAAAACACAAAAACAAACCCGTGGTTGCATTTTTGTGTCTTTCACAGGTGCAAAACGCACTGGAGATGCAGCAAAAATGGGATTTTTGTACTCACCGTAAAATCCATTTCTCTGACATCCATGGACCGACACGGCGTCTCTTACACTTTACACGTGGGTATATGTCCCTGCTTGCAGGAGAAGACCTAGGCAGAATGTTAGATGTTAAAACATTCCAGAACAAACCAGAGCTGAACAGCCCCGCCCAGGGGGGCGGTCCCTCCGGACATTACCCTCACACCTGCAGCTAGCAGGCCTCAGTTCGTAACAAAGCAGCACAAACTAAAAGGAAGGGTGGGTGCCGTGTCTGTCCATGGATGTCAGAGAAATGGATTTTACGGTGAGTACAAAAATCCCATTTTCTCTTATCATCCATGGACCGACACGGCGTCTTACACTTTACACGTGGGATGTCCCAAAGCAGTGTCAAGAGGGATGGGAGCAGTATAAATGGAAAAACCAAAAAAACTTCACTCCAAAACAAGGCAGAGCTCCCCAACGGAGGAGTTGCCACTTTAAACAGCGGCCTGCAACACCTTGCGGCCGAAGGAAGCATCCGGAGATGCAGCCTCATCAACCCTATAAAACATAGAAAAGGTATGAACAGACGACCAGGTCGCCGCCTTGCACACTTGTGCAACCGACGCTTGATGTCGGAAAACCCAGGAAGCACCAATTGCCTTGGTGGAATGCGCCGTAACCGGGAAGGAAGGCGCCCGCCCCATGAGAGTATAGGCTTGAAAGCCGGATTGTCCGATCCACCTAGAAAAAGGTGGCAGACGAAGCCGCTTGACCCTGTATCTGACCAGAGACAGTCAAACAGAGTGTAGACTTCCGAATAGAAGCAGCAGACAGGCACACCTGCAAGGCACGTACCACATTCAAAGTGTGCCGCGCGCACTCTGGGATGCGACGGGCGAGGACACTAGGACGGGAGGACAAATGTCCTCATTTTAGGTGAAAGGTGAAGATCACCCTTGACAAAAGAGAAAGTCGCGGATGCAACACCGCCTTATCCTTATGGATGACTAAATATGGCAACTTACAGTACAAGGTCGCCAATTCAGATACTCGTCTAACAGAAGTGATTGCCACTAAAAAGAGCCACCCACTGAGACAAAGCGAAGAGGGGAATATCCCTGATATTCTCAAAAGGAGGTTCCTGGAGAACCGAGAGTACCAATTCCGATCCCACGGGGGGAAAGGAGACACGACAGGAGGGAGCCCATGGCGAACCCCCTGTACAAGGGTGCCAACCAAGGAATGACCCGCTAGTGGTCACCGAAAGAAGACGGCCAAGGCCAAAACTGACCCTAAATGATACTCAAAGCGAGCCTTTGGGCCACGCCATGCTGTAGGAAACGCAGGATTCTAAGGACGGAATACGTCCGAGGATGTCAGTCCAGCTCTTCGCACATGGCGATGTAAGCTATTCCAGGTACAGAGATGGTTCTGGAGGAAGACTTCCGTGTCCTTCATATGGACGAAATGACCGAGTCCGAGAGCCTCGGTCTCTCAACACCTGGCTTATAACAGCCATGCCGTTAAGGCCCGAGACTGTAAAGGCAGGATGAAATATATGACTTTGAGACAGAAAGTCCTCCCTATTGGCAACCATCAGGGAACGGCCTCGACGAGACGTACCAGATCGGCGTACCAGTGAAGCCGAGGTCGATCCGGAGCAATGAGGATCACCGGAATTCCCTCGGTCGCCACCCTGCGCAGCAGGCGAGGAAGCAACTACAGCGGAGGATAAACGTGTATCAGGTGATCATGACCCCATGGGCCACTGACGCCTCTGATGCATCCGCCCAAGGATACCTGGATCTGGCCACAAATCGACAACTTACAATTGAGTCGAGAAGCCATCGGGTCCACCTCCGGCGTGCCCCACCGTTTGTGTGGCAAAGGAGTTGAAATACCTCCGGGTGCAAGGACCACTCTCCCCGGTCCAACGTCTGGCAACTCAATAGTCTGCCAGTTCTATGCCCGGAATGTAAACGGCTGACAGAGCCGGCGAGCTTCCTTTAGCCCACTTCAGGGTATCGGGGACCTCGGAAGCCTCAGCTGAGCTTCGAGGTGGTCGACATACGCCACCACCGTGACTTGTCCGACAGGATCCCAATGGAACGATCCTGCAATCTCTCAGACCACGAGGAGGGGCACAGTCTGATGGCCCGTAATTTCAGAACATTAATCGGCAAACGGGCTTCGTCCGGAGTCCAAGCCCTTGGGCCAACAGGACTCCCCAGATTACACCCCAGCCCTTCAGGCTGGCGTCTGTAGTGAACACCGTCCATTGGACGGGGAGGAACGACTTCCCGGACCGAAGAGCCGGGGACCCAAACTCCATGTCAGGGACGCCCTGACCAGGTGGCTCACCTGGATCGGAAAATCCAAAGACAACGGGGATTTGTCCCAAGGGAACAAGATCTCCTTCTGCAATGCCCTGGTGTGTGATTGGGCATACGGAATGGCCTCGAAAGAGGTCACCATGAGTCCCAGGATTCCCATGCAAAAACGGATTGACGACCATTTTTTGGGATGTCAGCATCCGTACTGCAGACTGAAGTGTCAGTAGCTTCCCCGGAGGTAGGAATACCTTTTGCCTCCAAGGAGTCCAGAATCAGACCGAGATACTCCAAATCTCGAGTCGGGACCCGGACTGACTCCTGAATGTTTAGGAGCCACCCGAAGTCCCTGAGGGTCTGACTGACGATAGTCACACTGTCTTCTAATACTGAGCCATTTCCTGCTCTGAGAAGATCGTCCAGATAGCCCACGACAGCAATGCCTTGCTGTCTCAGCAAGCTAGAACCGGCACAAGCACCTTAGTGAACACCCTCGGCGCCGGGGCTAGGCCGAAAGGAAGAGCCACAAATTGATAGTGGACTTCGTCGATCGCAAGCGCAGATCCGAACATACAAGTAGGCGTCCTTGAATTCCAAGTTCGCCAGAAAATCCCCTTGACGGAGTGCACTGACCACCGTGCGAATGGATTCCATGCGGAACTTTTGCACCTTCACGAAGGCATTCAGGACCTGGAGGTCCAAGATAGGCCAGTAGAATCCCTGAAACCTCTCCTGTGACGGAACCGGCACAATCACTCCGGACCTCAAACCTGAATAGGCCCCATAGGGCCACCCGACGGGCAGGAAGGAGAGGAAGATTCGAGGGAAGAATCTGTCTGGTATTAGGAACGGAACCTATCCTGTAACCTGAGGGGATCACCTCGCACACCCACCAGTAGGAGATCCGGGAGGTCCATTGATCCGTGGACCTGCAAAGTCGTCGTCCCTACCCCAGAGTTGGGAGGGGGCAAGACTTCACGCGGAGGCGGGCTAGGGAGCCGGCTTGTTCGGCATACGCACCCAGGGGCGCTCGTGTCCAGCAGCTGTACCGCTGTCACTCTGGGGGGCCTCCCCGTTGACTGACGAAAATATCCCCTTTTTTCTGGAAAGGAAGGACCCTGCTTATAGCGGCCTCCTTGCCAGCCTGAGGAAGAACAGTGCTTTTACCTCCCGTGACATCCTTGATGTCATCCAGCGCAGCACCGAAAAAACCTACCACCTTTTAATGGTAAACCCTTCCGAGGCTTTTTAGAAGCTAGGTCAGCAGACCAGCATTTCAACCAGATCAGACCACGCAATACCCTGAGTTATAAGGGGCCGCGTCAAACGTGGTGTCGCCACATAAACCAGGCCCTGCACCATTTGTGGGCCAGAGCAATAGTGTCTGGAGGAAGAACATGCTCCTGTACAGTTGCCCATCCCGCAAGTGTTGGAGACACAAGGGTCGCCGCTACCACAAGCCGTAGGGCGGACCCCAACAAGGCAAACATGGCTCTACTCACCACTTCTGACCTCCTGTGAGTGGGGTCCTTAAATGCAGGAGTCCCCTCCACCGGGAGAATGGTGGCCTTGTTCAACCGGGCGACTGGAGGGTCGACCACTGGGGGAGAAGCCCACATTTTTAGTAGGGCATCCTTAAAAGGGGTATCTGATAGACAAACGCCGCGGGACCATAAAAGACTTCTGCGGCTTTTTCCCCAGACCTTGTCAGTGAGCTGGTCAAAGAAAGGTACATATTGAAAAAAAACACTTTTTAGAAGGCCCGGCCCCAAGGAACCAGAGGAGACCGTCTGCCTGAGGTTCTGCATCCGCAGCATTTAGCTTGCGAGTGTCCCTCACTGCATCAATGAGTTCACAAAACAAGCACCCTGTCATTTACTGACACAGAACTGGAGTTTTCCTTGCAAGGAATGTCCTGTTCAAAACCATCAAATATATATTCAGAGCTAGGGTCCTGAGCGGTAGTGGCTAGGCCCATATCTGAATCAGCGCATTACCCCCCCTTTTTTTTTTTTGTGGAAAAAAGGTGGGGATAGGGGCTTTTTTTTGCTCCCTTGCGCTCACACACTGCTTTCTCCTGGTCAGATTAATGATTCCAGGAATGCCGACAACTGGTCCCTAAGGACCGCAGGTGCAGAAGCACTGTCAGTTGTCTCTAACAATGTGAAGAAAACAGGTGAACCAGACTCCAATATTGCCACCCTCTGAGACCTTATTCACCATTATAGTGAATAATACAGCCCACCCACCGGCCGTGCTGGGGCTGAGGAGGGGATACCTGGAGTACTCACCACCCCTAGGGACCGCTGTATGAGCCGCGCTGTAGCGATGTATGAGTCGCGCTGTATGAGTCGCGCTGGTGCAGCCCGAGGTGAAGAATCTGTGGGGATGTGTGTATTCCGCGCCGTACAGCAGCGCTGCTAGAGGCCGAAAACGAAAGTGCAAGTGCCGCGGCTACAAGAAAATGGCCGCCGGGCACCAGTTTAACTATGCATTAAGCCTCAGCCAAAATGGCCGCTAATGGCGCATTTTTTAAAAATAAAACACCGCGCCAATGGCGCACAGAAAACACCACAGCCAGTCCCCCAGAACACTTCCCAATAAAAATAACAGTCATGAAGCGGCCCCCCCAAGGCAGAGTGACCCCCCAAGTATCCCCACACAGCACAACAGCACAACAGGGTGCAGAGAGCAGCATACAGGGGGGAGACAGGGAGAACCCCCCACACACAGAAACACAGCCAGCATGTACTCACCTTGCAGCAGGAGAGACTACTTACCCGTCCCGCAAGCACCTTGGAGAACACCCCCAGTGCCAATAGAGGGACTCACTGGCTTGTTTCAGACAGGCCTATCACAGAGTCGTACTGCGTAGCTGTCGGCCCGGTCCACCGCGAAAGATACAGTAGGTACTGTTCGATCTTGAGAGGACCGCGGGAGCATGAAAGCAACCCGGCCACCCCTGGAGCCATGGGGTATGTCGTGAACTGAGTCTCACGCACACAAGGCGAGGATCAGCACGCTCGATGGTCGGACAGTGAAGACTACGAGGATACTAGTGTACCCAACCTGTTGCCCAGCCGACAGTTGATTGAAGGTCTCAAAAATAAAATAATAAAATTCCCAAAGGAATAAAAATTAAAAGTAAAATCTTCCAGGAGACTGGCTCCTGAGAGAGCCACGTCTTCTTCTGCTAGGCAGAAAAAAACTGGGGCCTGCTAGCTGCAGGTGTGAGGGTAATGTCCGGAGGGACCGCCCCCCTGGGCGGGGCTGTTCAGCTCTGGTTTGTTCTGGAATGTTTTAACATTCTGCCTAGGTCTTCTCCTGCAAGCAGGGACATATACCCACGTGTAAAGTGTAAGAGACGCCGTGTCGGTCCATGGATGATGAGAAAATGCATATGCGTTTTTACCACGTTTTTGCAATGAAGCAGTGTGAAAGCAGCCCTACATTTTAACATGCTGTGTATGTACAGTTGTGCTTAGTTTATATACAACCGTGGCAGAATTTGCATAAGGTGCTGAAAACTGGTGCAAGTTCTCAGCGTCACAATAAAAGTTATTATTAGACCTGTTTCCGGTCCATCTGCATCACCCACACCATTCCCGCTTTAGAGCAAAATAGAAACTAGCATGGGGTCTGCACCTCATTAACAAAGGGTCCAGTATAGAAAACTGCCAGGTCAGACCAGGCATACAGGATGTGAACTGTCAGCAGACGGCTCACATCCCTCTCTCTGCGGTGACCAGCTTCCTGCCTCAGCTGAGGGAGAGGTAGAGGAATTCATAGCATGCAGCTGCTCCAGTTGAACTCTTCCATTTTTTAAATCAAAATAGCGACTGGGGGGGGGGGGGGGGGCAGAGAGATACAAACACATGGGAACATGCAGGGAGAGAGAGAGGTGAGGGAAACAGAAGAGCTGTGGATGACGGGACATAAGCTGACCACTGTAGTCAGGGCTCAGCAGTCCTGATTATCGTGGTCAGCTCACAGAGGGGGACACAGGAAGTGGCAGCTGATCCTGGCTTTCCAAGAAATAACCGAGGTGGTGACTAGCTTAAAACTGAATTTAGAACAAAGTAGCGAAGACATGAATGTAAAGTTCCCAGTGTTAGTTTAGATTCTGCCATAGTTGTATATAAAACTGAGCACAACTGTACATTCACAGAATGTTAAAATGTAGGGCTGCTTTCACACTGCTCCGTTGCAAAAACGCATATGCATTTTTGCCGCGTTTCCAGTGCGTTTTGCACCTGTGGAAAAAGGACACGAAAAACAAGAATGCAACCGCAGGTTAGTTTTTGTGTGTTTTCTATTAATTTCAATGGAGAGGTGCAGTGTGCGCGTTTTCCACACCAAAATATGCATTAGAATCAGCCAGATTTTTTACAGCTTAGAGGGGCAGATTAGACAGTACAAGCACTGCCGTTTAATCTGCTATAACAGGAGCTCTATTTTTTTTAGGGTTACAAACACTTTAAAAAAGAACTTGCACGCTTTGTTTAAATTAGACAAGCATCTTCCCTGTTATCTAAAGCCATCAGACATCATTAGATTTTCTGCAGATTTTTGTCTTCAGATTTACCAAAACCATATAATATGAGGTCAAACCTTTAAAAAAGGGGTTGTAAAGGTTTGTGTTTTTTCATGTTTTTTTCCCACCTTAATGCGGGAACCAATGGCTGCGCTGCTATCAAATGCAAAGACCCGGGCGCTGGGGAGCGGGGCCGAGTCCAGCATTCGTGTCCATGGATGCAAATGCTGGACTCGAGAGCGTGCCGCATGGTAACCCCCTTGGGAGAGCGCTTCTCCTAGGGGGTTATCCAATGTGGGGAGGTGCCGTGAGAGCCGCCGAGGGACCCCAGAAGAGGATGTTCGGGGCCACTCTGTGCAAAACGAGCTGCATGGTGGAGACAAGTATGACATTTTTTTTTTAAATAACAAAAACGATCCTTCACTGGCCATACACTATGCAATTTTCTTATTCAATTTCCTTTAGATTTACCTTCAACTATTTAGTGCAAGGGCCTGCCTGACTGCATACACATCGAAAGGGTTGGACCTATTATATGGTTTTGGAAAAATTTAAAAGGAAAGTTGTAGCAGAAAATTGTATAATGTATGGCCAGCCTAGGAGTTTCAATTTGTATGCAATCAGGCAGGCCCTTGCACTACATGGATTGGTAAATCTGAAGACCAGAAAATCTGCAGAAAATCTAATAATGTGTATGGGGTCTAAATTTAGAAAAGTGGCGTAGGTGTTACGATTGCCTCATTCTTTGTTAATTACCCTCTGTTAGAATACATCTGCCAAAAAGAAGGCATTAATTGAGTCCATCAAGACCGAAGAAAAAGCACACCAACCATAAAGATTTGGGATCCTGAGCGTACCCAGGATCTCATTGGAAAGATTGCACAGACACCTTGCCTAGACACCAGGAGTAAGGATAGCATATTTTCTGATTTTATTTTATTTTTCCTCCCTGTGTGATTTTCTCAACATTTACATAATGATGATACATGGGGGAGAAAGGTCTGATGTAACAAGGTCTTGTGGACAAATTTTGCAGCTAAACCAACACTCGAAACTTTGCTTGCATGTCTTCGCTACTTTGTTCTAAATGCAGTTTTAGGATAATCACCTCCTCAGTTATTTCTTAGAAAATGTGAAGACTCCAGTCACACTTGTGTAGCTCAACTTTGGATGGGTGCGACTTGAAGGCTACTTTGGCTTAGACCAAAGATAATGGACAACTTTTGCATGTATAATATTCAGGAGTGACTTATGTGACTTTTTAGGGTTTACATTGCAGTCTATGGCACTCAAGTCGCATGAAAGTTGGACCAAAGTAGCGCAGGGACCTTGCAGTCACACATATTTGAACAGTTGTCATTGAAAAACATGATGCGACTTTAGTGTCCCAAGTCACATGACAAGTCGTACAAGTGTGAATGGAGCATTAAGCACCTTTCAGGGTGGAGGGGTGCAGATACCTGTCTAAGACAGGTATTTGCACCCACTTCCGGTAACAGACTTGTGCGGGAGTCACGCCCCTACCCACACCCCCGCTGTCTTCTGGGAAACACACTGTCCCTAGGAGAGATCGGGGAACCAGTGACAGCGCGCCGCGCTACTCGCGCATGCGCAGTAGGGAACCGGGCAGTGAAGCCGCAACACTTCACTTCCCGATTCCCTCACCGAGGATGGTGGCGAGTGCAGCCGAGGGATGAGCGATTGCTCGTCCCCGGCTCCCGACATCGCAGGAGCGCTGGACAGGTAAGTGTCCATATTTTAAAAATCAGCAGCTGCAGTGTTTGTAGCTGCTGTCTTTAAAAAAAAAAAAAACAACAAAAAAAAACAAAAAAACACCAACTATTTTGCCGGAACCTCCGCTTTAAGAGAGAAATATGTGGCATATTATAAACCTTCCAATACCAAAGTTTCTACAAAGCTCCATTCACATTAGCGCGTCTCCAAAGTCGCACAATTTCCAGTGCGACTTTGGAACGTGACTTTGATCCGACTTTACTTTCTCTGGACCAAAGTTGCATCAAAAGTCGCACCAAAGTAGTGCAGGCCTTTTTTCAAAATTGTTGCGACTTTTTAGGTCGCACTGGTTTAAACGGTTGCCACTGAAAAGAATGGGGGTGCGATTTGTCATGCGACTGATGTCCAAGTGTGAATGGAGCCTAAGTGTTTCAACTGAACTTTTTCCCATATACATTATCAACATATCTTCATATAATATAAGCAAGGAAGTACTTACCATTTTTACGATATCTGGGTATGCAGACTCTACAATTACCCCTCGATTTGTGGATACATATTCAACCAGTTCATTCAGAGTGGCTCTCTTTATTTCTTTGCTCTTCAGATCAGATATTGAGTCTATAAAATCAAACAGCATACAGCACTGCTGCAGCTTCTGAGAGAAGAGGTCTTGCTGGTCATTGCAAGTGGCATCTACAAGAGAACAAATACAGAGAATGTATAATTTGTTGTGCGTTTGTAAGCATATCTGTCTAGTATACACCTATACCAATAAAACAAATCTCTGATTGCCTCAATAAAGCCACTCAGAGGCTTCTAGTATGTTGTAAGAAAAATCCACACAAGTAAAAAATAAAACAAAAAAATAAAGCATTGTTATTGCATGACAATTTACAATCAATAAAAGGATGGATGCGAATATCACAATGATGTAAACCACAGCTTGTTACAACAGGAAATGTATTTATTATAATATTTTAAAGATTTATATATTAGTGTTAAAGTCCATGAAAAAAACAAAGGATGAATCAAAAACATGACAATTAAAAGCAACATTTAACAATATCCTTATTCTCCAAAAATACTAATCCACTACTTAATAGCCCTGTAATCTTTTTTATAAAAAAACATTTAATCCATTGTTATGCCTTCTTGTAAAGTCCCCAGTGAGCTCCCCAACCTCTCCTTTACCCACACCCTTCCCGTTTGGAACAAGCAGGGCTGCAGCACTGCTCTATATGCAATACAACTCCCAAAATCCAAAGTGCATCCTGGAAGCAAGAAGAGAAGATGGCAATGCTTCTATATACTGTGGGACCTCAGAGAACACAGCCCACCTCTAAACAAGACACTGAATAATAGCTGCTTAGATTTGGGGGAGGCAGAGAGAAAAATAAGGTATTTTTGCATTCAGAATACGTACTTAAAAGTGGTTGTAAAGGTAGAAGGTTTCTTACCTTAATGCATTAAGAAAAAAAAAAAAACAACCTGTGTGCAGCAGCCCCCCTCTGCCCACCAATACTTATCTGAGGTCCATCTAGGTCCAGCGATGTTGCAGGAGTGTCTCAGCCGCCTAGGACTCCCTTCCTCAAAGTCAGTCATCCAATGAGGAGAGAGAGAGAGAGAGAGAGAGAGAGAGAGAGAGAGAGAGAGATGGGGCCAGTCTGCAGCTCCATGTCTGAATGGTGACAGGGAGCGGTGGCTCGGCTCAGGTGCCCCTATACTGTAGCAAGCTGTTTGTTGTGGGGGCACTGAACAGGAAGGAGGGGCTACTCTGTGCAAAACCAACTCGACAGAGCAGGCAAGTATAACGTGCTATTTTTAACTAAAAATAAAACTAGACTTTAAAATGACACTAAAAGTTGGTTTAACAAATACTATTTAAAGTGATGCTAAAGTTCTCAAAACCACTGAGACCAAGTGTTCTAGACCGAGAACCATTCCCACACAAATACTCATATCAGCCATTTCAGACAAAAATAGCAGAGATCAGGTGGAGAAATATTTGGTTCTTTGAACATCAAGTTTTATTTAAAGGGGTTGTAAATGGGGTGCTGTGTGTACAATGAGGATTTTTTTTTTTACTTAAATGATTTTAGCAAATGGCTGCAATATAACAGTGAAAAATTTAAGGGGGTCTGAATACTTTATGTACCGTGTGTGTGTGTATATGTGTGTATATATATTATACACACACACACACACACACACACACACACACACACATATATATATATATACACACACACATATATATATATATATACACACACACACACACACATATATATATATATTACAGGGGGACATGGTAACAGTGTTGGGGGGGTCTGAACAAGGTAGAAAGAAGTTAAAAATCTTCTTCCTTCCTCCTCAGATCCCCCCTTCGCTCCAATTCACCACCTCTGAGCTGGTGAATCGGGGAGTGTGAATTCTGACACAGATGACCAGTAAAGCACCCAGATCGCAGCTTCATAAACTGGCCGTTTCTGTGTCAGTCTATGAGGATTCTCGGTTTGCAGAGATCATCGGCGGGAGAACATGTTCAAAACACTTCTCCCCCGATTATCTGTTTCATAAACTATTTATGGACCGATCAGTGGTGATCCTTGGGATCACCGCTGTTTACTGCTTCATAAAAAACTGACACCACAGCCATGAGTCTTTTTGGGAAAGATGCAACAAGTTTTTCACACCTGGATTTGGGGATTCTCTGCCATTCCTCCTTGCAGATCCTCTCCAGTTCTGTCAGGTTGGATGGTAAACGTTGGTGGACGGCCATTTTTAGGTCTCTCCAGAGATGCTCAATTGGGTTTAAGTCAGGGCTCCCGCTTGGCCATTCAAGAACAGTCACGGAGTTGTTGTGAAGCCACTCCTTCGTTTTTTTAGCTGTGTGCTTAGGGTCATTGTCTTGTTGGAAGGTAAACCTTCGGCCCAGTCTGAGGTCCTGAGCACTCTGGAGAAGGTTTTCGTCCAGGATATACCTGTACTTGACCGCATTCATCTTTCCCTCGATTGCAACCAGTCGTCCTGTCCCTGCAGCTGAAAACCCCCCTCACAGCATGATGCTGCCACCACCATGCTTCACTGTTGGGACTGTATTGAACAGGTGATGAGCAGTGTCTTGTTTTCTCCACACATACCGCTTAGAATTAAGGCCAAAAAGTTCTATCTTGGTCTCATCAGACCTGAGAATCTTATTTCTCACCATCTTGGAGCCCTTCAGGTGTTTAGCAAACTCCATGCAGGCTTTCATGTGTCTTGCACTGAGGAGAGGCTTCTGTAGGGCCACTCTGCCATAAAGCCCCGACTGGTGGAGGGCTGCAGTGAGGGTTGACTTTCTAAAACTTTCTCCCATCTTCCGACTGCATCTCTGTTGCTCAGCCGCAGTGATCTTTGGGTTCTTCTTCATCTCTCTCACCAAGGCTCTTCTCCCCCGATAGCTCAGTTTGGCCAGACGGCCAGCTCTAGGAAGGGTTCTGGTCGTCCCAAACATCTTCCATTTAAGGATTACGGAGGCCACTGTGCTCTTAGGAACCTTAAGTGGAGCAGAAACTTTTTGTAACCTTGGCCAGATCTGTACCTTGCCACAATTCTGTCTGAGCTCTTCAGGCAGTTCTTTTGACCTCATGATTCTCATTTGCTCTGACATGCACTGTGAGCTGTAAGGTCTTATATAGACAGGTGCGTGGCTTTCCTAATCAAGTCCAATCAGTATAATCAAACACAGCTGGACTCAAATGAAGGTGTAGAACCATCTCAAGGATGATCAGAAGAAATGGACAGCACCTGAGTTAAATATACGAGTGTGTCACAGCAAATGGTCTGAATACTTGGGACCATGTGATATTTCAGTTTTTCTTTAATAAATCTGCAAAAATGTCAATATGGGGTGCTGTGTGTACATTAATGAGGAAAAAAATGAACTTAAAATGATTTTAGCAAATGGCTGCAATATAACAAAGTGAAAAATTTAAGGGGGTCTGAATACTATACGTACCCAGTGTGTGTGGTGTATATATATATATATATATATATATATATATATATATATATATATATATATATATAAATAAAACACACACACACAGCTGTGCAAATCACAAGCAATGTGAATTCAGTCATACAGATTGCATGGCGGAATTCGCATCGATTTGGACCAAAGTCATGTAGGACCCTTTTTTGGTCCGCACCAGAATCTGATCGCATGGGTGTTCACACTCATGCAATAGGATTCCTGTCTGAATTGACAGTTCGCACTGCGATATGCGAACCAATCTGGGGGTGTCATTTTATTAACAACTGCAGCGATTCGCATAGAGAAAGGTGTGAACTGCCTGCAGGTGTGACATGCGATACGGGAACCTGTACTGGATTTGCACGAGTTCTCTCGCATAGCAGCAGTGTGACCCGAGCCTAAAAGAACCTCTGCCTAATTAAAAAAAAAAAAAAAAAAAACCAGTAAGGCCTCATGTACACTGCACCTGATAAACAGACATTTAGGAGGAGGAGTTGGGTGTTTATTTCAGCAGCCCTTGAACTCTCCTCTGTTATCTCATCAGGACAGGTACAGAGTCGTTAAGGCCCCTTTTCACACTGACACGTTTTTCAGGCGGTTTAGCGCTAAAATAGCGCCGCTATACCGCTTGAAAAAATCGTGCCCTGCAGTCTTCAGTGTGAAAGCCCAAAGGCTTTCACACTGAAGCGGTGCACTAGCAGGACCGCTCCAAAAGTCCTGCTAGCCGCATCTTTGCAGCGGTGAAGGAGCGGTGTGTTTACCGCTCCTTTACCGCTGTTGCCCATTGAAAGCAATGGGAAACCGCGGTAATACCGCTGGCAATGCGCCTCTGCAGAGGTGCATTGCCAGTGGTGTTAACCCTTTTTCGGCCGCTAGCGGGGTTTAAACTCACCCCGCTAGCGGCCAAATTTCGTGGTAAAAACTATGGTATAGCGGCGCTAAACCGCCAGGGCACCTCCCCGCCCCAGTGTGAAAGGGGCCTTATAGTCGTTTCCAGGCAGTTGAGGTTAGAAGCATTTTTTTTTCCCCCCCAAGCAAAAAAAATGCATTCAGGACAGATGTTCAGAAGCAGTTGAAATGACAAATGCTTGTAACAGCTTGTTAACGTGTCAAAAAACAAACAGTCTTTTCAGATACCTTGTATATTGTGGGCTGCAAGAGGGGAAAGGGAGAGAGAGAGAGATTTCCTGCATTGAAGGAATTTGGGAGGGTCTAATGTGTGGAATCGGTTATCAAAAACGCTTAAACGCGCATAAAACGCAGCATGTAAAAGTGGCAAAACTGCAGTTTTTAAACATCGGTTACGAGCTTTCAAGTTCCAGCCCTCTGCAGAGGTTTTCAAATGTCCTGTGTACAAGAAGCTTAACTTCACCTCATTTAAAGCGAAGGTCCGCCTAAAAAAAAAAAAAAAAAAAAAAAATATAATATTAAAAGCCAGCAGCTACAAATACTGCAGCTGCGGACTTTTAATAAATGGACACTTACCTGTCCAGGGTGCCTGCGATGTCAGCAGCCAAAGCCGATCAATCGCTCGGCCGCCCCCCTCGGTGAGGGAATCATGAAATGAAGCCTTGCGGCTTCAATTCCCAGTTCCCTACTGCGCATCTCCCCCGCTGTTTTCTGGGAAACGCACAGGTCCCAGAAGACCGCAGGGACCAGTGAGGCCGCGCGTCCTCACTGGTCCCTGCGGTCTTCTGGGACCTGTGTTTCCCAGAAAACAGCGGGGGAGGACAGTGTAGGCGCTGGACATGATGTAGGTCACCAAGGTGATCTATGCCCCCTCCCCCCTGAAAGGTGCCAAATGTGACACTGGGAGGGGGTGAGGATTCCAAAAAGTGCAAGTTCCATTTTTGGGTGGAACTCTACTTAAAAAAAAATGTTAACCAAAACTGTATTTAATCAGGACAAGTAGATTGGGATCCCAATTTAGTCCCTTGGACAAGTAGTTTTATTTATAAAAAAATAAAAATAAAAAATCCACACCCCTTTAAAGGCCACATAATCAAAGCTTCTTTAGATGGCACATATCTGAACTCTGCAACAGGGCATAGAAAACCATTAGTCATTCAATGCCTTCTAATACGTATATAAATTTCTCAATTTATAGCCACAAGACGGCATCCCCCATCGTTCCTTTAAATCAGCTGCAGCTGTTGCTGGAAAAGATGTGCCAGGATTCACTTCCTGTGACATTCTAGGAGGGAAATGGGACCCGAGCCACAAGATGTTGCCACCATCAATCATCACTGGGGAGGGACAGGGATGGACTGCATAGGAATGACCAACCTCTCTTTCACAGCAACAATGCCACATGTTGGAGGAAGCGGTTGTACCACCATGCAGTGCACTTCTTTAATGGGATGAAGCACAGGAAAGGGTGACAACGCTGTGAAAATTTACTGCAACACCAACATGCCATGCAGGTTAACTAAAATATCCAGCCTTCAATGTTAGTCTTTATTTTTTTCCCCCCAGAAATACACCAAAATATACGCATCTGTTCCATTAGCATTGTATTCCTGCTAGCTGCACAGCACCCCTGACTACTGAGTAGGTTTTCTTACTTTGATTCTATAGATGTACCTACAAAAAACACAATGCAAATGTAACAGAAGCATTATTTCGGCCTGCCAATAATACTGTATTTTTGATTGCAGGAAAATTACAGGTTACTGGGCACAAATCCTGGGAGGTGGCCCTCAGATCTTAAATGCATGCACAAGTCTGGTAACAGAACAGAAGAAAGCTTTCTATTGAAAATTAACACAAGGGAAGCAAAATCGAATGCGCCTGCCTTACTACAACCCTCTCACACTGGGGCGCTCATAGCGTCAGCGGTAAAACGGCGCTATTTTTACTGCCGATGCTATGGGCGGATTTGCGGCGCATTTCAGCCGCTAACGGTGCGGTTTTAACCCCCTCTAGTGGCTGAGAAAGGGTTAAAACCGCCCGCAATGCGCTGCTTCAGCGGTATAGCCGCGCTGTCTCATTGATTTCAATGGGCAGCAGCGGTAAAGGAGCAGTATACACACCGCTGCTCCTTCACCGCCCCAGATGCGGAAAGCAAAACTTTTTTTCTCGTCCTGCCAGCGCATCGCCTCAGTGTGAAAGCACTCAGGCTTTCACATTGAGACTGCAGGGCAGGAGTTTTTCAGGCGGCATTTAGGCACTATTTTTTTGCGCTAAAGCGCCAGAAAAACTCAGTGTGAAAGGGGCCTAAACTCACCTTTTGACCTTCCTGGGCCACATTGGAAGAAGAGGAATGGTCTTGGGGCCACACATAAAATATACTAACAAGGAGGATAGCTGATGAGCAGAAAAGGTCAGGCAGATCGCACGTTAAAGCGGAAGTAAACCCAACGATTTAATAGTTTCAAAAAACAGTTAGCATTTCCGGCATGCTGGAAATGCTAACTGTCACATTGGTTGTGCTCTCAACCAAACTATCACACCAGCCAATGTCTGGTGTCATAACTGAAGACGTGCAGTATCATGGCAGTTGAAGATTAAACAGAGGCCAAGATGGCAGCTTCCTCGGCTGAAAATGAAAGGAGGGTTTACTTCCACTTTAAGGACCAGCGATATAGATAATTTACATATCTGAGTAATAAATCTTCATTTTTTAGGTTGCAATAGCTTTTATTATAAAAGTAAAAGAGGGCAACATAAAACTAGTGTGATATTTGACACGGTTTTGATAAACTAACGCATCAATATCTATTTGGATGGATGAAGTACCAATTCTCAATGAATTCTCAAAGTGCTCATCAGATATTTTGGTTCCAATTTTGCCCTTCATGTGCTTCATCCTTGAAAATAGTTGCTCAAATATATTTGCTGCCGAAAACCAATGACATGAATAAGGTGCAATTGTGAAGAGTGAGATTTTTTTTTTCTTCAGGAAAACACAACTTATAAAAAGTCCAGTGAACAGACACTAATATTTTTCTTTGGTCACATATATGTTACAAAGTGTAAAAGCATTTTTACAAAAAAAAAAAAAAAAAAAAGAGTTTAGTAGGTTTACGATTTTTTATTCATAGCCGCCTTGGGCCGCAGGCAGCCAGTGGACCATAGGCCGACACCCCTGCTCTAAATGTTTAGTACAGCCACCGAGTAAAATTGTTATATATCATTTGTTATACATCATCAATTTTTATTTTAAACAGCCACCTGTTTGTGTCAAGGCTTTCCAACCCCATTCCGCTTCAAGCTCATTGCCATTGGCCAATACAAACATGTGCAAGAAAGTAAAGCGCTACCAGAATGCGTCTGAGCACTGCCCAATCATGCCAGGGGTGGGAACTGTGATGTTACAGGGGCGCCTCTAGCAGACTGCATTTTATAACACTCACTTGCTGCACATACGCATCAAAATGTGCGGCCAAGGTTTCTGTGCTGAGAGTGCACTCTCTGCACGCTCTCAGCATAGAAACCAAGCTGTCAAAGACTATCAGGCCCCGATCTTGTGACCACTGTTACAGCTATACACAGTGGTCACATGATCGCCAATCCTTCCCACCCCCTAAGTGACACTGGGGGCTGGCCGGGAAGGGGTTGAACCACAACTACAGCCCCTGGGGGATGGCTAGGATGGAGCATGGTTGGAACCATTAAGTTTTTGTTGCTGTGTTTTCATTATGAAAACTATCTGGAGAAAAAATGAAAAAAAGGAAGAAATGTGTATTTCATGTTTCTTTACATTCAGTGAAAAATAAATTATTGTATACATCGAATCCCCTTTCATGTCCCGGGAAACTGTTTTAATATTTGCCACATAAGTAACTTGTGAACATGGCTCTTCTCCATAAAGAAATTTGTGCTTATGGAATGACTTGTTCAATGCTCTGTACAGATAAAGAATTGGCTGCAAATCCCAACTTGGTCTGTGGTTAGCCCAGGACTTGACAAATCCAAGGCGCCAGGTCGACAAGAAATTATGTACTGGTGCCTGGGCTGCCGCTCGAATGCTTCCTGACAACGTACCCCCCACCTTCCCACCCCCCAAATTTTATGTTTCCTAGACCTTTTTAAACATGTGTGCAAAAAATGCAAAAACGGCTCTGGCAGCGAAAGGTCTAAAGGACAAGTTCACCTTCGGGAACATGTTACATGTTCTACCCATAATCTGTTACAAAAAAAAAAAAAAAAACACGGCTCCCAACTTTTAGCTGCCTCCTAGATTCAAAGCAAATTTGTCAAGCCCTGGGTTAGTCTAAAGATTGGCAATCTCCTCACTGAAATGTGAACTTATGAGGAAACCGTTTCAGGCCGTGTAAAAATGTTGTACTACAAATTAGACGATCTGTCGCCAAAACGTAGCATCATCAGGAAACACCTGTAGAGAGACTGAGCTTTGTGTTATGCTTTCCTTTATTTTTTTCTTTCCTCCCCAACCATTTGATTATTTAAAATCAAAGTTCTGAAGAACTTACATCACCACGTGGTCTTTAACCACTTAACGACCGCTCACTGTATATATACACGTCGGCAGAATGGCACCGACAGGCACAATCACGTAGAGTGTACGTGATTGCCTTTGTACAGTTGGGGGGTCCAATTGGACCCCCCTTCTATACAGTGAGCGGTGGCTAAGTGTCCGGGAGCGTTCCGGGATGAGGGGGCAGCCATTCGTTTCTGGCCACCCCCTCGCGATCGCTCCCGGCGAATGGAAATGCCCCCTCTGTCTGTGTCAGACAGAGGGAGCAGGAGGAAGTGATGTCATCTCTGGTGCGGCGCTCACATATACCGAGCGCCGTACAAGAGAAGATATCAGGTCAGTGCACACAACACTACACTGACACCAGGACACATAGGGACATAAATCGCCCCCCCAGGCCCCCCCAGCCACAGTGTCACTGATTGCAGTGACCATTTATTTAGTGATCACTGCAATCAGTGACATTTGTGACTGTAAAAGTGTCAAAGTTTAGTCTTAGGTCCAGTGTAGCCCCCTAACCCCCCCTAATAAAGGTTTAACCCCCTGATCACCCCCCAGATAACCCCTTTCACCCCCTATCACCACTGTCGCTTAGCGATAATTTTTCTGATCGCTGTCTTAGCGTCGGTGATGCAGATCGGCAGCCAGTAATTTTTTTTAGGTTCGCCGCAGGTTTTTATAGCGTCAGGTACCCAAATATATTATCTAATAAAGGTTTAACCCCCTTGATCTCCCCCCAGGTAACCCTTTCACCCCCTATCACCACTGTCACTAAGCGATCGTTTTTCTAAACGCTGTCTTAGTGTCGGTGATGCAGATCGGTAGCCGGTAATTTTTTTTAGGTTCGCCGCAGGTTTTTATAGCGTCAGCGTCAGGTACCCCAATATATCTAATAAAGGTTTAACCCCCTTGATCGCCCCCCAGGTAACCCTTTCACCCCCTATCACCACTGTCGCTAAGCAATTGTTTTTCTAAACGCTGTCTTAGTGTCGGTGATGCAGATCGTAGCCAGTATTTTTTTTTAGGTTCGCCGCAGGTTTTTATAGCGTCAGGTACCCCAATATATTATCTAATAAAGGTTTAACCCCCTTGATCGCCCCCCCAGGTAACCCTTTCACCCCCATCACCACTGTCGCTAAGCAATCGTTTTTCTAAACGCTGTCTTAGTGTCGGTGATGCAGATCGGTAGCTGGTAATTTTTTTTAGGTTCGCGGCAGGTTTTTATAGCGTCAGGTACCCCCATATATTATCTAATAAAGGTTTTAACCCCCTGATTGCCCCTAGTTAACCCTTTCACCAGTGATCACCATATAAGTGTTACGGGTGACGCTGGTTAGTTAGTTTGCTTTTTATAGTGTCAGGGCACCCGCCGTGTATATAACCCAATAAAGGTTTAACCCCCTGATCGCCCGGCGGGTGATATCAATTAGGTTTTAGCGTCAGAGAGGGTCTGAGTCACACCCCAGGCAGCGTCAGGTTAGTGCCAGTAACGCTAACACCCACGCGTGAAGCATACACCCCCCTTAGTGGTATAGTATCTGAACAGATCAATATCTGATCAGATCTATACTAGCGTCCCCAGCAGTTTAGGGTTCCCAAAAACGCAGTGTTAGCGGGATCAGCCCAGATACCTGCTGGCACCTGCGTTTTGCCCCTCCGTCCAGCCCAGGCCACCCAAGTGCAGTATCGATCGATCACTGTCACTTACAAAACAAAAACACACGTAACTGCAGCGTTCGCAGAGACAGGCCTGATCCCTGCGACTCCAGTGCTGTAGGAGGTGATTTCACCACCACAGTTAAAAAAAAAAGCAAATATGCCGAAGCATTGGGGCAGCAGGGGCGGAGGAGCGATTTTGCTCCTAATGCCGCGTACATACGGTCGAAATTCCGACGGAGGCTTGCCCGTGGAAAAGTCCGACCATGTGTGTGCGGCATAACTTTTTTGCGGGAGGATGCCCCCATGCTTCGGCATATATAAATGGTGCGTGTATGCCCATCATTGGAAGTGGGTGGATGAAGGGCGGTATTCTAATGGTGGGCATACCCACCGATCAATCTCTTTTTCCGTTCAGCCAACTGGCTGCATGAAATAAAAAGATTACAATACATGTCCAACAAGGACCAGCAACGTACTGGTATGTTGCTGGACTTTGAATGTTTATACCAGAACGATGCCTGCGGGTTTAGGTATCATCTTGGTATCATTCTTTTCAGCCAGCGGCCGGCTTTCATGTAAAAGCAATCCTAGTGGCTAATTAGCCTCTGGACTGCTTTTACAAGCAGTGGGAGGGAATGTCCCCCCCCCCCGGATATAAAAAGCGCCATTGGGAAATTGGGAAAGCATTTTATCACACCGATCTTGGTGTGGTCAGATGCTTTGAGGGAAGAGGAAAAATCTAGGGTCTAGAAGACCCCAGTTTTTTCAAAAAAAAGAGTACCTGTCACTACCTATTGCTATCATAGGGGATATTTACATTCCCTGAGATAATAAAAATGATAAAAAAAAAAATACTTGGAAGGAACAATTTAAAAATAAAATAAAAAAGCAAAATTAATAAAAAAAAAAAAAAGCACCCCTGTCCTGCCCTGCTCTTGCCCAATGGCGAACGCAAGCGTCGGTCTGGCGTCATATGTAAACAGCAATTGCACCATGCATGTGAGGTATCACCGCGAAGGTCAGATCGAGGGCAATCATTTTAGCAGTAGACCTCCTCTGTAAATCTACTGGGGTAACCTGTAAAGGCTTTTAAAGGCTTTTAAAAATGTATGTAGTTTGTCGCCAATGCGCGTTTGTGCGAAATTTTAAAGCATGTCGTGTTTGGTATCTATGTACTCGGCCTAAGATCATCTTTTTTATTTCATCAAACATTTGGGCAATATAGTGTGTTTTAGTGCATTAAAATAAAAAAAAGTGTATTTTTTAACCCAAAAAATGCGTTTGAAAAATCGCTGCGCAAATACTGTGTAGAAAAAAAAAAATGCAACACCCACCATTTTAATCTGTAGGGCGTTTGCTTTAAAAAATATATATATATATATATATATATATATATATATATATATATATATATATATATATATATATATAATGTTTGGGGATTCAACATAAATTTTCTTGCAAAAAAAAAAATGTTTTCATGTAAACAAAAAGTGTCAAAAAGGGCTTTGTCTTCAAGTGGTTAGAAGAGTGGATGTAAGCTTCCTAATGTTGTGTATAAAATGGCAGAACAGTTCAAAACCCCCCCAAATGACCCCATTTTGGAAAGTAGACACCCCAAGCTATATACTGAGAGGCATGTCGAGTCCATGGAATATTTTATATGTTGACACAAGTTGCGGAAAAACGACAATTTTTTTTTTTTTTTTGCACAAAGTTGTCACTAAATGATATATTGCTCAAACATGCCATGGGCATATGTGGAATTACACCCCAAAATACATTCTGTTGCTTCTCCTGAGTACGGGGATACCACATGTGTGAGACTTTTTGGGAGCCTAGCCATGTACGGGACCCCAAAAACCAAGCACCGCCTTCAGGCTTTCTAAGGGTGTAAATTTTTGATTTCACTTCTCACTGCCCATCACAGTTTCGGAGGCCATGGAATGCCCAGTTAGCACAAAACCCCCCCAAATGACCCCATTTTGGAAAGTAGGCACCCCAAGCTATTTGCTGAGAGGTATTGTGAATATTTTGCAGATCTCGCTTTTTGTCACAAAGTTTTGAAAAAAAAAAAATATATATATATATATATATATATATATATATATATATATATATATATATATATATATATATATATATATATATATATATATATATATTTTTTTTTTCTTCATTTTCAAAAACAAATGAGAGCTGTAAAATACGCGCCATTCCTCTCAGCAAATAGCTTGGGGTGTCTATATTCCAAAATGGGGTCATTTGGGGGGGTTTTGTGCGATTTTGGCATTTTATGGCCTTCGAAACTGTGATAGGTAGTGAGGAGTGAAATCAAAAATTTGTGCCTAGAAATCCTGAAGGCGGTGCTTGGTTTTCGGGGTCCCGTACGCGGCTAGGCTCCTAAAAAGTCCCACACATGTGGTATCCCCGTACTCAGGAGAAGCAGAAAAATGTATTTTGGGGTGTAATTCCACATATAACCATGGCATGTGTGAGCAATATATCATTTAGTGACAACTTTTTGTAATTTTTATTTTTTTTGTCATTATTCAATCACTTGGGACAAAAAAATAAAAAATTCAAAGGGCTCAACATGCCTCTCAGCAATTTCCTTGGGGTATCTACTTTCCAAAATGGGGTCATTTGGGGGGGGTTTTGTACTGCCCTGTCATTTTAGCACCTCAAGAAATGAGATAGGCAGTCATAAATTTAAAGCTGTGTAAATTTCAGAAAATGTACCCTAGTTTGTAAACTCTATAACTTTTGCGCAAACCAATAAATATACGCTTATTGACTTTTTTTTACTAAAAACATGTGGCTGAATACATTTTGGCCTAAATGTATGACTACAATTGAGTTTATTCGATTTTTCTTATAACAAAAAGTAGAAAATATCATTTTTTTTCAAAATTTTCGGTCTTTTTCCGTTTATATCGCAAAAAATAAAAAAATCGCAGAGGCAATCAAATACCATTAAAAGAAAGCTCTATTTGTGGGAAGAAAAGGACGCAAATTTCGTTTGGGTACAACATTGCATGTCCGCACAATTTACAGTTAAAGCAGCGCAGTGCAAAATTCTGAATTCACCTCTGGTCCTCTAGCTACCAAATGGTCCGGGGCTTAAGTGGTTAAACAACCATATTTAAAAAGAGAAGCTAACAAGGTTTTCGGTCAAGTTTTTTTTTTTCTCACATATTCCAAATAGATAAGATATGCATCAAGAAAACAAATTGGTAACCAAAGCACTTTGACTTTCAACTAAGAAAGCTCAGAATTTCATTGAAAGCACCCTCTCCACTTAATGTGTCCCTGATAATTGCCCATTACAATGGGTCCCCAAGGTTAAATATTCGGGAATTCGCATATAGAGCTCAGCTTCTGATTTCATTCAGCTAAACATAAGACTTCTGGCCTGGAAGAATCTCCCCCTATCCCTGATCGGGAAACTTAAAAAAGGGATACTAAAGTCTCGTTTTTTGCTTTGTTTTTTTTTGTTAAAAATAACAAACCTGTTATACTTCTCTGATCTGTGTAGTGGATTTGCACAGAGCAGCCCCGATCCTCCTCTTCTCGGGTCCATCTTCTGTGCTCCTGGCCCCTCTCTCCTATTGTATGCCCCACAGCAAGCGGCTTGCTATGGGGGCACCCGAGCCGAGCCACAGCTCCATGTGTCCATTCAGACACGGAACTGTGGCCCGGCCATTTTCTCTCCTCATTGGCTAATGGACTTTGATTGACAGCAGCAGGAGCCAATGGTGCTGCACTGCTGTCTCAGCCATGAGGGGAGTCCCGGACAGCCAAACACTCCAACATCGCTGGATCGAGATTGACTCGGGTAAGTATTAGAGGGGCTGCTGCACACAGAAGGCTTTTTATCTCTTAATGCATACAATGCATTAAGATAAAAACCTTCTGCCTTTACAACCACTTTAACTTACTTAAAATGAAATTCCTCCTCCTTTTCCTACAGATTCAGAAATTTGCCTGTGTGGATCCCGAAGACTATACTCAAGAGTATAGATCATATTGCAACTGAAATTTGAGAGGGTGCAGGCAACCCCAGTACCCCCCCTAGATCCAGCCATGTGGCACTTACTTGACTGGTGCTAGCTAGCAGGAGTCCTTTCATATCCCTGGTATCCCTTTAGATGTTTCTGGTCCCCGCTAGTCTATGCCGGCCACCATCGCGGGTGCAATGCCAAAAACAACATTCCTGACAATCCTTCAGTTGTGAGCAGTCATAGCCGCAAGTTTATAACTTTGTGCCGGGCAACCCTGGTGTATATTACCATTTTGGAAATGTTCTGTATACACCATAGAGTTTGGTTTGTGTGGCCTGTTTTTCCAGGCTGTAATTGTGGTTTTGTTTTCATTGTTAAAGCGGAGGTCCACCCTAAGAAAAAATAAATAAAATGGCCAAACAGGCGACAAAAAAAAATCGGGGAAAAAAAAAAAAAAAAAAAAAAAAAAAAAACACAATTTTTTTTTATATACTTACCAGAAATGGCTGTTACTAGGCAGATTGTCCTACTTCCTGGTCCGCGGTGGTCTTCTTTCTTCTCCTCCTCGCGCTGCCTCCTGGGAAATAGGGAGCGGTGTCTTCTGGAACCTTGTGTGTGTCCCAGGAGACATCTGCCCATTCACATAGCGCCGCACGACTCGCTCACGCGCAGTAGGGAACCGGGAAGTGAAGCCGAAACACTTAACTTCCTGATTCCCTCACAGAGGATGGCGGTGGGGCAGCCGAGACCCGAGCGATTGCTCAGCTTCGGCTGCCACCATCGCGGGCACTATGGACATGTAAGTGTCCTTATTAAAAGACAGCAGCTGCCCAGTAGCTCGTATGAAAAAACTGTTCAGACCACACGTGAGGTATCGCCGCGAACATTAGAGCGAGACCAATAATTCTAGCCCTACCTAGACTTCCTCTAACTCAACACATGTGAAGCCTTGTACACGACCGCAAGAAAACTGCTGGGAGAGCTTTTTGCAGAGAAAACCGTTCGTGTGTATGGTTTCTCGGCAGGAAAACTGCCGGGAATCTCGACGAGAAAAATAGAGAACCTGCTCGCTATTTTTCTCGTCGGGATTCTCGGCAGAGTGTTTCCTGCCAAGAAACCCGTCCAGGGAAACCCGCGCATGCTCGATGAGACTTTGACGCATGCGCGGTAGCATACAAGGGTAGTGTAGGGTGTAGCAAGATGGCGGCGACGGCTTTGAATGTGACGAGCGCCGGCTCGTCGTAGTCGATGACGTCACAGCGTTCTTGCCATTCAAAAGAACGGTGGTTCTTTTGAATGGCACGTGTGTACACAGGGCTTGGCAAGACAAGACAAGCTTGCCAGGAATTCCGTAGAGAAAACCGACGGTTTTTCTTCGTCGGGATTCCCGCCCGTGTGTGTACGAGGCTTAACCAGTAAAAAATGTTAAAGCGTCATCCATGAGGATTTTTGAGTACCGAAGTTTGCCACCATTCCACGAGCGTGTGCAATTTTAAAGGGTGACATGTTAGGTATCCATTTACTTGGCGGGACATCATCTTTCACATTATGCAAAACAATTGGGCTAACTTTAATGTTTTTTTTTTTTTTTTTAAAGCACGAAAAAATTTTCCCCCCAAAAAAAGCGTGTTCGAAAAATTGCTGCGCAAATACTGTGCAAGATAAAAAGTTGCAATGACCGCCATTGTATTCTCTAGGGTCTCTGCTAAAAACAAAAAAACAAACACATAATTTTTTTTTTTTGTAATTTTCTAGCAAAAAAATAAATAAAAAAAATAAGGATTTTCTCATGTAGGAGCTTAGTGCCAGAATTGGCCCGGATGGGAAGTGGTTAAGGACAAGAGCAAGTAACACAATATATTGGTTTAAAACAGAAAATAGAGGCTGGACTTTAACCCATCAGTTCATTGGGCTCCAAGCATAAAATGGTTCCCACCACATTCTAACACCTATACCAACAACCCTGTAGACGGAAGATGCCCTCCTTCAGCCT
>CM055121.1:229089020-229163905 GCA_029206835.1 Rana muscosa
ACGATACCAAACAGTATTTTATATTGTTTTGTGTCCTGTTAGATTTCTCCTCACTTCCAGTCCCAGAAATGCCATTCCAGTCATTTTTCCAAGGATGGGGAAATCATGGTCGTCATTGGAACAGGAATCCCTGTTGAAAGATTTCCCCTCAACTCTCATTTTGGTGATCACTTAGAAATTTGTAGATTTCCCACCACTTTCTGTACAAGAGACAAATAAAATAGGTTGTGAATCTCCCAAACCGGAGCATAGCAATAAAACCTGATGGGATTTAGTCTTTCCATAATCCATCCAAAACTACATACACTTAAATCTTGGCTCAAGCCGATCACTGATTTGTCTAACAAGTATGATTGAAAATCTGTGCTGTACAGCAGAGAGCGTTTTAGTAGTAGCAACTGTAACCATGCTGTGCTCAACAGCAAAGGAAGCAGGAAAACCGCCTCTGTGTCCCACATATCATGTAACCGCTTCCCAAGTTAGAATCAATGAATCGCTTTTTCAGCATGTCACGAAGAGATGTCCCGTGTGTTGCTAGGAGACAGTTCCTCGCCAAAACACCAAAAATAACACCAAGCCTTCAGAGGTAAAAGATAATAATATCACATTACAAATGTAATAGGAGAAGCAACGAAACACTAGAATACATCCTGACATTCATTTTTAAACAGTACACCGGTGACGTGGAATAATTGGATGCCAAGGGGCAACAACAGAAAGACATACAGTTTCCTTATAAACTGGCAAGCAGCTAATACTGAGCCTGGCACAGATTGAGATGAGAACACAGAGAATTCCAATGGGCAGCCACAGACATTCACAGTCCATTTTACACATTCTCCTGTAATTGTGTGCAGAGTGTACATTCCTGCACAGTGTGAGCGGGTCATCACAGCACAACCTTTTGTTGGACACAATTTCCGACAGACATTCGACTTTCCCTAGAAACCAATCAATTTCCAGGGGAATAAAATGAGTCACAGCACTGTAAAGTATACGCCTGTTAACCAATATAAAAAGCATGAAGTACAATCTAAACTACATTCCAGAAGAAATTAAACTTAACCCCTTCACACCCAAGGGTAAAACCAATCTTCATGCCGAAGCCCAATTTTGACATTTGTTCGAAAAACCGTACAAATCACCACAACTGCTTTGTGCACACAGGTGGATTATACCTTTGTTTTGTTTTTCCGGACAAATTGGGCATTTGGTGGTAAATGGTAATGGCCATCTCCTGATTTTTATTTATTTTTTAATCAAAAAAAAAAAACAAAAAAAAACCCTGGCACAAAAATCGTAAAAAAAATAAAAAATAAATAAAATAAAACTTTTTTTTAGCGGTATATTTGTTCATACAATAATCTACCACCAAACAACAACCCAAAATAAATTCTCGTGCTCCTAAGGATCGCAGAGATATCACATATGTGCATGTCATTTGTACCTGTAGTACAGCCCAGACGCAATAGTGCGCATTTTTCTTTTTTACCCCAACTAAAACAAGCTGACATGGACGCCAACTGATACAAAATAAAAAAATATAAAAAAATATCTGTCCAAAAAAATACTGACCCGGATCCAAACACTAACCCTGGCACTGACATAAAAAAACCTTGATCTAGGTATTTTTTTTAATTATTATTCATTTATTTTTCTACACACTTTTCTTATCTGCAGGGACAGAGAAAGATGCAATGTATCTGGTATCAGGTGACCCGGAATCTCGAGTTCTGGGTCCCGATCATTGGTACGGGGGATCGTAGCTCACCGACAGACCCCATTCCCTGTGCTGGGAGTGCACCATATTTGTGTGACGTCGGTGCCAAGGAGTTATTTAGTCAGAAAATTAAGCCTTGCTAGATCACTTCAGGCTGGCCCCCTTTTGCAGGTATAGTGATGTAAAACGTTAAAAATAAGTGCCTATATCGTTTAAAATCCATTAATAAACACTGTCTCACCCTGCTCTGCACATGCTCAGTTTAAGCTCTATTTTTAGGCCAAATTTGTAGAGGCCTATCTACTGACAGCCTAAAGATTTACTGCTGCTCAGGGACTCTGGGATTCAGCAAATTGGCAGCCTCCAGCAAGAAGAATCAGGAGCAATGCTGGAGGCAATTTATAGCTCACACTAATTTTGGTAGCATAATTATAAATTTGGAATGCATGTTCCTTGCTAAAGAGCATTTGTTTATCAAGTGGTTTTGTGTAAAGTGCTAATTTAAATTAGTATTAAACATCTGTTAAGAGCAGCTGCATCACGCTCTGACCATGCATACACACACTTGTAACAGGGCTAATGTTAATAAACGTAGGTAATATCAATGGACCAGACTCCCGATCGCAATATCATAAACCATACAAAACAAAAGTCCATCCTATCAGAATAGGTTTAATTGGAAACCTCCTTTGGTCTCCAAAAGGAAAACCCATTAGAGGCGATTAAGTCAGGTACAGCTGTAGTTGATTTTATAGCAAGACAAAGCTGTCAGTGTGTAAAGGTGATTAGAGTCCACAGTTCGTATTCAATCCAAAAAGGCATAGATATTCAGTTTTCCCATTATGGAATAGCATATATTGCTGTTCTCTAACTGTTGGATCACCAATAGCTCAGTGACACGGTTTGTAAAACTGGTAAATAAGGGCTGTGAAATAGCATACGGCATGAAGCAAAAGAAAAAAAAAAAAAAAAAAGGAGGCAGTTTATAGGACCTATGGTCCGCTCACGCGACCATTTGTGGAGCGATATAGTGACAGTCCTGTGTTCTCCATCTCCAGTCCAGCGGGCTGTGGGTGCCGTCCTGTATGCTCCGTTTATTTAACCGGGTCCGTAGGGCTCCGGTGGACAAGCTTGCTGTAAATACTGTATAAGTGTCACGTCCTCTGGGCCACCAGCTGCTTGATTCTTAGCCAAGATATTCACCGCCAGCTTCAAACAGTCAACTGTGCATGTGCAAGCGTGATGTGGTGCGTCATCCACGACGCATAGAGCGTCTCTGTCGTGATGCCAAGTCCAACATGTTTCACCAGGTTTTCTCAAGGATAGGAGGGAACTGACTAGCGTTCTTTTATATTGCAGTTAGCACCTCCCACTTTCAATAAGGGGTTGCTATTCACAAGAATCACCACTAGATGTCATCTCCCATAGAAAGCATCACACTCAATCTTTCTCTTCCTCCATCCAGCTACTCAAAGGCACTTAGATATGGGCATACATTTGCAAACAGGAATCGATACATTTAACAAAAATGTAAGTTTAAAAATAGAGAACCAGTTGACTCAGTAGATATCCAAATTTATAAAATTAAACCTAGAAGAAAAAAAATAATAATAAGGGTCTGGTGTCACCAGTGACACACCTCCATCCCTGCGTTATGCGTCAAAAAAGAAAAAGTTCACCCTTGGGACTTTGAGTGAGGTGAGCACTATGGAGCCAATAAAAATAGCAGGAATAATTGCGGTATATTTAATTCAAGTAAAACGCAGTACATACATTAATGTCATGAACATGAGCCAATTCATACAGAAAATAGGTAAAATATATTATTGACAGATACTTGCAATATAACACAAGCATCAAGTATACCCGACGCGTTTCGCGAGGCTTAGCTCGCTCTTCAGGGGTGGATGCTCGTAGTGTACCTAAAATTAAAGGATATAGTATGATAAAGGGCACAGGGTAAAGGGGGCCCTTGATATGGAAAACCCCATACTCGCCAATGGACATAGCCAAAGACCAGTGCATGTGAGGCTCCCAAACGGCGGCAACGAATGTCCTGCCAGGGAGCAGAGGAGGCGGGGCCAAACAAAGTCCCAACCGGGGCCAAACGGAAGGAGGGCACAGCATGGATGGAGTTTGTGTATCCCCAAAAGTCTAAATGGGTCCATGAGGAATATTGGCTCTAAACACAAATATGTATATTAGATAATAAATTATCTAATATATTTATTATCCAATATACATGTTTGTGTTTAGAGCCAATATTAAGAAAAACGCTATGTGTGGTGGAAAAATAGGATTTTTTACTCACCGTAAAATCCTTTTCTCTGAGTCCATGGACCGACACAGCTTCTCTATTGACAAAGTGGGTATTATCCGTTAATTAGGAGTGACTAGGCAGAAAAACTCGTAAAAAGTGTTGCATCACACCTTCTACAGTACCGCCCAGGGGGCGGACCCTCTGGGTATACCCTCTCAGTCTGCACATCGCAGATCAGTTCGTCAAAAAGCAGTACAAACTTAAAAGGAGGGGTGGGTGCTGTGTCGGTCCATGGACTCAGAGAAAAGGATTTTACGGTGAGTAAAAAATCCTATTTACTCTTTCGTCCATGGACCGACACAGCTTCTCTATTGACAAAGTGGGACGTCCCAAAGCAGTGTCAGAGAAAAAAACGAGGGGTGGTAACAGCATAAAAACAAACTTCACCCCAAAACACAAAACAGCACTCCTCCAACGGAGGAGTTGCAACTCTAAACAGCCGCCTGCAAAACCTTGCGGCCGAAAGAGGCATCCGAAGATGCACCTACATCAACTTTGTAGAATTTTGTGAAAGTGTGAGCGGACGACCAAGTCGCCGCTTTACATAGTTGGGAAACAGACGCTTGATGTCGGAAAGCCCAAGAGGCACCCATTGCCCTGGTCGAATGCGCCGTGACAGGAAAGGGGGGCGCCTGACCCTTTAAGGCGTAAGCCTGGATTACTATCTGTCGGATCCACCTAGAGATGGTGGCCGATGAGACTGCTTGGCCCTTCTTGGGACCAGCCACCGAAACAAACAGTGAGTCTGACTTCCGGAACAGGGAAGTAGCAGATATGTATACTCTCAAAGCTCGGACAACGTCCAAGGAATGCAACGCCGACTCCTTAGGATTCGACGGCTGAGGACACAAGGATGGAAGTACAATGTCTTCGTTGAGATGAAAAGCCGAAACGACCTTCGGAAGAAAGGAAGGCTGCGGCCGCAGCACCACCTTATCCTTGTGGAAAATCAAATAGGGAGCCTTGCAGGACAAGGCTGCCAGCTCAGAGACTCGTCTGACTGACGTAACAGCCACCAAAAAGACCACCTTCTGAGAAAGTGTCAACAGGGGAATATCTCTAATATTCTCAAACGGTGCCTTCTGAAGCACCGAGAGGACCAGGTTCAAGTCCCACGGAGGTAACGGGGGGCGGACCGGAGGGGCCACATGTCGAACCCCCTGCACAAATGTACTCACGAGAGAGTGAGTCGCCAGGGGTCGCTGAAAAAAGACAGCCAGGGCAGATATCTGTCCCTTAATCGTACTTAGGGCAAGCCTTTGGTCTACCCCATGCTGTAAAAACAGCAGGATTCTGGAAACCAAATAGGTACGCGGATGCCATTTCATTTCCTCACACATGGAGATGTAGGCCCTCCAAGTGCGGTGATAGACCTTCCTAGAGGACGGTTTCCGAGCACTTCTCATAGTAGAAATTACTGAGTCTGACAGGCCCCGGTCTCTCAGTACCTGGTTCTCAACAGCCATGCCGTTAAAGCCAATGACTGTAAAGCAGGATGGAATATGGGACCTTGCGACAGCAGGTCCTTCCGTAGTGGTAGGCGCCAGGGGACGTCTGCTACCAGACGTACTAGATCGGCGTACCAAGGACGCTGAGGCCAATCTGGAGCGATTAGGATCATTGGAATTCCCTCTGCCTCCACTCTGCGGAGCAGAAGAGGAAGAAGCCTTAAGGGAGGGAAGGCATAGATTAGCCGATACTGGCCCCACGATGCTACCAACGCGTCCGTTGCGTCTGCCCATGGGTCTCTTGACTGGGCCACAAACCTCAATACCTTCCGATTGAGTCGGGAAGCCAGAAGATCTACGTCTGGTGTGCCCCATCTTTGGCAGAGGAGTTGGAACACCTCCGGGTGTAAGGACCATTCTCCCTGGTCCAGCATCTGGCGGCTCAGGTAGTCCGCCTGCCAGTTTTCCACACCCGGAATGTACACGGCCGACAGTGCCGGTACGCTCCTCTCTGCCCACTTCAGGATGCGAGCGATCTCCGATGCTGCAGCTGAGCTTCTTGTTCCTCCTTGATGATTGACATATGCCACTGCTGTGGCGTTGTCTGACTGGATCCTGACTGGACGCCCTTGCAGTCTCTGAGACCATTTGAAGAGGCACAGCTTGATCGCCCGGATCTCCAGGACATTGATCGGCAGGAGGGCTTCCTCTGGGGTCCAGCGACCTTGCGCCGACTGGACACCCCAGACTCCCCCCCAACCTGTAAGGCTGGCGTCCGTCGTGATCACTATCCAGTAAACCGGAAGAAATGACTTCCCGGCCATTAGAGCCGGTGCTGTCAGCCACCATACCAGGGATCTCCTGACTAGGTGGCTCACTCGGATTTGATAATCCAGAGATGAAGGGCATCTGTTCCATCTGGACAGAACTTCCCTCTGTAACACTCGAGTGTGGTATTGAGCATATGGGACCGCCTCGAAGGAGGCTACCATGAGGCCCAACACTCGCATGCAAAAACGGAGTGACGACCAATTCCTGGAAGTCAGCTGCCGTACTGCAGCCCGGAGGGTCTGCAACTTCTCCACAGGGAGGAATACCTTTGCCTCTGAGGAATCCAGAATCAACCCCAGGTACACTAGGCGTTGAGTGGGCACCAATACTGACTTTTGCGTGTTTAGTATCCAACCACAGTCTCAAAGAGTCTGACAGGTAATGGACACGCTTACCTCTAATTCTGAGCTTGAAGGGCCCTTCAGCAGAAGGTCGTCCAAGTAACCTGTGATAGCGATACCCCGCTGTCTTAGAAGTGCCAGAATCGGAGCGAGCACCTTGGTGAACGTCCTGGGTGCTGAGGCAAGGCCAAACGGGAGGGCCACAAACTGGTAGTGGTTCTTCCCGATAGCAAATCGCAGAAACCTCTGGTGTCTGGAGTATATGGGGACATGCAGGTATGCGTCCTTGATGTCCAAGGAGGCCAGAAAGTCCCCCGGATGGAGAGCCGTGACTACAGATCGAACCGACTCCATCCGAAAACTTTGTACCTTCACAAAGCAATTGAGGGCTCTGAGATCCAAGCTTGGACGAACCCCCTCCTTCTTCGGCACAATGAACAGATTTGAGTAAAAACCCCGTTCCAGTTCTGGAACTGGAATAACTACCCCGCGTTCCAGTAGACCCTGGACCGCCCCATACAGGGCCTCCCGACGGGTCGGTAGTAGCTGGAGATTGGAGGTGTTGAATCTGTCCGGTGGACAAGAGAGAAACTATCTTGTAGCCTGAGGAGATTACTTCGCAAACACACCTGTCGGAGATTAGTGCTGTCCACTGAGTCGCGAATTTGCGAAGACGTCTCCCCACCCGAGAGCTGGGTGGGGGTGGACCTTCATGCGGACGCAAATTTGTCCGCAGGCTTATTGGGTATGCGGGACCAGGGACGCTTTTGTCCTTGGGCAGGCGCTTTATCGGCCTGGGGTCTTTTCCTTGTCTCCCTAGGGGGACGAAAAAAACACTTGTGTGCAGTAAAGGAGGGCCCTTGCCCTTGGCGTGGCCCCTTACCCTTGCTAATTTGGGGAAGCAAAGTGCTTTTACTTCCTGTGGCATCCTTGATGATGTCATCCAGAGAAGCCCCAAAAAGTCTGTCGCCCTTAAAAGGCAGATCCAACAGGGCTTTCTTGGAAGTCTGGTCCGCAGACCAGCCTTTTAGCCAGATCAGGTGGCGTATTGCTACTGCATAAACCGAAGTTTTAGACAGCAGGGGAATAGTATTCATGTCTGACTCGCAGACAAACCTAAGGCCCTGGACCAACAGGTCGGCCAATGTTATCTCATCAGGAGGAGCATCTCGCTCCTTAACCCCTGGAGTAGCAATCTTGCCCATTCAGTAAGTGTGTGAGACACTAGGGCCCCCGCCAATGCCGGGCGTACTGCCGAGCCTACCACTGAGTATAGGTAGCAAGCGAGTGCTTCAGCCTTCTTATCCACAAGGTCCTAGAAAACAGGAGCCCCTTCTACAGGAATTGTGGTGGCTCTATTAAGTCTGGACACCGGAGGGTCCACTATAGGGGGGAGAGGTCCATTTCTTCAGAAAACTCTCCTCAAAAGGGGTACCGTACCGCAAACCTCTTTGGGGCTGTAAAGACCCTCAGTGGGTTCTCCCATTCCTTGTATAAGAGTTTATCAAAAGACACACAAGGGAACACCTTAGCAGTGCGGGCAGGTCTATGAAACCCAAGTGGACCGGAGTCTCTGCTGCTTCTGCAGTATTTTCCAATTTTAGCATATCCCGCACTGCAGTAATAAGGTCAGATACCAAAGCCGTCTCGCGTACTGACCTGGACTTTGAGTCATTCTCACTGTCCGGTCACGGTCTGCAGTCTCTGGTGCGTCAGAATCTGGGCCCCGAGCCATAGCTGGACCTGGTTCTGCACCAGAATTATCCCCAGAAGCTTGCAGGGGATGGGGCGTTTACTACCCCCTGTATTCCCGTGTGCTGCTTCCACCCTGGCAGCAAACGCCTCTAGGATTGCCGACATAGCGTCCATAGACACCTCAGGGACACCAGCTGCTAAATCTGGTGTTTCAGGGGAGAAGACATCTGGCTCAGATGCCATGCTGACCACACGCTGACACTCACAGGGCTCCAGGCAAGATATCAATAGGCCACCCTCCTGCGCTGCAGAGATGCTGGGTCACCCAGAGGACTCACCACCCTGGATAGGTACTGCTATGCTGCGCCTATGATGCTGTCCCCTTGCTGCTGTGTCAGTCTGCTTCTTTTATCAGCACTTCCTGTGTGAATTTTCGCGCCAGTGTAATGCACCCTAGAGGCCGGAGGCTCTCGCAAAATGGTTGCCAAAACCGTCTGTATGGAAGATAATGTGGGCTCTAAGAAAATGGCCGCCGACAGAAGATAGAGGTCAGGCAGCCATAGCCCACAAAAAAGATGGCCGCCGAACGGCAATATCTGCATACAGGGTGGACAAACATGGCCGCCGATCACCTGATAGGGGCCAGTGGGTGTGGCCGAACTACAGGAAGATGGCCGCCAGGCAGTTACAAGAGGCCAAACTTGGCATGGACCACCTCAAAATGGCCGCCGACAGCATGGAGACACAGAAACACAGGTAAGCAAAAATGACATTTCTTTTAAATGTTAGTTACAGCCAGCCCCGCTCCAGTGGGACCCCCTAGGTGACCCCCAGCACCCAGCAACCTTTAGCTAGAAGCCCAGGGAGGAGGGAAAGGCAGGGAGAGAGGGAAGAAAGGGGCCACAACCACTTACTTGATCTCTCCAGGAATGTCCAGCTAAATCACCCAGCCGAGGCAGGGGAGTTTTACTTACCTATCCTGCATGTATTCTGCTGGAAGACATTCCAAACAGATCATCGTCCGCGCACGGAAGGTGACTGTTGGCCAGGCATGCTGTGATTGGACCCAGAAGGGACGATCATATGTATGCCCTGGAGCATGACGCTCACCGGACAGGCTGCTGCGACTCGGCCGTAAGGTCAGCCGAAGCTGAGCGGTCCGATGCAAGCCTTGGAGCGTAAGCTCACCGGCCAGGCTGCTGCGACTCGGCCGTAAGGTCAGCCGAAGCTGAGCGGTCCGATGCAGGCCCTGGAGCGTAGGCTCACCGGCCACCCGTGGAGCGACGGGCATGTCGTGGAAAACCCAGCGCGTAGCTAGGGTCGGCACACGCTCGATGGCCGAAACTGGGGAGACTACAAGGATCGAGGATCCAGCCTGTCACCCAGTCGGCAGTTGATCGAAGATCGCAGGAAACAACAAATGTAGCAAAAAAATAAAAATATATATATCTTTTTTCCCCGGACCAATGAGCCCGAAGGGAGCCATGTCCTACTCCTTGCTAGACAGAAAAAAACTGATCTGCGATGTGCAGACTGAGAGGGTATACCCAGAGGGTCCGCCCCCTGGGCGGTACTGTAGAAGGTGTGATGCAACACTTTTTACGAGTTTTTCTGCCTAGTCACTCCTAATTAACGGATAATACCCACTTTGTCAATAGAGAAGCTGTGTCGGTCCATGGACGAAAGAGTAACTAACACTGCACATCACCCTGAACACACCATCCCCACCATGAAACATGGTGGTGGCAGCATCATGTTGTGGGGATGCTTTTCTTCAGCAGGGACAGGGAAGCTGGTCAGAGTTGATGGGAAGATGGATGGAGCCAAATGCAGAGCACTCTTAGAAGAAAACCTGTTAGTCTGCAAAAGACTTGAGACTGGGGAGGAGGTTCACCTTCCAGCAGGACAACGACCCAAAACATACAGACAGAGCTACAATGGAAAGGTTTAGATCAGGGATAAGCAATTAGCGGACCTCCAGCTGTTGCAAAACTACAAGTCCCATCATGCCTCTGCCTCTTGGTGTCATGCTCGTGGCTGCCAGAGTCTTGCTATGCCTCATGGGATTTGTAGTTCTGCAACAGCTGGAGGTCCGCTAATTGCATATCCCTGGTTTAGATCAAAGAATATTCATGTGTTAGAATGGCCCAGTCAAAGTCCAGACCTAAACCCAATTGAGAATCTGTGGCAAAACTTGAAAATTGCTGTTCACAGACGTTCTCCATCCAATCTTACAGAGCTTGAGCTATTTTGCAAAGAAGAATGGGCAAAAATGTCACTCTAGATGTGCAAAGTTGGTAGGGATATCCCCAAAAAGACTTGCAGCTGTAATTGCAGAGAAAGGTGGTTATACAAAGTATTGACTTTTTTTCAGATATTTTATTTGTAAAAAGTTGAAAACCATTTATCATTTTCCTTCCACTTCACAATTATGTGCCACTTTGTGTTGGTCTATCACATAAAATCCCAATAAAATACACTTGCGTTTTTGATTGCAACATGACAAAATGTGGAACATTTCAAGGGGTATGAATACTTTTTCAAGGCACTGTACAGAGAATTTAAAAAAGCATTTTTCTTGAGCTTTTCTTGCCCTTTTTTCTTAAGCGCAAAAGCACTTCAAAACCTGCTCAGTGTGAAAAATGCCCATCATCGGGAGCAGTGATCAGTGTCATGTCGCCAACTCAGACACCCGTCTAACAGAAGTGATGACCACTAAAAAAAGCCACCTTCTGGGACAAAGTTAAAAGAGGAATATCTCTTATATTCTCAAAAAGGAGATTCCTGAAGAAACGAAAGCACCAAGTTCAGATCCCAAGGAGGGAGCGGGGGCTTGGCAGGTGGAACCACATGGCGTACCCCCTGCACAAAAGTGCTAACCAAGGAATGACCAGCCAAGGGTGTTTTTGAAAGAAAACGGCCAAGGCCGAAATCTGACCCTTAATAGTGCTCAAAGCCAGCCTTTGAGCAACACAACGCTGTAAGAACCTCAAGATTCTGGGGACAGAGTATGTCTGTGGACGCCAGTCTAGTTCTTCGCACATAGCGATGTAAGCTCTCCAGGTACGGTGATAGATCTTCCTAGAAGACTTCCGTGCTCCAAGCATGGTTGAAATTACCGAATCCGACAGGCCTCAGTCTTTCAGCACCTGACTCTCAATAGCCATGCCGTTAAAGCCAGAGACTATAAAGCAGGATGAAAGATAGGACCTTGAGATAGAAGGCCCTCCCTCAGGGGCAGGCGCCAAGGGACGTCCACGATGAGACGTACCAGGTCGGCGTACCAGCGACGCCGAGGCCAGTCCGGAGCAATGAGGATCCCCGGAATGCCCTCGGCCGCTACCCTGCGCAGCAGACGAGGAAACAACTGCAGCGGAGGGTACATACATCAAGCGATACTGACCCCACGGGGCCACTAACGCGTCCGAGGCATCCACCCAGGGGTCCCTGGACCGGGCCACAAACCGCGACACCTTGCGATTGAGTCGAGACGCCATCAGGTCCACATCCGGAGTGCCCCACCGCCGACAGAGGAGTTGAAACACCTCCGGATGCCAGGACCACTCCCCCTGGTCCAGGGACTGGCGGCTCAGATAGTCCGCCTGCCAGTTTTCTACGCCCGGAATGTAAACGGCCGACACGCTTCTTTCCGCCCACCTTAGGATGTGAGCGACCTCGGATGCCGCAGCTGAGCTCCAAGTGCCCCCCTGATGGTTGATATACGCCACGGCCGTGGCGTTGTCCGATTGGATTCTGACCGAGCGGCCCTGTAGCCTCTTCGACCACGCGGAGAGACAAAGTCTGATCGCCCGCAATTCCAGGACGTTGATTGGGAGACGAGATTCGGCTGGAGTCCAGAGCCCTTCAGCTGACAGGACTCCCCAAACTCCTCCCCAGCCCGTCAGGCTGGCGTCCGTTGTGATTACCGTCCAGTGGATAGGGAGGAACGACTTCCCGGCTCGAAGAGCCGGGGATCTCAGCCACCACATCAGGGACGCCTTGACAGTGTGACTCACCTGGATCTGAAGATCCAAAGACAATGGGGACTTGTCCCAAACAGACAAAATTCCCTTCTGTAATGCCCGAGTGTGTGATTGAGCATACGGAACCGCCTCGAAGGAGGCCACCATTAGTCCCAGGACACATGCAGAAGCGAATTGACGACCATTTTCGGGACGTCAGAGCCTGTACTGCCGACTGAAGTGTCAGTAACTTCTCTGAGGGTAGAAACACCTTTGCTGCCGAAGTGTCCAGGATCAGACCCAGATACTCCAAGCGCTGAGTCGGGGCTAGAGCCGACTTCTGCGTGTTCAGAACCCATCCGAAGTCCCGGAGGGTCTGACTGACTATTGTCACAATTTCCTCCAATTCTGAGCCATTTTCTGCTCTGAGAAGGAGATCGTCTAGATAGCCCACGATAACAATTCCTCGCTGTCTCAGCAAAGCCAGAACCGGGGCAAGCACTTTGGTGAAAACCTGTGGTGCCGATGCTAGGCCGAAGGGAAGAGCCACGAACTGATAGTGGACTTCGCCTATTGCAAAGCGCAGAAACCTCTGGTGGCCTGCGCAGATTGAGATGTGCAAGTAAGCGTCCTTGATATCCAAGGATGCCAAAAAATCCCCTTGGTGGAGTGTTGCGATCACCGTGCGAATGGATTCCATCCAGAATTTTAATACCTTCACATAGGCATTCAGGGCCTTGAGGTCCAGGATTGGCCGAACCCCGTCCTTTTTCGGGACAACAGGTTTGAGTAAAACCCCTGAAACCTCTTGTGACGGAACAGACAATTACTCCGCACCCGAGCAAATCCTGTACGGCCCCCAAGAGGGCCACCCGTAAGGAGAGGGAGGTTCGAGGGAAAAAAAAACCTGTCTGGGGGGCCACGAGCGGAACTCTATCCTGTATTCCGAGGTGACCACCTCGCACACCCACCGGTCGGAGATCCGGGAGGTCCACCGCACCAAGAACCTGCAAAGACGTCCCCCCCACCGAGTCGGGCAGGGGCAAGACTTCATGCGGTGGGGGACTTGGGAGCTTACTTGGTAGGCTTACGCACCCAGGGACGTCTTTGTCCCCCAGCCGCATTCTTTTCAGTCTGGGCGGGCTTACCCGTGGAATCTGGACGGACGAAAAAACGTCTTCGCCGGAAAGGAAGGGCCCGGCCTGCGGTGGGGCTCCTTACCCTTAATAGACTGGGGAAGGAAGGTGCTCTTACCTCCTGTGACGTTTTTAATAATGTCATCCAGAGCAGCCCCAAACAGTCGACCGCCCTTAAAGGGCAAGTCAGCCAGGAGCTTTTTGGAAGCTAGATCGGCCGACCAGCATTTCAGCCAGATAAGGCGACGCATCACCACAGCAGAAATGGAGGCCCCCGTTATTAAAGGGGTCGCATCCACAGTGGCATCGCACACAAAGACTAAACCCTGCGCAAGTTGGTGAGCCAGGGCAATGGTTTCAGGAGGGAGATTATGCTCCTGCACTGTCTGGTGCAAATTTTTTGCCCAGCCTGTGAGTGTCCGAGACACAAGTGTCGCCGCCACTATAGGGCGTAAGGCGGCCCCCAATAAGGTAAACATAGTTCTACACGCCACTTCTGACCTCCTGTCAGCGGGATCCTTAAACGCAGGAGTCCCTTCCATTGGGAGTGTGGTAGCCTTATTCAAACGGGCGACCGGGGGGGGGTCGACCAATGGGGGGTGAGCCCACTTCTTAACCAGGTCCTCTTCAAAAGGGGTACCTTAAGGCTATGCGCCGCTGGACCGTCAAAGTCTTCTGTGGCTTACCCCAGACTTGGTCAATGAATGTATTAAAAAAAAAAAAAAAAAAAGGCACATATGGAAAAACCTTTTTTTGAAGACACGGCTTTAAAGGAACCAAAAAGGACATAAGCTTTCACCTGAGGTTCCTCAGCCTCAACATTCAGCTTGAGAGTGTCCCTCACAGCATCAATGAGTTCACTCACAAGCACCCTGTCAGTTGGTGGTTCAAGACAGGGGTCTTCCTCACAAGGAATTTCCTGTCCAAACACATCAAAATCCTCAGAACTAGGGTCCTCAGCAGCAGTAGCTAGGCCCATATCGGAGTCAGAGCACTCCCCATGTGGAGATTGTGTGGGGAGGGGGCGCTTTACAGCCCCTGTGCGTTCGCACACCACTTCCAGCTTGACAAGGAATGATTCCAGGACTGCCGACAACTGGTCCATAGGGACCGCAGATGCAGGAGTACTGCCAGTTGCCTCTGACAAGTGTAGAGAAGCAGGTGAACCAGACTCCATATTGCCACCCTCTGAGACCTTATTCACTATTACAGTGAATACAGTCCATCCACTGGCTGTGCTGAGGCTGAGGAGGGGATACCCGGAGGACTCACCACCCTTAGGGACCACTCGGTTCCGCTGTACGAGCCGCGCTGTAGCGCGAGTGAAGCCTGAGGAGAATGAAGAATCTGTGAGGAGATGAGGTATTTCGCGCCATTCAGCAGCGCCGCTAGAGGCCGAAAACTAAACTGAAAGCGCCGCGGCTACAAGAAAATGGCCGCCGGGCGCCTGTATAACTGCTTTGAGCCGCGGCAAAATGGCCGCCGATGGCGCACTTTTTAAATTTAAAACACTGATCCAATGGCGCACGCAATAAACCTCACACACTCCCCCAGAACACTTCCCAAGTTCACCAAGAGCCATGGAGAGCCATGGAGAGCGCGCGCGCCCACCCCCCCCAAGTATCCCCACACAGCACAGCACCAGAGCAGGGTGCAGAGAGCAGCATAACAGGGGGGAGACAGGGAAAAACCCTCACACAGAAACACAGCCAGTATGTACTCACCTTGCAGCAGGAGAGACTACTTACCCGTCCCTAGAGGGACCCACTGGCTTGTTTCAGACAGACCTATCACAGAGTCGTACTGCGTAGCTGTCGGCCCGGTCAACCGCGAAAGATACAGTAGGTACTGTTCAATCTTGAGAGGACCGCGGGAGCATGAAAGCAACCCGGCCACCCCTGGAGCATGTCGTGAACTGAGTCTCACGCACACAAGGCGAGGATCAGCACGCTCGATGGTCGGACAGGGAAGACTACGAGGATACTAGTGTACCCAACCTGTTGCCCAGCCGACAGTTGATTGAAGGTCTCAAAAATAAAATAAAATTCCCAAAGGAATAAAATTTAAAGTAAAATCTTCCAGGAGACTGGCTCCTGAGAGAGCCACGTCTTCTTCTGCTAGGCAGAAAAAAACTGAGGCCGCTAGCTGCAGGTGGGAGGGTAATGTCTGGAGGGAGCGCCCCCTGGGCGGGGCTGTTCGGCTCTGGCTTGTTCTAGAATGTTTTAACATCTAACATTCTGCCTAGGTCTTCTCCTGCAAGCAGGGACAAATACCCACATGTAATCAGTACGAGAGCTGTGTCGGTCCATGGACGATGAGAGAAATAAAATGTTTGCTTTTCGGTTTAACATCTAGCTGAACATACACAGAAATTAAAAAAGGAAATAAATTTGTTTAAGGCCAGGAAACTGATCCAGAAGCGCAGCCACAAATGCATTCTGGGTTCCATCCGATAAAAGGTTATAAGACTCTGCTGTAGGGCACAGTCATTTTGTTTTTTCTTTTGCTAGTAATTGGAAATAAGCTCAAGTCTAGTCAAGTTAAAACTACTTCTAAATAAGGAGTTTATAAAACCGCACATGCCAGTGCAACATCAGGTTCAACTTTTTCCATCCCAAAACCGAGCTCTTCCTATTTAGGTACTTCGTTGATGTAAAACCAGATTCACTTTTCAAAAGTGCAGCAGTTTATGGAAAAAATAATTCTGTACCATTTGCAATTTCTTTTCATACTTCTAAGTATTTAACAGAAATCTGCCATTGCAGCATTTTCACAATAGCCCAAAGATATAAAAATAAAAAAAAAGAGACCCTGTTGCTAGTTCTCGGATTTCAAAAAACAAACAATCTTCCCATACTAGTACGTGTTATTTAGCTGTAAAGGATGCTGCCATCTTTGATGTGGTGTCTGCAGCCCCAGCACACTCTGAGCTTTCACTTGAGTGACAGTCTATTGTAGTCCCCTTTAGGCCTGGTTTACACCTCTGCAGTTTGCTTTTCAGCAGTTTTTTGCGTTGCGCTTTTGCACAGAAGTTTGACGTTTTCATGCATTTTGCTGGGTTTTGTATGCTTTTTTTTGCCCAATTTGTTAATCTTCATTGAAGTCTATTGAACCAAAAATGCACCATTTTGCGTTTAAAAAAAAGTCCGACCCTTTCTAAAAATGCAGCGGCTGAAAAAAGCATAGATGTCAACGAGTCCCATAAGAAATCATGTTAACCACTTCAAGACCACAATACGTATATAAGGTATACGTTGTGGCTTTGAAGTGGTTTAGCGGGATTATGGCTGAAGATCTCAGCAATAACCTCGGTATTGTTTTTTTCAGCCGACAACTGGCTCTCATTAAAGCTCACTGAGTGGCTCATGAGCTGCTCCGGACGCTTTCAGAGGTTGGCAGAGGGGACGCAACCCCCTCCACCCTTACTGCCGTCTCACAGGCTTACCGTTTCCTCTGGTTCACCTGAGAAACAATCCAACAAAGGCCAGCTGCTCCCACAGGCGATCAAAGAATAGATCCACTTTGATCGCCTCTATGGCCTTGGAGGACCGGAGCGACATCATGACGTCACCTCCAGTTCGGGCTGGAAATACTTTATTTTTTTAATTTTAAAGCAAAAAGATCAAAACTTTCTTCAATTTTTTGTTTATATTTTGCTTTTTGACCCCAGATCTCTCATCCGTATTTCTAATTACAAGGGATGCTTACGTTCCCTGTAATAGGAATAAAAGGGCTAAAAAAAAAAAAAAAAAGCGTGAGAAAAAAAATAAAAGAAAATGTATACATTTATATTTTTTTTTTTAAAGCACCCCCATTCCTCCATGCTCACATGCAGAAGAGAAAATACATATGCAAGTCACGCACACATATGTAAACGGTATTTGTACCACACGTGAGGTATCTCCACCAACATTAGAGCGAGAAAAATAATTCTAGCACTAGACCGCCTCTAACTCTAAACAGGTAATTGGTAAAGGTGTTTAAAGCGTCACCTATGGATATTTTTAAGTACCGCAATTTGTTGCCATTCCACGAGCATGCGCAATTTTAAAGCGTGACAGGTCGGCTATCTATTTACTCAGCGTAACATCTTTCACATTTTACAAAAAATTGGGGTATAGTGTTTTTTGTTTTATTTATTAAATTATTTTTTCCAAAAAAGAAAATGCGCTTGCAAAACTGCTGTGCAAATACCATGCGACATAAAAAATTGCAATGATTGCCATTTTATTCCCCAAGGTCTCTGCTAAAAAAAAAGTATAATGTTTGGGTTGTTATAAGTAATTTTATACCAAAAAATACTGGATTTAAACTTGTAAATAAAAAAGTACCAGAAAAAGCCTGGTCATCAAGTGGTTAAATGAACTGTAGTGCATTTCTGCAAAAAGCACCAAAAAACACATAGGTGTGAACCAGGCCTTACAAAACACAGGTGTGAACCAGGCCTTACTCCTTCCACCAGCAGCTGCATAACAGTTTATATGGAGGAGAGATGGAGGAGCTGGGCCAGCACTCAGTAGTTGGACACACCCAGATAAGTAGATGGCTATGATGTACAAGGAAGCTGTGCTAGTGAATGGACTCAAGGAGTAGAAAAAATTGGCAGCAAGTTCAGGAGGAACAATACAAGTCAATAAAAAATATAAAAAATAAAATTTATGGAAAAGGTTAAGTACTGCAAGAACCGAAAATACTTGAATTTTCTCTGCTTTTATCAGCAACTTTTAAACTTGGTGACAAAGTCTCTTAAAATTTAAACTAAAGAGTGTAGGCAGATGTAAAATACCCAACTCCAGTTGTATATTTTTAAAAAGATACAAGTCTACGAATAGCTTCTTTTTTGTATCCACCAGGGTGGGGTAAAAAAAAAAAAAAAAAAAAAAAAAAAAAAACAATGTTTGTGCCAGCTCTGCAACTGCAAATTGCTCACTGAGTTAATGATCATTGCATCATGTTAGAAGAGAACACTCCCAAGAATATATTCTAATAATGACAGTATTTTCTTAAAGAGGAAGTAAACCCTCTTTCTGGAAAAAAAAACCTGCAAGAGAAAGGCATAATGAGCTTGTATGCATAGCATACTAGCTCATTATGAATGACTTACCTGCGATCGAAGCCCCCGAAGCGCTCCTTGTTCCCCTCCGCCACCATGATGCCTACGAGTCCCTTCTGTGAATCGCCGCTCTGGCGCCGTGACTGGCCGGAGAGGCGATGACGTCACCCCCGCAAACGCGTGCAGGACCGGCACGATCCCCGCGAATGCGCGCGGTTCCGGCATTATCCCATTGCTCAAACCGGCACGCTCAGTGCGCCGTTGTCTACAGCGCTCATGCGCCGTAGACATTGGTGCAGTCCTTTCTGCAAATCTCATTAAACGTGTAGGTTAAGGAGATATTTCTTCTATTCTAGGCTTACCAGTAGGTGCAAGTGGTCAGAGAGGGTTTACAACCACTTTATGGCCCGTACACACACGATTGGATTTTCCAACGGGAATTGTGTGATGGCAGGCTTTTGTCGGAAAATCTGACTGTTTGTATGCGCCATCGGACAATTGTTGTTGGATTTTCCGGCAAATGTTGGATAGCATGCTTTAAAATTTTCCAACAAATGTGTGATGTCGGATTATCTGATCATGTTTACAAAAGTCCTTTGTATTTTTTTTCCAAAGTACAAACACGCATGCTAAGAAGCAATGCTCACCATAACACAACATTAGCATAAGTTTCCCAAAGGGTGGCGCTAAAGGGCTGAAAAACCACGTAGTTTCGCCTTTGTTGGCCGACAATTCTTTGCCGTTTGTATGCAAGACAAGTTCATGGCCAACACCCTTCGGACAAAAGTCCTACGCTTTGTCCACGGAAAATGCGATTGAGTGTACCAGGCTTAAGAGGCAAGACTTTTTGTCTAACAAGATTATTACCTCCATCCCACAATGAACCAGTGAGGAATTTCCATGCTGCTATTTGCAATAAAAAATATACAAGCTCAGGGACTGATGTTTCTCCCCCCCCCCCCCCCCCCCCCCCCCATAGCTCAATTTGTTTGTCACTAGGGGATTTTTTTATTTATTATTTTTATTTCCCTAGTGAAAAAACATCACTCCCATTGTCTGCATACAACACATTTAGCTGGGGATGACCAGCAGAAGAATCTGGCTGGAATTCTGGATGCCTGTTCCGATACCCTTCAAGCTACAGGATTGCAGGGAAACAACAAAAGCAGAGCACATTGAAATGCAGTTATCAGATGAATAGCTCTTCAAATCATGTCCTGATAGTGGAGTAATTACTGGCCTCTTATTTACCTTTATGACCAATGCCTTCTTTACCAATTCACTGAGCGTAGGTCAATGGCCCGCTATACCAAAATTTACCGTAGAATATTCTTTCCATTTTTTGATTAATAATGGTCAGAAGGCTCAATAATGCTCAGAAGGCTAGTCTTAGGCAGACCGTGTCCACACAGGCTTTAGCTTGTATAAGGGAAGTCGGTAAACATGCAGGTTTTAGCACAATTTCAACAAGTTTCAGGAAGAACCAAGCTTGCCAACAGCTTGCTTAAAATAAAGCTCCATGCACACTGATGTCCAAAGTCGCATGACAAGTAACACAAAAGTGGCATGACAAGTCGTTCCCCAAATTTTCCAATGATAACCATTTATATATGTGCGACTTAAAGTCGCAGCGACTTCAAAGAAGTTCATGTACTACTTTGGTCCGACTTTCATGCAACTTAAGGGCCATAGACTTCAATGTTAACCCTAAAAAGTTGCATGAAATTTGTACCTAAATGTTACAGTGCAAAATTTAGAAATCATCATTGATCAAAGTCATATCCAAGTCGCACCCATCCAAAGTTGCATTGTGCAACTTTGGAGCCGTAAGTGTGAATGGAGCCTAAAGCCTGGTACACAACTTTTTTCTCTATTTTTCGTTCAACCCAGCTGTCGGAGCCACTGTACTAACGTTTCAACGTTCGTTATGGCAGCGATATTCAATGCTGTTCTTTTGTGTTGACAATTTGCAACAGCAAAGTCGGGCATCACCTTTAATGTATATAGACTACCTGGATTTGCTGGCACAATCATGCAGGCCAGGGCCTGGGTGAGAAAAGAACCCAGGATCTCAGCATTAACAAGACTGCAGTGCTACAAAGTTAACAGGTCGAACACACTAAAGACGGCTGGCTCTACATGGATTGAAATTTGGCCAGGTCAGCAGGGACAGGGTGAATCTTGTTTCATGTATGGGCATTGACCCATTGATCGACTTGTGCACAACAAGCCTGCTGTAAATTTCTTTCAATCTGTGCTGCTGGCTGTAGTCGGCAGTGCTGATCATGTGTATTCTGAAGGCAGAGAAGAAGTCTCTCAGCTGTCAGAACACAAAAGCTCAGTGGGAGGGGATTCCCCCATTCATATTGAGTGTGTGGATGGGGGAAGCAAGTCATTTTCCTTTCGTTCAACCCACTCATTGAATGAAAGAAAAAAAAAGGAGTCACGCATGGCCAGCCTAAGCCCCATATTTTGAATAAGTCTCAAAAAAATAAATAAAAACACACACACACTTTTCATGCTCCATTGTAGACCTTTGCAACACACAGTAAACAAGAAGTCATTTTAAAACCTCCATTAATACGTTTGTGCAATACGCCTCATGGGGCTGCCAACTGTATAACAAATGGTGCACAACGTTTCATAACCCATCAAATCCTCCTCCAGGATCCTCAGAGCTAATGTCTCCGTCGCTGTTGCAAAATTACCATTTTTTGGCAGTTTCTTTTTATTGCTCTCTAGTACTAAATAAAAGTATGTAGGGTTAACGAATTACTGAGCTGTAAAGTCATTCTCAGCATAACCTTGACCAGCCCTGGGCTGACTACTAAAAGAAAAATAATCCTTGCACAGCAGGGATTTCATGTGCATGTCCAAGTTGCTATAATTTGTTTCACTGAAAATAAGAAAATTCATCCTAATTATTGCGGCAGACGTGGTTTTCTCCTATAGGCTGGTTTCACACTGGGGTGGTGGGGGCGAAGGCGGTATAGCGCCGCTATTTTTTAGCGGCGCTATAACGTCGGGATTGTTGAGCTATTCGGCCACTAGCGGCGCGGTTTTAACTCCCGCTAGCGGCCAATAAAGGGTTAATACCACCCGCAAACCGTGGCTACAGCCGCGGTTTGCGGGCGGTATCCCATGCATTTCAATGGGAAGGAGCGGTGGAGGAGCGGTAAACACACCGCTCCTCTCACCGCTCCAAAGATGCGGCTAGCAGGACTTTTTTTACCGTCCTGCTAGCGCACCGCTCCAGTGTGAAAGCCCTCAGGGCTTTCACATTGGAGAGAAAGGAGCCGCTGTTTAGGCTCGGTTTGCAGGCGCTATTTTTAGCTAAATAGCGCCTGCAAACCGCCCCAGTGTGAAAGGGGCCTAAATGCAGAGTCTTCAGATAGACATAAAAGGCTGAATTTCCAGCAGAATTAAAGTCTAGGTTAAAAAGGAGTTGTAAAGTCTTAAGGTTTTTCACCTCAAGGCATTAAAGTGGATGTAAACCCACTCCCGTCCTTTCTAAACTACTGCCATAGTGCTGATCTACAAGGATATAGATGCCTCCTGTATGTATCCTTATCTGTCAAATGTCTCCCCTCTGTCTGTTACAAGAACTGAAAAAACTGCAGATTCTGTGGGTGATCTGTTGTCTGGAGCTCGGTGGGTGGAGTCGTGATGTCAGTAGACTCCCCGCCCACCTCTACACTCCCCTTGTCAACATGCATTTTCTCCTGTGTATTCCTTCTGCTATGATCACTAACATCCTGTCAAAATCCAATCCAGAAAAGTAACCACATGACTTAGGAAAAGGAGTGGGGGTGGGAATTAAAAAAGAATGTCTGTCTAAAGCTAGTGCATGAGATGTGTAAATAACCTGTCACTCAAAGCAAGGGGGCGGAACGGACAAAGGTAGCTCTGTTTGTCCGTTTTAGCTCACTGAACAATAAAAGAGGATTGCTCAGAGCTGGATTAACTTTGTGGCAAGACCTGGCACAAATGATAGGAAATCTTATACACTACATTGTGAGCTAAAAAATAAATAAAAAATTTCGGGTTTACATCAACTTTAAGGTGAAAAACCTGTGGTGCAGCTGCCCTCAATCAAATCCAGTTACACGGGAGCCAGGGCAGAGTTCTGCTGTCTGTCAATGGACGTAGCAGCCGGCCTCGGGAGCGCGCCCGCACTGGTGCCGCCATGGAAAAAAATCGGCTCTCCATGGGGGAACCTCGATGCGGAGGAGGAGCCAGGAGCAATGCGGGGGGACCCCAGAAGAGGAGGATGGGGGCCACTCTGTGCAAAACCCTTGCACAGAGGAAGTATAACATCTTTTGTTTATTTTATTTTTTTTAAACACGCAAAGCTTTACAATCAATCAATCACTTTAAAGCCAAAACGCTAACCAAAACCTGTTTTTTTTTCCCCCAGTAGACCTCCAGTCAGAATTAAAATAGACACATGCAACTTTTTAATCACTTGAGATCTGGAGGGGTTTTAGTCTAATAAATTTTAGTCAACTGAAGTTTAGTTAAATTGTAATGCATTATTTAGGAATTTCTCTAGAATTTCAAAACTCCTTATATACTCCTGGAGTAAAAAAAAAAAATTGAATGTTATTATTTATGGTATTAAGGTTTGAACAAACACAGATACAGATTTAGCCGCTCTGGACGGTGGCCCGAGGAGGCCTGCAACGCTGCACAGTGCTCTGTACAGTGGTCTCAGGCCTGTAATGCACAGTGCCCTGGGATGCCACTGATGGGTGGTCAGAGGAGGCCTGTAATAATGCACAAATAGTGCTCTGGACAGGCAGTGGTCTGAGGGGAGGCCTCAGGCCTGCTCTACTTTTAGGCCCCTTTCACACAGGCGTTTTAGTGCTAAAAATAGCGCTGTAAAAACGCCCCAGCATTCTCAATGTGAAAGCCCTGAGGGCTTTCACACTGAGGCGTTGTACTGGCTGTACGTTGGAAAAAATCCTGCAAACAGCTTTTTTGGAGCATCTTTGGGGCGCATAAAATAGCGCTGTAAAAACGCCTATCCCCATTGAAATGAATGAGTACTGCGGTAAAAACGCATAGGCGTTAGGGCTATTTTTAAAAATAGCCCTAACGCCTATGCGTTTTAGCCATGTTATTACCGCTAAAAATAGCGCTAACGCAGTAAAAAAAAAGCATAGGCGTTAAAAAATGGCGCTAACGCTATCGTGGTAAAAAAAAACTCAATGCCTCAGTGTGAAAGGGGCCTTAATGTACACTAGTACTACACACTCCCAGTCTGCCCTCTGCTCTGGTCATCTCGTGAGTCGGGAGAGGGACTCTCATTGGGACTCGGAAGGCTTGCCTGTAATGCACAGTTCTTCTCTGGCAGTCGTCAAGGATAGTGCACACAGTCGATTTAACTCGCTTGCTGGGAGCGGAAGCAGGCGGAGCACTGTGAAAACCGGAAGTTAGTTCACGGGGGTAAACTTCCCTGCCTCACATTTTGGTCCCGTTTTCGCGCATTAACAAAAACGGATCCGATTTGGGTCATAGTTTGCGCCAGTGGACGAAAATGTGCTGTACTTTGTTTTGTTTTCGTCACTGTAATAATGCAACCGACGGAAAATGTTTTTCGTTGACAAAATTAACACTGGTTGTAGGGTTAAGTTGAGGGAACTCTTTTCAAGGAGTCAAAGATTACAACATAAACCATAGAGGTTTAATCCTGCACCATTTTGGGGAAAAAAAATTAAATTGTTGCCTTTATTTTTTCCTTTGCATCTTCATTGGAAAGATTTCCCCTAAACTCTGGCCCCAATGGTGGAAGATCTCCCAAACAAATGTAACTAAACTTTCCACACTACTTCCAAAACTTTAAATAAGTTAACTTTGCTGAACTTTCAGACTTTGTACTCTCAATACCAAGGCTTCAATGGTAGTGGCTGTCGATGCCAAAACCTAAAGCAGAAATACTTAAAAAAGGTAAACAAACACCAAGCAACGCAAATCCAAAGCATCTGTCCAAGAATGAAATGTTTCCATTTTACAGATATGAAAACCAATCCCCCCCCCCCCCCCCCCTGTGGTTAACTTATTTGTTTTGTAGAACCTTAGAAAAATGAACCAGTTTCATCATTACTAAAAATGTACAGCAATGCCTATGGGTTTATTTTACAAAGAAAAAAGAGCCCCAACCAATAAGATTTCATCTTTTGGTGATCAGGCTTCAGTAGACAGACAATTGGTTGATAATGGCCTTTTACACATTACTGCCATTTGCACCGCTTTATTGAAAATAGACTAGCAGATGTTTCTCCAAGATCAGACAACTGTCCCTCTTCTGATGCACCAGAATCCTCTGCTGCTCGTCATGCGATTATCCTGTGGGACTGAAGCAACATGCATATTCCCTCTTCGACGGTCAGAGAGGTTAAGAGATGTACTCAGTTAAGACGGCCATAGATGGTTCCAATCTCGGCAGAGTTAGCAGGGACTGGATGAGATTTGGGCCATCTACGGACAGGATGTCAAATGTTTGGCATGCGATTGCCAGCGGCTACAGCCGCCAGCAATATTCACAGTGTTCTCCCGGCAGGAACAGCAGACCCGCCACCCCCTGCTGGGAGAACGAAATGGCTCCATGGGAGGGATTCCATCATCAATACTAACTGTGTTGGTGGGGAATAAGAGCGATTTTCTTTCCTGCCATTTATGGCCTCTGCCTTACACAATTCTAAGCGATATTCCTATGGTTCTAAGCCCCAAATGGAATAAGTCTTGTTATTGAGCTGTTTATGGCCACTCCAAAGCTGCCCATACAGCAAGACCTTTTTTTCCCCCCAGACTGCGGACAAAAGGAAACATTGCTCCAGCCACATTATGGAGCAGATGGATGAAACTTTCGCTGCAACCATTGCATTTTGACATCCAGCTTAAAAGAGTTTGTGTTTAACAGCAAGAACAGAGGTGGCACTGCTAGACTGCCCTTCATTCTAGGAATTTTACTTGCTCTTTCCATCAACTAATTTCTTCCCTGTGCGAGGATGATATAGCCTCAGTCCGTCCACACTCTACTTGTAGCTTCTGGCTTTTTATTTTTTTTATTTTTTAACAGGTGAAATTCCTTCATAGGCTGACCATAGAAGGCTTACATTTGGAGGCTTGGGTAGCTCTGCAAGCAACTCCTAGCTTGACAAAAGTAGATTTAAAAAACCACTGAAGTGGGTGGAAAATTACTAGCTGAACAGTGGACACATCCCTAACAGATGCAGTCACTGATCAGATATTCAAGGAACAGCAGCTCTCCGAATACAATACAAATAAAATAAATTAGTGCAGCGCAATCAACATTGAGAGAAAGTCCATCAAACAATGGTGAGAAACTACAAGTCCCAGAATGGAAGGCGAGAGATCCCTTGTTTAGGAAGGTGAGGTCCGATCCACTGGCAATATATATAGGTGACAAAACCCTCCACCACAAAGCCAATGCGCTTACCAGAATAGGTGCACCTCTGTTCATCAGAAGGTCGTGTACACTTGTATCCACAGAGGGATGAAGGTAATCTCCAGCACAGCAATGGTTTCCAGCGTTACAGTAGGACCAAACCATCCAAGGTGGGTATGAAAAGATAAGGGGACACGCTCTAAGTGTAATCCGTAGGTTTATTTTAAGATTAGCAAATAGGCATATCATACTGGTGCAAGGTGGCGCGCTCAATATAAAATTGCCAATGGCTCCTGCTGCTATCAATCTGTCCAATGATGACCCGAGACAGCGGCTGGAGCTGCTGGGCTCATTCTTGTTGCTGGCTGGTTACATAAAACAATCATAAAAAAAATAAATAAAATTAAGTCAGATTTTAGTACTAAATATAGTTATTAAAACTGACCACCAAACAAACAGCCAAATGCACATTTGAAATACATACATCAGAAAAGTTTATGCGGTTTGAACCCTTTACAGATCCTTGCCACACCACAAAGCCAGATGAATGACCTCAACCTTTCCTTCCCGGAAATAAGAAATACAGTTTGGTCACCTCTGCAAATCAGACAATGAAGAAGCAGCAGCTGCAGTTACCCCTGTGCTCTCCAGCCCTTCGGCGACAAACAGGCTCCTGCTACAGCCAAATATTTCAAATTTTGACCCATCTGTCCAGAGCACCTGCTGCCATTTTTCTGCACCCCAGTTCCTATGTTTTTGAGCATAGTCAAGTCGCTTCGCCTTTTTTTCTAAGTCGGGGGGGGGGGCTTTTTGGCCGCAATTGCTCCATGAAGACCACTTCTGGCCAGACTTCTCGAAACAGTAGATGGGTGTACCTGGGGGTCTCCACCAGGTCTGTGCTGATGGCACATCTTCCAATGTCAAAGGGAAGTAAGCATTAGGTCTTATTTGCTGCATGAAGTTTCCTTTGTCGACCACTGTCCACAGTCCTCAAACGTGCCCGATCAATGGTGTCCTCACTGCCAAGAAATACAGGCAGGTATTTATCCATCATGTCAAACCATCAGGGAGGCGTGCGATTGGCTCCAAAATGTATTCTGCAGCCAGGACAATGAGCCCAAACATACAGCCAATGTCCCTGAGAACTATCTTTAGCGTAAAGAACAAGGAGTCCTGGAAACAATGGATTGGCCCCCACAGAGACCTGATCCCAACATCATGGATTTTGTCTGGGATTACATGGAGACAGAAGGATTGAGGCAACCTACATCCACAGAAGTTCTGTGGTTAGCCCTCCAAGATGTTTGGAACAACCTACCTGCTGTGTTCCTTAAAAAAAAAAAGTGCGCAATTGGTCCTAGAAGACGTGATGCTGGTTTGAAGCCAAAAGGGTGGTCACACCAAATATTGGTTTGATTAAGATTTTGCATTTTGTAAAATTGATAAAAAATAAAAATTTAATTTTTTAAAGCATTCTTACTTTATAGCATTTCTTCACACCTGCCTAAAACTTCTGCACAGTACTGTACACACACGCAAGCTAAAGGAGGTGTGACCACACATTAACATAATGTGCACCAGGAGACACAGATATCCAACACTCCTAGAACCAAATGTCAGACACTGATGAAGGCCGCAACGGCCAGGGAGGTCGAAGACACCGCCAACGGAAAGGCAAGAATAAAAGGCTCACTTCTTGCAAGTCATATAAAATGGAATAGTGATAACACACACACACACACACAGTTTAAAAGGGATTGTAAAGTCTCAAGGTTTTTCACCTTAATGCATGAAGCTGAAAAACCTTCTTTAACCACCTCAATACCAGGCATTTTCACCCCCTTCCTTCCCAGGCCAATTTTCAGAGCTCTCACATTTTCAATGACAATTGCGCGGTCATACAACACTGTACCCAAATAAAAAATTTATAATTTTGTTCGCACAAATGGAGCTTTCTTTTGGGGGTATTTATTCACGACTCAGTTTTTAACTTTTTGCGATATAAGCGAAAAAAAAAAGCGGAAATTCTGAAAAAATAATTTTTCTTTATAGTATTTTAAAAGAAATCCAATAAAATCGAATTTTGTCATAAATTTAAGCCAAAATGTATTCTGCTACATGTCTTTGGTAAAAAAAATCCTGTTAAGGGTATAATTGGTTCATGTGATCATGGACAGATGTGCAGATAATCATTGGGACATGTGATTTTACGGTTACATATGTGGGGGACAGGTGTTTGAGCTCAAAAACAGCTCATAAAAACCCATCACCAGCCAGATGCAGCGATTCACTCTCCTCACAGACAACTAATGTGTGAAGAGAGGAGAGCTGATCGCCTAGCAACCGACTCTCTGCTTACATCACATGACAGCTGTGATTGGCCTTCCTGATCACATGATGGCCGTGTCCAATCAGAGCCCTCCTGCCGATCTGAGATGCGCTGTGTCTGGGTGACAAGGTCACGCCGCTGCGCGGGCATGCGCGATCCCCCTCCTGAGGGGCATTCCTAAACGTCCACTCAGGAGAGAGCGCCCACTCGGCCGTACATATGCAGTGGCCGGGTGGGAAGTGGTTAATGCAGCTGGCCCCAAACAGGGCTCCCCCCCCCCCTTTTCTTACCTGAGCACAATCGGATCCAGGGATGTGCACGTGCCCAGCGGCTGTCTCTCCTCAGTGGACAGATTGATAGTAGCTGTCAATCAAATCCAGTGACACAGAAGCGGGGGAGGGGGGTTGTGCAGAGTTCTGCTGTCTATGTCAATGGACGCAGCAGAGCCCGCACGGGTGCCCCTATGGAAAGCAGCTTTCCGTGGGGGCATCCGATGAAGAGGAGAAAGCCAGGAGCGCCGGCGGGGAACCCCAGAAGAAGAGGAGCAGGTAAGTATAGGCAGGTATGTCATATTAAAAATAAACTTTACAGCCCCTTTCACACTGTGGCGGGGAGGTGCGCTGGCGGTATAGCAGCGCTATTTTTACCGCGATATTCGGCCGCTAGCAGTGCGGTTTTAACCCCTGCTAGCGGACGATAAAGGGTTAATACTGCGCTGTCCCATTGATTTCAATGGGCAGCAGCGGTATACACACTGCTCCTTCACCTCTCCAAAGATGCTGCTTGCAGGAGATTTTTTTTCCTCCCGCCAGCGCATCGCCTCAGTGTGAAAGCCCTCGGGCTTTAACATTGAGAATGCTGGGGCAGGATTATTTCAGGCGTTATTTATGCACTATTTTTAGCACTAAAACGCCTGAAATACGCCTCAGTGTGAAAGGGGCCTTAGACATTTTGGCGCTAAGAATAGTGCCTGAAAAAATCCTGCCCTGCAGTCTTCATTGTGAAAGCCTCCGGGCTTTAACATTGAAGCGGTGCGCTAGCAGGACCGCTCCAAAAGTCCTGCTAGCCGCATCTTTGGAGCGGTAAAGGAGCTGTGCATTTACCGCTCCTTTACTGCTGCTGCCCATTGAAATCAATGGGACAGCGCGGCTATACCGCCCGCAATGCTCTGCTTCAGCAGCGCATTGCTGGCGGTTTTAACCCTGTCTCCTTTCTCAGTCGCTAGCGGGGGTTAAAAACCGCACCGCTAGCGGCCAAATATAGCGCCACTATAAAAAATAGCGCCACTATACCGCCAGCGCACCGCCCCCCCCAGTGTGAAAGGGGCCTAAAAATTTACATTGTCCCTTCGCTTTCTGCATGTGGAAAATTTGATAACACACACACACACAGCAAATGTTTATCAACATGGTCAGCGCTGGGAGATGTGTGAATCTAGTCACATTGGCTGCTCAGATGTGATGGGGAGGAAATGCTCAGCATAGAATCTCACTGAAAAATGGATCATGTGCCGAGTTGCCATCACAGCTGCAGAATCCCTAGCTGAATTGGGGGCGTGGACAGGAGGGAGAGAGAGCGCAGCAGGATCAACCAGTTTTTTTTGCAGAAAACAAAAATCTCATAGTGATGGAGGATGAACAGCATGTAATACACCATTTGATAGATGATGTGGGTTTAGTGACACTTTAAAATTTACATAGTTCCACCTTGTAGCACAATACAAAAGGATTTTGTTTGGGATGTGAACAAATTATATTAAATCTGTTCCATTTAATAGATGTAAAAAAAATAAAAAATAAAAAGAGAAGGAGAAGAAGAAGGAGAAGGAGAAGGAGAAGGAGAAGGAGAAGGAGAAGGAGAAGGAGAAGGAGAAGGAGAAGGAGAAGGAGAAGGAGAAGGAGAAGGAGAAGGAGAAGGAGAAGGAGAAGGAGAAGGAGAAGGAGAAGGAGAAGGAGGAGAAGGAGAAGGAGAAGGAGAAGGAGAAGGAGAAGGAGAAGGAGAAGGAGAAGGAGAAGGAGAAGGAGAAGAAGGAGAAGAAGGAGAAGGAGAAGAAGAAGTTTCTTACTTGGCACAGTGAAAGCTACACAGACTGAGCTCCTTTGCTCCAGAAATGAAGCAGACATTCTGCATGTGACACACAATGTAATTACACCACTATTTACAGATCATATTGTACAAACAGAGGCTCAGTGCCTAACTGGAGTGGGAATACCAGCACTCACACCGCAATAACAATTCCTACCTATGCAAACACCACACAAGGCAGAAATCTCTCCACATAACATATTTCAAGTAGAATAATGATCAGGGAAGCGAACATAATACAACATTATGGAAGACAATTGCCCATTTATACTACTGTCAAGAGTTGCTTTGCACCAGTTGCCACACAAAAAAACTTCTCTGTTCGTATTGTTACCAAACAGCAAATGGTACAAAAAAAAAGGTTTTACAAGTCACCATACAACTCTATATCAGTAGAGCTATGTGGAAGGCAAATTTCTACTATGGTTACTTTCATTAGAAATTAACTCCTCTTTGTATGCTCGGTGCGGTGGGTGAACCGTCCTGTCTAGAAGCTGGAATCTGACCAGCTCTTGACACCCTACCTTTTAAATAAGGCAACAGGAAACAGGGAAATCCTTTGATTCAAGGGCTGGTGATGGGGTGTCATGCTGAGCACGTGCCTGGCAAGCAGCTCAAGTGATTAAGCCTTGGCATGTACATATGAAATTTCCCACAGCTGTTGAAAACCACTGTACTGTTGATGCAACCAGCTTTACAGCATGTGCATTTCCAGTGACTTCTCAGATGGTTATCAGAAAGAACAGTCCTTAACAACCAGCTTGCAAAGCTTTGCCCAAGGACAGGGGGTACTCCATTTAGGTTTACCTTTTTTTTTTTTTCTAACCATTTTATTTCATACATTTTTATCTTAAAGTGATTGTAAAGCTTCTATTATTACTAAAATAAACATGTTATGCTTACCTGGTCTGTGCAATGGTTTTGCACAGAGCAACCCCGATCCTACTCTTCTGGGGTTCCCCATCGGCGCTCATCCCCCCCCCCCCCGAGCAAGCCGCTTGCTTTAGGGGCACTCGGGCTTGATTGCTCCGGAGCCCTGCTCAAAGTGGGGCTCGCCTGTCTATGCACACGCCTGCATCACTGGCTCTGATTGATAGCAGCCTCCTATATCTGAGCCAATCAGGAGTGAGAGAGCTGGGAGAGCCTCGGCTCTAGTGCACATCACTGGATCGAGATCAGGTATATATTTAGGGGAGTTGCATGCAGAATTTATATAAAAAAAACTTCTGCCTTTACAACCACTTTAAAGCTCCCTTCACATCTATGAGGGCATGCTATGTGTGTCAATGCACATATGCCATAAGTCATGGTGTGTTTCTGTTGACATTAATTCTGAATGGCACCTCAATGCACATATTCAGTATAAACAAAGGCAGTTACCCTTCACTGCAACAAAACAGATGTTATTGTACTATGCTTTGTGGTACGCTGCTCCAAAAAAAAAAAAAAAAAAAAAAAGTGCTGGTATATTATTTTGTGCACAGAAGATCGGTAAAGACCTGTGGAAATAAAGGCAAGCAGTGGGCAAAGAACTTAGAGAAGTCCAGCCTGAGCTCGTTTGGCTGGGCTTCTCCCTATGGATCACAGGAGTGCAATTCATTTTGCACTCGTGACCCATTTCGTCACAGAAATCAGTCCAGGCATCTCGACAATAAAGTCTGGATCTGCCAGGTGCCTGGACTGATGTCTGTCTCAGCCTCTCATTGAGCTGCTGAGAGCCTGAGACAGCTGCTCCCCGCCCCTCCACAGCTCAGCGCTCCAATGAGCAAGGGGGGGCAGAGCGGAGAGCTGCTGATTGACAGGCAGCAGCTCCCTGCTCAGGGAGCTGAGAGAACCGAGCCATCGGCGGGGTTTGACTGCTCGGTTCTCAGTGCAGAGGCGCTGGGAGAAAGTAAAACATAATGCATTGCATACATTAGGTACAAAAAGAGCTTAGGGCTTGTTCCCACCTGCAGAGCTGAGCTGTGTTGGGCAGCTTTTCCCATGGCAAGAACATGGCAATTTGCCTTATGTCTTATAGCGTCTGTTCACATTAAAGCCGTGTTTGTGTGCCGAAAAAAAAAAAACGCACATTTTGCATAGCATGTCCTGATGCACTGCAATGCGTCAAAACATGCAGAAGCACATAAAAAATTGCATAGCAATTTGAAAAAGAAATACCCCGGGACTGACGTCACAGGGGGGCGGGGTCACCGGGTGACATCACCCTGTGACAACGCCCCATATACAAGTCGTTTCGCACCGCGCACACGGCATTACAGCGGGAGGGAGCGCCGAGTCAACATCGGAACAAGAGAAGAGGGAAGAAGACGAGGAAGACCGGGCAAACGCTAGTAAAAGCTGGAAGAAGATAGCGGAGGAGCCCGGCAGAAGTACCGGAGGCTAGAGACCCGAGAAGGAAGAGACCCCCGGGCCTGCCTAATAAATTACTTTAAAAACCTGTGTAGTGTGTTTTTTTTTTACACTTTTTATTCCAGGTGAATGGGTGGGGCAGGGTTCGACAAAACCCGGGCGCCAGGTCGCAAACGCGACTAGAATTAGCGACCTGGCGCAGCACAGCTGAGGTTTCCTGCGTCTCCGTGCGCCCAGCCGCCCCCCCCCATGCGATCTCGTCGGGCCGCGCTGGCTGGTAATTGAGGCCCCGGCTTTGCGGCCTTCTGCAGGCCTATGATTCATTCTGTAATCTTGCGCCCTCTTGTGGTGGCCGTTGGTATGACAATACAACCAGCAATGCATGCCTGTTTCACTGCCCGCCCATCTCCTTCCCTTTACTTAGAAGTTAACCCCCAAACATTATATATATATATATTTTATTCTAACACCCTAGAGAATAAAATGGCTGTCGTAATACTTTGTCACACCGTAATTTAGGTAATTTTGCTGCATTTTTACATTTTTTTTTGCCCAATTTGTTGTTGGGCAGACTAAAAAAAACACAAATTGCCGCAAAAACACATTACATGTGTTTCTGCAGCTTCTCTATTGAAGTATATTGAACCAAAAAAAAAAAAATAGCACAGTTTTGCGTTAAAAAAAAGTACTTGCCCTTTCCAAATACGCAGCAGCTGAAAAAATCATGGATGTGAACGTGTCCCATAGAAACCATGTAAATGACCTGTAGTGTGTTTCTGCAAAAAGCACCAAAAAAAATAAAAAAAATAAACAGGTGTGACCCAGGCCTGAGATGTTTAGTAACATAATGGTGTTAAAAAACCCAAAACTAAAATGAGTACAAAAAGAGCAAATAATCGCTGTAAGGGGTTCATTTTTTACTGTGGGACAGTGAAAGTAATATTTACAGTAGCGATTTGCTCTTTGTACTGTAAAGGGCTCATTTTAGTTTTTTTAACCCCATTATGTTACTGGCCGATTAATCGATTATGAAAATAGTAATCGATTAATTTCATAATCGATTAGTTGTTTCGGCCCTACTTACAAGCGCACTTTAAGAAAAAAAAGGTCTTATTTTTTAATTAAAAAATAAAACAGTAAAGTTAGCCGAATTTTTTTTTATATTGTGAAAGATAATGTTACGCCGAGTAAATTTGATAACCAACATGTCACGCTTCAAAATTGAGACCGCTCGTGGAATGGCGACAAACTTTTACCCTTTAAAATCTCCATAGGCAACATTTAAAAAAAAAAATTCTACAGGTTGCATGTTTTGAGCTAGAGGATGTCTAGGGCTAGAATTATTGCTCTCGCTCTACCGATCGCGGCGATACCTCACATTTGTGGTTTGAACACCGCTTTCATACGCGGACGCTACTCACGTATGCGTTCGCTTCTGCACGCATCGGTCGTTAAAAAAAAAAAAAAAAAAACTGGCTCCTAAATTTTTTTAGCTGGCTCCTAGATTCCAAGCAAATTTGTCAAGCCCTGGGGGGGGGTAGGGATACGACGTACCCCATACTCATTCACATAGGGTGGGGGGGCCGGGATCTGGCGGCCCCCTTATTAAAGGGGGCTCCCAGATTCCGATAAGCCCCCCGACCGCAGACCGACAACCAACGGCCAGGGTTGTCGGGAAGGGGCCCTTGTCCTCATCAACATGGGGGTAAGGTGCTTTAGTGTGGGGGGGCGCAGGGCTCCCCCCGCCCCAAAGCACCCACCCCCATGTTGAGGGCATGCGGCCTGGTACGGCTCAGAAGAGGGGGGGGCGCTCGCTCGTCCCCACCCCCTTTCCTGACCGGCCGGGCTGGTGCTTGGATAAGGGTCTGGTATGGATTTTGGGGGGGACACCACGCTGTTTTTTTGGGCGTGGGGGTACCCCATAAAATCTTGTCCAATGGGCCCGGTATGCTCATGAAGGGGGAACCCATGCCGTGTTTTTCTTTTTTTTAAAAAAAATTGGTGTGGAGTTGCCCCTAATTATTGGGGGATCAAAGTCACGTCCCTGCTCATTGAAGTCGCACTTCAACTCGTGGGGCAAAGTCGGATTCACAGGCGTACGACTGTCTTGTCAAAATCGCGGCCGCACAAGTGTAAAAGGGGCCGAAACAAAACGCTGCTAAACGCGAGTTACCGCGCTTGGCAGCATTTACAAGCTGTTGCAGGCATTTGGCATTTCAAATGCCTCTGAACCGATTTTTTTTACATTACAAAAAATGCTTCTAAACCCAACTGCCTATAAATGATCCTGTGTACATGTACTGATAAGATAAGAGGAAAGTTCGGTGATTGGCTGGTTAAAAAATAGTCAGCAATTCAGTGGCTCTAAAAAAAAAAAAAAAAAAAAAAAAAAAAAAAAAAAAAAAATTTTAAATAAAACCACGTTCGATGTTAAAGTGGTTGTAAAGTTACAAAAAATAAATAAAAAATCACTGCCAGCCCCTCTGTTTTACGCAGCCATCCTACACTGTAAAAGTGTAAAACGATGCCTCTAAATAACTTATCTCCAATTTTTTCTGGCCGGTCACGTGACCTCCAGCCTCTCTCCTCCTCCAATCTAAGGGCTACAGTGGGGGGAGCCCCAAGATCCCCTTCTGATCTCAGCTGGTAGGGTTACTTGGCCGCTGTGCTAGCCGCAAAGCCTCTCCCACTGTAGCCCTTCGATGGGGGGGGGGGAGAGCAGCTAGAGGCCACGTGACCAGGCAGAAAAGATCAGAGATAAGGTATTTTGAGGCGTTGTTTTACATTTACACAGTGTAGGATGGCTTTATAAAAAGGAGGGGCTGGCAGTAATTCGTTAACTTTATTGCCAGCTATTAATAGCAGCAGGAGGCGAGGGGCAGCTCACAGACATGGGAGCCGACAGGCAGGGCGGGGGAGAGCAGCAGATGACTTTGGCCTGTGAACGGACCACGGTAAACATGGATCAGCAACCATGGATTACCATTGGTCAGTTTACATAGGGGGACAAAAAAGGAACAGGCATGATCAATCAGGTTTTTTGCAGCTTAGAGAGGGAGAGGTTAGACAGCACATGCATGGTGCTATTTAATCTGCTATAAAAAAAAAGGGAACAGGATCTCCCCCCCCCCCAGCTCTTTTTTTTTGGGGGGGGGGGGTTACAACCACTTTAACAGCAGTTACATGACTGTCAACTGTGACTAGTGCCAAGACCTGCATTGGGATCAACCCTGTGCAGGTTATTTAAAGAACAGTGTTTGGATTTGCTTAAGGCCTAAAACTCTGCAAATCTGTCTATAATCTCTCAAACATTACAGAACTACTGCAGTTGGCTGCCAAATTTACACAAAACCTCCCATAAATTTTTACATGCTTTGCACCAAAATCTTGCCCATTTCTGCTGGTAACTTTCTGCATAGGGGCTTTTGCACATGGCTGTTTTTTAGGAATATGGGCATACAGAACAAGCATAGCTGTTGTGGTGCCCCATAGCCACAGTATTTTTCCCATAGACATGTATTAGAAACAATGCTGTATGAAAGTACACATGTAAATACCAGCACTCTTTAAAAAAAAAAAAGAATTATTCAATAAATTAAAGATTTTGAAAAACGAGCCTGTTGGCGTGTGAATGTGTGTGCCAGTGTTCCATCGATTTGTGCCCTCCGTCGAATAGTGCCTGCGCATGCGCAGAAGGGAAGGGCACTCCAGCTGATTTTCCGATCAGCTGGAGTGATGTCGCCATAGCGCACATCGTAGGAGGCTTTTTTCGATAGGAGATACCATTTCACAGTCACAATTAAAAGCTATGCAAAAGAGCGGAGGGACACCGTAGTTGTCAGATTGAGCCTCACTGTTGTGGGTGTGTTGAAGGGCGGGTTTTGTCCGTGTTGCAACCCACCCTTACACACAGACAAAACAGCCCGCCCTGCAACACTGACAAAACCAGAACTTAAGCCCACTGTAAACCCGCCCCACAACAGCGAGGTACAATAGACAAATTGTGTCCCTCCGCTGTTTGCATAGCATTCAATTGTGGCCGTTAAATGGTATCTCCCGTCGAAAAAAGCCTCCTACGATGTGCGCATGTGCTATGGTGACGTCACGCCAGCTGATCGGGAAACCAGCTCGAGCGCCGTACCATTCTGCGCATGCGGACACTTTGATGGAGGGCACAAAGCAACAGAACACCAGCGCTGCAGCTGCTTTTATTTTCTCTTTAACCACTTGTCATTTGACGGTGGGCGGAAGACTCTTGTTCTGACAGGACGTCATATGATGTCCTGGCTTTTAAAGCAGCTAAGGGCGTGCGCGTCGCGTCGAAGGGGACCCGATGCGTGTGCCTGCCGGGCACCCACGATTGCCCAGTAACCGAGCAGGACCGTGGATCTGTGTGTGTAAACACACAGATCCACGTCCTGTCAGGGAGAGGAGACCGATGTGTGTCCCTTGTACATAGGACAACCATCGGTCACCTCCCCCAGTCAGAACACATCTAGGAAACACATTTAACCCCTTCCTCGCCCCCTAGTGTTAACCCCTTCCCTGACAGTCACATTTATACAGTAAATCAATGCATTTTTATAGCAGGGATCGCTGTATAAATGTGAATGGTCCCAAAAATGTGTCAAAAGTGTCCGATGTGTCCGCCGCAATATCGCAGTCACGATAAAAATCGCAGATCGCCGCCATTACTAGTAAAAAAAAAAAAAAAAAAAAAAAGCTATAAAATCTATCCCCTATTTTCTATCTGCTATAACTTTTGCGCAAACCAATCAATATACGCTTATTGCGATTTTTTACCATAAATATGTACAAGAATACATAATCGGCCTAAACTGAGGAAAAAGAAAAAAATGTTTACAATTTTTTTTTTTTAAATGCATATTATAGCAAAAAGTTGTGTTTTTTTCAAACTTGGCGCTCTTTTGTTTATAGCGCAAAAAATAAAAGCCGCAGAGGTGATCAAATACCACCAAAAAAAAAAAAAAAAAGCTCTATTTGTTTGGAAAAAAAAAGACGCAAATTTCATTTGGGAGCCATGTCGCACGACCACGCAATTGTCATTCAAAGTGTGACAGCACTGAAAGCTGAAAAATGGCTTGGGCAGGAAGGGAGTTTTCGTGCCCGGTAGGCAGGTGGTTAAGCTTCTTTTCCTTTTGACTGGTGATCAAGCTAGGAACACTTCCTATTCTAGGGTGACAATGCTTACTTACCACCCTGGGCAAGAGTGAGAAGCACTCTCTGCGTCTACCTAGATGTTACAAGTCAACCCCTCACAACAAACATCACCAATGGGAACACTCGCCTTGTAAAATACAGTTTAAAATAGAAATGCAAGACAAAACATTTATACATGTCTTTACAATTAGCCATTTTTCTTCTTTTTTTCAGAAGTAATCACCTAACCTCTGTTCTAAGCATCATAAAGGGGCTTGGAGAGGTGGGGGTGGAGACTGGAGAGAAGCAAGTCAGCAGAAGGCATAGAAAGAGCATTACACTGATCTTCCCAATTAGGATCAATTAGGATCACCGGAGTTTATATCAGGCGATAAGGACCCTATGGGGCCACCAACGCATCCGAGCCATCGCCCAAGGATCCCTGGATCTGGCCACAACCTCGACCCTTGCGATTGAGTCGAGTGGCCATCAGGTCCACATCCGGCGTGCCCCACCGTCGGCAAAGGAGTTGAAATATGCAAGGACCACTCTTCTTGGTCCGGCGATTGGCGACTCAGATAGTCCGCCTGCCCATTGTCTATGCCCAGAACGTAAATGGCCTACAGAGCCGGCACGTTTCTTCCGGCCCACTTCAGGATACGGACTACCTCGGAAGCCGCAGCCGAGCTCCGAGTCCCCCCTTGATGGTTTACATATGCCACCGCCGTGGCGTTGTCCGACTGGCTCCTGATGGAGCGACCCCGTACTCTCTCCGACCTGAGGAGAGACACAGTCCGATGGCCGTATTTCCAGAACAGTGATTGGTAAACGGGCTCGTCCGGAGTCCAAGGTCTTGAGCCGACAGGACTCCCCAGACTCCACCCCAGCCCGTCAGGCTGGTGTCCGTCAGGCTGGTGTCCGTCGTGAGTACCGTCCATTGGATGGGAGGGGAACGACTTTCCGGACCGAAGAGCCGAGGATCTCAACCACCATGTCAGGGGCGCCCTGACCAGGTGAATCACCTGGATCTGAAGATCCAAGGACAACAGGGATTTGTCCCAGGTGGACAAGATCTCCTTCTGCAATGACCTGGTGTGTGATTGGGCATACGGAACGGCCGCGAAGGAGGCCACCACGAGTCCCGGGACTCTCATGCCAAAAAACGGATTGACAACCATTTTCGGGATTTCAGCACCCGCACCACAGACTGAAGTGTCAGCAACTTCTCCAGAGGTAGGATACCTTTGCCTCCAAGGAGTACAGAATCAGAACTAGATACTCCAGACACTGAGTCGGGACCAGGACTGACTCCCGAATGTTCAGGAACCACCCGAAGTCCCTGAGGGTCTAATTGACGATAGTCACCTTTCCTCTAAGTCTAAGCCACTTTCTGCTCTTAGCAGAAGATCGTCCAGATAGCCCACGACAGCAATACCTCACTGTAACAGAAGGCTAGAACCGGAGCAAGCACCTTGGTGCCGAGGCTAGGCTGAAAGGAAGAGCCACAATCAATAGTGGACTTCGCTGATCGCAAGCGCAGAAACTTCTGGTGACTTGCGCAGATCGGAACATGCAAGTAGGCGTCCTTGAAGTCCAAGGACGCCAGAAGAAAATCCCTTTGGTGGAGTGTAACGATCACCGTGCGAATGGATTCCATGCGGAATTTCTGCACCTTCTCGAAGGCATTCAGGGCCTTGAGGTCCAGGATAGGTCGAACCACGTCCTATTTTTGGGACGACAAACAGATTCGAGTAGAATCCCTGAAAACTCTCCTGTGACGGAACCGGCACAATCACTCCGGACCCGATCAAATCCTGTACAGCCCCCAAGAGGGCTGCCCGACAGGTAGGAAGGAGAGGAAGATTCGAGGGAAAGAATCTGTCTGGGGGCCAGGATCGGAATACTATCCTGAGGTGACCACCTCGCACACCCACCAGTCGGAGATTCGGGAGGACCACCGATTCGTGACCTGCGAAAATCGTCCCCCCACCCCAGAGTCGGGCGGAGGCAAGACTTCACGCGGAGGCGGGCTTGGGAGCCGCTTGTTCGGCTTATGCACCCAGGGGCACTTGTGCCCACCAGCCGCACTGCCGTCAGTCTGAGAGGACCTACCCGTGGACTCTGACTGACGAAAAAACCCTGTTTTGCTGGAAAGGAAGGCCCCTGTTTTTGGCGGGCCTCCTCACCCTTGCTAGTCTAAGGAAGAAGAGTGCTTTTACCTCCCATGACGATGTCATCCAGAGCAGCACCGAAAGGTCTACCACCTTTAAAATGGTAGATCCGTCAGGAGCTTCCTAAGGCTAGGTCAGCAGACCAGCACTTCAACCAGATAAGACGCCGCAATACCACCGCCGAGACAGAGGCCCTGGATATTAAAGGGGCCGCGTCCAACGTGGCGTCGCACACATAAACCAGGCCCTGAACCAGTTGGTGGGCCAGAGCAACTGTGTCTGGAGGAAGATTATGCTCCTGTACAGCTAGGTGCAACATTTTTGCCCAACCTGTAGGTGTTTAAGACACAAGGGTCGCCGCTACCACAGGCCGTAGGGCGGATCCCAACAAGGCAAACATGGCTCTGCTCACCACTTCTGACCTGTCAGTGGGGTCCTCAAATGCAGGAGTCCCCTCCATCGGGAGAGTGATGGCCTTGTTCAACCGGGCGACTGGAGGGTCGAGCCTGGGGGAGAAGCCCACTTTTTAAGTAGGGCATCTTCAAGGGGTATCTGATAGACAAACGCTGCGGGACCATATCCGCAGCATTTTAGCTTGAGTGTCCCTCACCGCAGTCATGAGTACACTAACAAGCGCCCTGTCATTTACTGACTCAGAACTGGAGTTTTCCTCATAAGGAATGTCCTGTTCAAAACCATCCAATACATTCAGAACTAGGGTCCTGAGCGGTAGTGGCTAGGCCCATATCTGAATCAGCGCACTGCCCTCATGAAGTAAAGTGGGGAGAGGGCGCTTTTTTTGCTCCCTTGCACTTGCACACAGCTCCCATCCTGGTCAGAAATGATTCCAGGACTGCCCACAACTGGTCCCTAGGGACCGCATGTGCTGAAGCACTGCCTGTTTGTCACCAGCTTCCCCTAAATGTCAGTGGACGCTGGTGACAGAGACTCCATATTGCCCCCCTCTGAGACTCCTCAGATAAAAAGTCCACCCACAGGCTGTGCTGACTGAGGAGGGGGCGCCCAGGGGACTCACCAAACCGGACCAGGGACCGCTCAGTTCCGCTGTCTGTACCGCGCTGTGTCAGCGCTGGTGAGCTGTGAGGAGATTTGCGCTGTTACAGCAGCGCTAGAGGCCAAAACTAGTGCTGAAGAGCGCGCGGGCTACAAGAAAATGGCCGCCGCACTTCACTGAGGCGATCCGCGGCAAGATGGCCACCATGACTCAGCAAAAGTGAAAAAAAAACAGCACACACACAGCGCCACTCAGGCCCCAAAACACACAAAAAAAGGCCCCAAGCATATCTGCAGACCAGCATTAGCCCCTCCAAGAACAGTGTGACCCCCAGGCACCCCACACAGCACAGCAATGGTGACAGAGTGACAATGAAATACAGGGGGAGACGGGGAAAATCCCCCACAGAGAAACACAGCCTTTTGTACTCACCTGCAGGCAGGAGAGACTACTTACCCGTCCCCTGAGGGACCCACTGGTGTGTTTCTGACAGGACTATCACAGTGCAGTACTGAGTAGCTGTCGGCCCGGTCCACCGCGAAAGATACAGTCAGTCAGGAACTGTTCAGTCTTGAGAGGACCGTGGGAGCATGAAAGCAAACCCGGCCACCCCTGGAGTCATGGGGCCTGTCGTGAACTGAGTCTCACGCACACAAGGCGAGGATCAGCACGCTCGATGGTCGGACAGGGAAGACTACGAGGATATCTTGTACCCAACCTGTTGCCCAGTCGACAGTTGATAGAAAATTCTCAAAAATAAAATAAAAAAGAATTCCAGAAAAGGAATAAAAATAGGTCAGGAGACTGGCTCCTGAGAGAGCCATGTCTTCTCCTTCTGCTAGGCAGAAAAAAACTGAAGTCTGCTGACTGTAGTGGGAGGGTTATGTCCGGAGGGACCACCCCCTGGGTGGGGCTGTTCAGCTCTGGCTTTTAGAATGTATGTATAACATCTCACATTCTGCCTAGGTCTTCTCCTGCAAGCAGGGTCATAACCCACGTGTAAAGTGTAAAGAGACACCGTGTCAGTCCATGGATGGTAAGAGAAAAAAGATTTTTGGCAAGATACTCCCAATTGGAAATCATATCTAAAGGGATGCAGGCACTGCAGATTTCCTCAGAGCGTTGCAGGTGCAGCAGCTGGTGGATAAGAAACCCCTCCCATTAGACTCACTTTAGCACATGGGCACAGACACGCACCGGGATTTCTTCAGGAAAAATAAATAAATAAATTGGAATCTGCAATAAAGAGGGGAAGGTTTTTCTCTCAACAAAAGTGGAGTTACATTTTAAACTTATTGTTTTTAACATTGCACTGTTTATCTCCTACCTCCCTGCCTATCCCCAGCACCACACCCGGGAACTAGCAGAGACCTTGCAGTGTGATGAGCGCTCGTCAGGAAGAGGAGTGTTGGGCTCTAAACGCTCCACAGAAGCACATCGCCTAAGCGAGTATATGAGGTGCCAGCCCTAAAGAGGAAAAAATAATCCAATTTTATTATTTAATAAGTAAACCCTGCTGCTTGCTTACAGCAGGGCTAAAAATGTAAATAAGGGAATCCTCTCCGCTGATTCATTGTAATCCGACTGTGGGAAGAGTTCCTTGCCGTCAAAATACACTGATCAACGCTGCAGTGCTGATCGTGTGGAAAAATACTAAAAAGGTTGAATGTAGGCTTCTGTACTACCAGCCTGTCCGTACATGAATCAAGTACTGTCCGTGATACTTTTTTTTTCCCCCCACTAACCTCCAAATTTGTCCTTAAAATTTGGATGTTGGTGCAAATAAAAAAAAAAGTGCCAAGGACAGTACTAAATGGTTCTTGTTGCAAGTACACCAATATCAAGCACACATGGATCGAAATACGGCAGTCCCTGCTGAACCTGCCAAATTTTGACCCATGTATGGCCGGTTTAGGCAAAGCATAAGGTATACTGCTTTATAGGTACAATAATTGACCTGTACCTAGTCTCACCCCTCAATTCACAAGAAAGCCTGAAAATTCCTGTGCAAGTTTGAACTCTGAAAGTCAAAAGCTACACAAGGCTTAGGAATCTACTTTCTGCCCCATGAGAGAGTAATTGGGCCTAATGACTCACAGAGAGCTGCATGGTGGTGAGGCAGGGTGGGCATCAGAAGTGGAAGAACCATCTCATGGGGCTTCAGTAACAGATTGGGGTAGTGGGCGAGTGTTCGAAGATCTTACAACGCTCTAAAAACTGTGCTATTTACATTTTATCAGCTTTCACCAACACTAAGACCCCATTCACACAGGGGCGACTCGTCAGGCGTCTCAGCCACCTGACGAGTCGCGTCCCATTCTGTACAATGGAACCATTCTAAGCGGAGCGACTGAAGTCGCTCCGACTTAGAAAAAGGTTCCTGTACTACTTCAAGGCAACTTCCATTGACTTCTATACAGAAGTCATTTTGGAAGTCTGCTTTGAAGACGTCTTGAGATCGCCCAGCACAGTCGCGGCACAAGTCGTGCCGCCCCTGTGTGAATGGGCTCTTAACAGATGCGTATAAAAGGGAAAAAAAAAAAAAAAACACAAACACAAACACAAACACAAACACAAACACAAACACAAACACAAACACAAACACATTACAATTTTGCTCATAGCTGCCATTTAGATTTAAACCTGCTTTAGGAGTTCTGAGCTCACTGGTGATATATTAAGCACAGGAGGACCAAGATTGAAGTGCGACTCGCTATGCGGCACCCAGAGGATCATAGCAGGACAATGCTGGATCCAGTGTGCAGGTTAAGTATGTGCTTCGAGGAAAACTACAGCACTATAGGTAAGTGGGGGCTTTAAAATGTGAAGTATTTAAATTCTGACTACAGGGCATTACTCAAAACTCCAACAAAATGTAAAAGGAACACTTCATAATTTCAGTACAACTTCAGCATTTCCTAGAGAGCATCACCGTTCACAGAATGACTGGTTTCACTTGTTGCCTGGAAGGGCTCTTAACTATTTTTATACAGGTGTCAAACATACTCACTGCATTTGCACAATGTACAAACAATGGAAGCTGATAAAATAATCATGATTTGGACACATTCCCCTCCATAAATATGCAAAAGCGTACAACATGTTCAGTCTGTATAACGCCCATAGCACATTAGCAGCTGGCATGCTTATTAAATGCGATATTCAAGGCCATAAAGAACGCTGCTGTTTAACGGCTGCACCTGTCATAATGTGCAGCAGGTGACGACAATATGATATCTCTTTAAGATTGTCACCAAAAATAAAATAACCAAAATTAGGCTGTATTCTATTTTCAAAAATAAAAGAAAAAGATGTATGATAGACAGAAATTGAATTGCTGGGGTTTAACACTGATAACCTTACAGGATTTGTAGAACTCAAGAAAATTGGCATATGAATACAGTATTGGAATGGTTATAACAGCACAGCCCTACCTCCCAGGGATAGGAGTATGGATATGCACTTGTCATATTCCCCCATCAGAGCACAAAAACCCACTCAGTTTCACGTTTGAAAGACCCCAAGAATGCTTCCCCCAGCTCCCCCTTTCCCCTCCACTACAGGACAACAATCCCCCCCCCCCTCTTTGCCTCACTATGTCCTGGCCCTCCGTGCCCAGTTATTCATTGTCACTTCCGACACAAGATGCTTCTACTTTTTGCTCCCCTGCGTGTAACTCTTCCTTTTTTGCTCAAGCTTGCACCTTGGCATGGTTTTTCTCAATAAAAAAAAAACACACACGATTGCACCAGAAAGATGCCAACCTGCCTCTCGTTAATGCTGAAGGCTGGACTGTCCCGATGTGCCAATTATAGAAAGGTTTAGGAAACCCATTGCACTTTGACAGAGTACAGTTTGTAAGTACATGCTTTAGTTTTTTTTTTTTTTGAGAACAGCAACCATGGGACAGTGAAAAACACAAATAAATTACGGTATTCTCTGCAAGAGTGGAGATACAGATTACTGATGCTAGTTGGAGCACATTTAAAAATGCTTGTGTAGGCCTGTAGTTTGTAATGGAGAAAGTGGGCACTGCAATTTATTATTTTTCTAACTTTTTTTTTTACAAAACAATCTTTGGATATCTTGGTATAGATATTCTAGTAATGCTGTCCAAACAAGCTAGGCATCAGAGGTCTATCTAAAATATCAATCCCTATCCATTAATGCTGTAGGGAATAAAGATTGGGGGAACAGTTCGGTACCACAGTGATGTTCTAGGGCTCCATTCACAAGGGTGGCCCGGACCAGATAACTTACTGCGTTAACAGGTGGACTCTACTCCCAACTAACCACTCACATGAACAACTAGATACAAAACAGCATCAGCTCCGGCCATTGATTTGTGCAGACTTTGCTGGCTGGGGACTGCACCCTTTTAGTCGAGGGCACTACATATAAAGGCCTGTACACACAACACAATCTGAAAATAGGAAGTAAAATTTCATCCGAACGAATGATCTGCCGATTTTCAGGTCGTTAGTATGGTGCATTTAACACCTGATTACTATTTTTCGTTCGACAAAAGCTGGATGTGCAGACGTTTAATTAGTACGGTTTTAATCCCAAAAAAATTAAAAAAAATCGTAAGAGCAAGACTACGCATGCTCACAAACTAAATACATACAAAACTAGTCAAAACATTAAGTCACTTCTGAAGATGTATTCTGTCTTACGAGCACTTTTTAAACCCTCTTTTTTTTTTTTTAAAAGAGAAAAAATCAACCCTGCAAGACAAAAGGCACAATGAGCTAGTATGCATAGCATACTAACTCATTATGTATTACTTACCTCAGATCAAAGCCCCCACAGCGGTCCTCGTCTATCCCCTCCATCCGCCAACATGTCGTTCCGGAGTTACTTCCGGGTATCGCAGCTCCGGCGCTGCGGTGGGCGGGAGCCGCCGATAGGTGCCATTGCTTCAGTTTTCCCCAGTGTGCATGTGCCAATGACATTGGCACATGCAGGGGACAGGAGATATATCTTTGTTAGCTACAGGTAAGCCTTAATATAGGCTTACCTGCAGCATAAAGTTGTAAAATAGGGTTTACAACCACTTTAAAAGCGGAGTTAGACCCAAAAGTAGAGCTTCCGCTTTAAGCACTCCTCGCCCACTTACATCTTACATGCCACATTTTGGGAAAAATACACTTTAATAAAAAAATAAGACTGTAAAAGTTAGCTCAATTTTTTTTATACTGTGAAGGATAATATTACGCCGAGTAAATGGATACCCAACATGTCACACTTCAAAAATGCACCCGCCCGTGGAATGGCGACAAACTTTTACCCTTAAAAATCTCCATAGGCGACGTTTAAAAATTTCTACAGGTTACTAGTTTTGTGTTACACAGGAGGTCTAGGGCTAGAATTATTGCTCTCGCTCCACTACACATATGTGGTTTAAACACTGTTTTCATATGCAGGCGCTACTCATGAATGCGTTGGGACGGGCGCTTTAAAAAAAAAACAAAAACTACATTTTTTTTATTTAACTTTTTATTATATGACACTGTAAAAAAAAAAAAAAAAAAAAAAAAAAAATGTATCACTTATTTCTATTACGGAAAGGACGCGATCGTCTCAGCCACTAGCGGCGGAGACAACCGAGCGCGGCGGGAGGGGGTGGACACCTCTCCCGCCGCCAATAAAAGTGATCTTGCAGCGAACCCGCCGCGGAGACCACTTATCGTAGAGAAGAAGAAAAAAAAAAAAACGCACACCGTTCCCGAATACTGGGTTATGACAGCTATACATGTTATACTTACCTGCTCTGTGTAATGATTTTGCACAGAGCAGCCCAGATCCTCCTGTTCTCGGAGAGAAGAAAGATCACCGCTCCAGGTGAGTGCAAGTAGATGGTCAGTGTTTTCCTAGGAACCAGGGTGCTGGCGATGCAATTGATGCGGAAAAAGGGCGTGTGAAATGAATGGACAGCCGCACTCCGAAAACCATAAAGGTTGCCTTTATTGGGTAAAAAGACTTACAGCACTGCAAGTCACAGCAAGAAATGGGGGGGGTACAGCCGACGCGTTTCACACTGAAAACTAGTGTTTAGTCATGGCTCCTGTTCTCGGGTCCCTCTTTGGCACTCCTGGCTTCTCCCTCCTGTTCAGTGCAGCTTGCTATGGGGGCACCTGAGCTGAAGCTCCATATGTCCATTAAGACACGGAGCAGCGACCCTGCCCCACCCCCTTCTCTCCTCGTTGGCTCACCAACTTTAAAATAAAAAACAGCGGGAGCCAATGGCTCTCAAACATTGCTGGATGAAGATGGGGCTCAGGTAAGTATTAGGGGGGCTGAGGCACACAGCAGGCTTTTTATCTTAATGCTTTAAGATAAAAAAAAAAAAATCGTCTGCCTTTACAACCACCTTAATAAAAATAAAAAGTAGTATTCAAATCATCTAAGTAGTTAGACTTGAGATCGCATCACAGCGCTCGCTGCCACTTTGGTATAAGGTAAATACTTCCCTCCACAAAGTTTATGACCAATTACAGGTCCAAAAATAAATCCCGGTAATGTGGCTCCTGGGGGTTTCCCAATATGGACATGTATTTTCCAGTCTTGCAAAACAGCCTACTAAAATGCCATGAAGCTCCTTGTGAATCAGTTTTATTGTTACACTATTTTCTGTGCAGTGAATATACAGTCAGAATGTGACATGCCTTATATTAGATAGTTTTAATATAGACACTTTTTAAAAACAGGATATGTCTTAAGTTGTCCTCGTGATCGGTTTGTAAGTAAACATTTTTAGGGGAACAAAGGAGACAAAAACAAATACTTTAAAATTAAAGATATTCCAAATTTTGCAAATAAAAAGTAAAGTGTAGGTTCACCTTTACAGAAAAATCTATAAGGTGAACTTACACAGGACCCCCTCCTCACGCCCCCGGGTCACACAGACCTGGACTGTGGCAATCTCCCGTTCTGAGCCCCAGTATGTCTGTCAGGAGTCCAGGGCTTTGAAATCCCCTCGTCTTCTTCCCAGCTGACAGGGCGGGCTATGCGGCTGCTGTTTGGTTGGTGCCGCCGCTGACCAATTAGAATGCTCCGAAACGTCCCCCCTGACGAGGTAGGTTTTTGGACATTTAGCTGAGGGGATTTCTAAGCCCCAGACTCCTGACGCGGATATACCGGGGCTTAGAAACGGGAGATTGCCGCAGTCCAGGTCAACGGGACCGGGGAGGGGCAAGGAGGGGGCCCTGTGCAAGTTCACCTTACAGATTTTTCTTTTTAAAAAAAGGAGGAGATCTAAAAGGTTTGTTAAACACACACACACACACACACACACACACACACACACACACACACTCTGCAGTTGGTTTTGCACAGAGTGGCCCCCCAATTCTCCCCTTCTGTGGTCCCTCAGCGGCGCTCTTGGTTCCTCTTCTCGAGTGCCCCATTGAAGATCCGCTCTCCCTCCGGGGGCACTCGTGCGGGCTCGCTCCCGTGTCCTGCTGCTGCGTCTATTGACACAAACAGGAGAACTCTGCCCCCACATCATTGGATTTGACAGCAGTGGGAGTCAATGGCTGCGCTGCTATGAATCTATCCAATCAGGACCAGAGACACCGGCTGGAGCTGGTGTGCTCATCCCTGTTGCTGGAAAAACTGGGTTCAGGCAAGTAAAAAAGGAGGTTTTTCACCTTAATGCATTAAGATGAAAAACCTTGAGGGTTTACAACCCCTTTAAAAAAGGAGAAGTATGGGCAAAGCTCCTTCAGTCATACTTCTCCTGTGGGTCACACTCCTGTGACCCAGATTGAGCCAAAGCCCGCTATCTGCTGACATCACAGAGCTGGCCGGGCTCAGCAGGGATCCCGACAATAACATTGGGATCTGCCCAGATGCCTGACTGACAGCTGACTCAGCTTTTCAGCGCGCTGCCGAGTCTGAGCTAGCTGCTCCCACCCCCGACAAAGTCCGGCACTACAGTGAGCGCTGGAGGGGCAGGACGCAGAGCAGTGACTAACAGTCACCACCCTGTGCTCAGAGTGAACGTGAGAACTGAGCGATCAGCCACCTTTAAAGACTCCATTAGCAGTGTCCGTTTTAAGTTGCAGCCTTCTTGGCGAGTATGAATGTTTATTTTTTGTATTCTCAAACTTCTTTCAACAGGGTACATATGTAATTTAATACAGTGCACTAGGAAGGAGGGGAATTTAATTTTTATATTACACATACATAAAAATTGGATAGCATATAAAACTGCAAGTTATATTGTAATTAAATCTGAAGCACTGTAGTTTTCTAAAAAATGCAATGCAATATGGCTACCTAAAAAGGGAGTTCAGTACACAGAACAGCTCCTGAAAACGAAATTTCCTACTTGTGCGATTGGCGTACTGATTTTCCCAGAAATCTGCACAAGTCCGATTTTTGGCATTCCCTGCAAACATTTCATTTTCTGTGAGATACTCCCAAAGAGAAAAAATACATCTAAAAAAAAGATGCAGACCCTACCACTTTCCTCATTAGAGTCCTGTAGGTGCAGCAGCTGATAATTATAAAACCACCACCATACATTATTATTTTGAACATGGACACAGCCATTTCCTCGGAAAAACAAAAGCTAGGAATCAAAAAAAAAAAAAAAAAAAAAAAAAAAAAAAAAAAGGACATAGGTCACCGAGGGGAGAAATTTATTTTTCTCAACAAAAGTGGAGTTACTCTTCACACGTGTGGTCCCTGACATAACCAAAATGCTGCACGTACTACATAGAATTTGTAATGCTATAGAAAAAGATCAGATATTGAAAATACTACAGAAAATGCTACAGGAGGCAGCAGACAAATTACACACTGGGGGCAGAAGATATTCAGAGAAATGGAGCACATTACAAGAGACGCAATGGTTTGTTTTACAAGCACTACTCCCAAAGCTCCCGTAAAAAAAATTATGGGCACCACATTTGAAATTCCTCTTAGCAAGAGCCATTTCGATATGGTCAGGAGGGAGAAAAAAAAAATTAAATCATTAATAGAAATCAGACTCTTTAATTTTCCAAGCTGCATTAGACAAACTGTAGTTAGCACTGACAGAGCAGCCATTTTTCAAACACACAGCCCAGTTTGGTTGGTAATTCCAAAGAGCTGGACGTTGAATTTCCATACTGTGCTCTTCTTGTCCTGTCCTCAGCTTGAACTGTGACCTTTTCATGTGTAAACATTCAAGAGACGCAAAACACAAACATTGTCATGAATGAGTCCACACCTATTCTGAAGATGTAGTCCCAAGGGAGGGGGCGAGCACACCGACTAACCCCCAGCCAGAAGGGCTCGGATGATGGGGGTAAGCTTACAGGAAGTGAGAAATTCAGACAAAGAAGAAAAAAAAAATTAGAAGGGAAATTGAAGGAAAAGGTAAGTGAACCAACAATGCACTAGCTTAACCACTTAACAACCACCTGCCGCCAAATAACGGCGGCAGGGTGGTTGCTTAACTCTGGGAGGACGTTATATAACGTCCTCCCAGAATCGCGCTCCCGCGCGCCCCCTGGGGCGCGCACACGGGAAACTCCGTGACCGCCGGGTACAGAGGACCCGGCGGATCACGAATCGCGGTAAATCGCCGCTGATAGCGGCCGTTTACCACGTGATCGCTCCGTCAAATGACGGAGCAATCACTTGTAAACAGACCGGCGTCATTTGATGACGCCGGTTCCTCCCTCCCCTCTCTGTACCGATCGGTACAGTGTGAGAGGGGAGGGGGAGGGAGCGGATGGCAGCAGCAGCACTGTGGGCTGGATCTGTGACAATTGCAGTCACAGATCCATCCATCCATCCCTGCTCAGCCATCCCTGTGCTATACCCTGCCAATACTCTGCAAAATACCCTGGTGCAATACTCTGCAATACTCTGCAAAATACCCTGGTGCAATACTCTGCAATACTCTGCAATACCCTGGTGCAATACTCTGCAATACCCTGCTGCAATACTCTGCAATACCCTGCTGCAATACTCTGCAATACCCTGCTGCAATACTCTGCAATACCCTGCTGCAATACTCTGCAATACCCTGCTGCAATACTCTGCAATACCCTGCTGCAATACTCTGCAATACCCTGCTGCAATACTCTGCAATACCCTGCGCGATACTCTGCAATACCCTGCGCGATACTCTGCAATACCCTGCACAATACTCTGCAATACCCTGCACAATACTCTGCAATACCCTGCACAATACTCTGCAATACCCTGCACAATACTCTGCAATACCCTGCACAATACTCTGCAATACCCTGCACAATACTCTGCAATACCCTGCAAAATACTCTGCAATACCCTGCACAATACTCTGCAATACCCTGCACAATACTCTGCAATACCCTGCACAATACTCTGCAATACCCTGCACAATACTCTGCAATACCCTGCACAATACTCTGCAATACCCTGCACAATACTCTGCAATACCCTGCACAATACTCTGCAATACCCTGCACAATACTCTGCAATACCCTGCACAATACTCTGCAATACCCTGCACAATACTCTGCAATACCCTGCACAATACTCACAATACTCTGCAATACCCCGCACAATACTCTGCAATACCCCGCACAATACTCTGCAATACCCCGCACAATACTCTGCAATACCCTCCACAATACTCTGCAATACCCTCCACAATACCCTGTGCAATACCCTCCACAATACCCTGTGCAATACCCTCCACAATACCCTGCCATACACCGCAATACCCTGCCATACACCGCAATACTCCGCAATGCCCGGCAATACTCCGCAATGCCCGGCAATACTCCGCAATGCCCGGCAATACTCCGCAATGCCCGGCAATACTCCGCAATGCCCGGCAATACTCCGCAATGCCCGGCAATACTCCGCAATGCCCGGCAATACTCTGCAATAACCACTTCCCGCCCTCCGGCCGTCATATGACGTCCTTGACTTTGTGCGGGGATATCTGAATGATGGGAGCAGCTACAGGCATCATTCAGATATCGGCTTTTTCAGCCGGCGATTCCCTACACCATAAGAACAATCATAGCGGCTGTTCCGCCGCTTGATCATTCTTACGGGAGGCGAGAGGGGATGTGTCCCCCGCCGCCCTCCGGTGCTTCTACCGACTCACCGCTACGATCAAAGCCAGGATTGTTGTTTTTTTTTTTTGTATTTTTTTCAGGCTTCCCAGCCTAGAGGTGAGATGTGGGGTCTTATTGACACCCCCCCCCCCCCCCCATATCTCACTGTAAAGAGGACCTGTCATGCCATATTCCTATTACAAGGGATGTTTACGTTCCTTGTAATAGGTATAAAAGTGATCAAAAAAATGTTTAGGGCGGAAAAACATGTCAAACTAAAATAAATAAAGTAAAATGAAGAATAAAATATTTTTTTTTTTTTAAAGCGCCCCTGTCCCCGTGAGCTCGCATACAGAAGCGAACGCATACGTAAGTCCCGCCCACATATGAAAACGGTTTTCAAACCACACATGTGAGGTATCTCTGCGAACGTTAGAGCGAGAGCAATCATTTTGGCCCTAGACCTCCTCTGTAACTCAAAACATGTAACCAGTAAAAATATTTAAAGCGTCGCCTATGGGGATTTTTTAAGTAGCGAAGTTTGGCGCCATTCCACGAGTGTGTGCAATTTTTAAGGGCGACATGTTAGGTATCTATTTACTCGGCGTAACTTCATCTTTCACATTATGCAAAAACATTGGGCTAACTTTACTGTTTTTTTTTTTTTTTTAAGCACAAAACATTTTTTTTCCGTAAAAAACGCGTTAAAAAAATTGCTGCGCAAATATCGTGCGAGATAAAAAGTTGCTACAACCACCATTATATTCTCTAAGGTCTTTGCTAAAAAAACATATATAATGTTTTGGGGTTCTATGTAATTTTCTAGCAAATAAATGATGATTTTTACATGTAGGAGAGAAATGTCAGAATTGGCCTTGGTGCTCCAGAACGCCTGAAGGTGCTCCCTGCATGTCGGGCCTCTGTATGTGGCCACGCTGTGTAAAAGTCTCACACATGTGGTATCGCCATACTCGGGAGTAATAGCAGAATGTGTTTTGGGGTGTAATTTGTGGAATGCATATGCTGTGTGTGAGAAATAACCTACTAATATGACAATTTTGTGAAAAAAAAAAAAGAGAAAAAAAAAATCTTGATTTTGCAAAGAATTGTGGGAAAAAATGACAACTTCAAAAAACTCACAATGCCTCTTTCTGAATACCTTGGAATGTCTTCTTTCCAAAAAGGGGTCATTTGGGGGGTATTTGTACTTTTCTGGCATGTTAGGGTCTCAAGAATTGAGATAGGCCGTCAGTACTTCAGGTGTGATCAATTTTCAGATATTGGCACCATAGCTTGTGGACTCTATAACTTTCACAAAGACCAAATAATATACACCAATTTGTACTTATTTTTACCAAAGATATGTAGCTGTATAAATTTTGGCCAAAATTTATGAAGAAAAAATAGTAATTTGCAAAATTTTATAACAGAAACGAAAAAAAAATCATTTTTTTACAAAATTTTCAGTCTTTTTTCTCTTATAGCGCAAAAAATAAAAAACCCAACAGTGATTAAATACCACCAAAAGAAAGCTCTATTTGTGTGAAAAAAAGGACAAAAATTTCATATGGGTACAGTGTTGTATGACTGAGTAATTGTCATTCAAAATGTGAGAGCACCGAAAGCTGAAAATTGGTCTGGTTATTAAGGGGGTTTAAGTGCCCAGTGGTCAAGTGGTTAAAAAGGAACCCATTTAGAAAACAAAATAAAAAAAATAAACACACACCACACGAAACCTTTACAACCCCTTTAAGTGTATCCTGAATTTTTGGTTTCAGTACCAAAATTTTCATTTCGGTGCACCTCTAACCAACATTAAAAATGTATTACACTGATTTTTTCAAAGGGCTAAACAAAATTAGACACTGCAGCAATGGATGGTTTTTAGTATACTAGCATTAGGTTGCAGAGTATGCACTATTTATCTACCCGAATATAAACCTGGCCAGCTGTACGCCACCTAAATTTACATTCTTGATCTCTCATAATTTATTATATTAAAAATGGATATATTTTTTTTTTTTTTTTAGATACATGTAAAAGACCAACTTGATGTAAATCTTATCAATATGTGGTAAAGATACCAAAATTCACACGTTGTAATGCACATACATAGGGCCCTCAAATTCTCGCTTTAGAAACAGCCCATAGATATAAACTAGCCACATGGGAAAGAATGGGATTTGCTCTTGAAAAGCATTTTGAAGTGTCAGGAGACCATGGAGGGCCACACTAAACACCTTAAAGGGGTTTTAAGGTTTGTTTTTTATTTTCTAGAATAGGTTCCTTTAAGCTAGTGCATTGCTGGTTCACTTACATTTTCCTTCGATTTCCCTTCTAAATGTTTTTTGTCCTTTGTTTCTCCTCAGTAAAAACTTCACACCATCATCCGAGTGGTATTTAGTCAGCAAGAACAGCTTACTGAACAGCTTACTGAGGAGGAACAGGAAGTGAGAAATTCAGACAAAAGAAAACAAAGAAAACAAAAACCATTTAGAAGGGAAAATCGAAGGAAAAAAGGTAGGTGAACCAACAATGCACTAGCTTAAAAGGAACCTATTTAGAAAATAAAAAACAAACCTTTACAACCCCTTTAACATGTGTTGCATAAGGCAGCCTATCTATTCATTATTAAATGGGTTGCCAACCCACCACAATCGATCAAAAGAACAAACAAGACCTTGTTCCCTAATGCAGGGTGATGTGGTCACAATGAATGGCATAGAGCAGGTGTGCCGACATACACTGTGGCAACAATCATTAGGCCTCATGCACACAGAACATTTTTACAGCTGCTTCTAGGGGCGTCTGACTTTTTCCTGCCTCAAACTCCCTTCATTTTAGCCTATGTATCCATGCACACACAGGCTTTTAGCAGCGTTTAGGAGGCAGGAGTGGCCTCATGTACACTGCTGCTGGTAAAACTGACGTTTAGGAGCAGTTGGGCATTTTTTTCAACTGCCTCTGAACTCTCCTCTGTGTTATCTTATCAGTACATGTACACAGGGTCGTTTATAGTCATTTCTAGGCAGTTGAGTTTAGAGGCTTTTTTTTGGAAAGCAAATAAAAAAAAAAAAAAAAAAAATAGGTTCAGATGCATTTGAAACGCCAAATGCCTGCAACAGCTTGTAAACGCTGCTAAACGTGGCTAAACGTGGCAACTCACGTTTAGCAGCATTTTGTTTACAGACTTTTTTTTTTACAAACGCTTCTAGATGCAAAACGCATCATGTAACCGCGGCTAAACTGACATTTTTTTTAGACGCCGGTTTCTAGCTGTCAAGTGAAAGCGATCAGGAGAGGTTGAACAACGTCCCGTGTACATGAAGCCTTAAGGGCTCATGCACACAGCACGTTTTTTACAGCTGCTGTTAGGGGCGTTTGACATTTTTTTTACTGCCTCTAAAAGCCCCTCCATGTTAGCCTATGTGTCCATGCACACAAACTGTCATAGGCGTTTAGAGGCATAAGTGTTTCGGTGCAGTAGGGAAAAAAAAAAAAACACAACTTGCAAAAACAAGGCTAAACTGGCAGTTTCAAAACGTCCTGTGTCCATGAGCCCTAATACACTTTTACATTGTGAATGTGCCCTGAATGTTTCTCACAATTAATCTCCTGGCTTCAGCCCACAGCAAAATGCAAGCATGGGACATAATGTACCTTTGGAATGCTTTGCCAAAAACGGAAATAAGGATAGAATTATATATTATACATTACACACACACACACACACCACTTTGAAAACACATCAGATCTCAACGGGCAAAAATCTCACGCTGGGGGGCGTGGCCAGCATGGCAGACTGAGTAGATGTGCTTGCTGAGCTCTGCTGGGACATAATCGGATATCAAATCCGTTCCTGGGTGGATTTGCTCACAAAATCGGTTCCACTGCACCTGTATGCCGTCCAGAACCTCCGGGGGCCCGAGACGGGGCAAGAAGCTCAAGTTTCCTGCAGATATCGCTGCCTCGGTGAGTCCGGCCTGTTCACCACGCGTGGAGCCTGCGCGCCAACACAATATGGCGTCGCAGACGGACCGGGGAGAGGGGGGGGGGAGCGTGGCGGCCTCCCCGCCTGGAATCCCGGAGGTGATGGCGGCTATCACTACTTGCCAGACGACGCTTACAAGATTGAAGCTGTGCAGTTAGACGTGGGCTTGTTACGCCAGGATCTGGACAAGATTCGTTCCAGACTCACGGAAGCGGAGCACCGGGTAGGTGATGTAGAGGACGCGGTAACGACTCACGACGCCTCCATCCGGACCCTGGTGACCAAGGTAAAGGCACTCGAATACCGGGCAGAAGACGCCGAGAATCGCAGTAGGCGCAACATACGCATTGTCGGCCTCCCGGAGGGGCGCAATCCTACGGCTTTCATAGAAGACCTTCTTAAGACCCTGCTTCCTGCGGCCCAACTATCCCCCTATTTCACGGTGGAAAGAGCACACCACGTGCCGTCGAGGCCTGGTCCGGAGGGGGCCCCCCCCCCGCACCTTCATTCTTCGCCTGCTAAATTTCCGCGATAGGGATGAGCTGCTGCGTGCCGCCCGCCTGGCAGGCAATCTCCCGTATCGAAACACCAGGCTGATGTTCTTCCCGGATTACACCATGGAGACAGAGGCAGCGGTGCTCCTTTGATGGCGTGAAAATGGCTCTCCGAACGAAGGGAATTCGCTACAGCATTATGTTTCCGGATAAACTGCGGGTGGTTGACGGTGAGACACTGAGAATCTTTGCTAATCCTAAGGATGCGGGTGCGTGGCTGGAGACACTGCCTCCATAAGGATTTGTCACTTTTTTTTTTGGTTCTTTCTGCTCTCTTGGAAGTCTGTTATTCCTTGCTGGGTCACTCTGGAGGTCGGTGGCTTTGCTATCTGCTATGTGGGCTGCTGTATCTGACTAGACTGCTGTTACCCTCCTGAGCCCATATTATACGTTTTGCCGGGTGGAACACTGGGACTCCCATCCTGATATAAAATGTTGAGTGGCCCCTCAATAGCTGTACTCTGCTCTACCCAGGAGTTCATTTTGACTGCGTTGGCATGTTCTAAAGTTCTTCCAGCAACTCAAGCCAGTAGACAAACTTAAGTATTCTTCTTTTTACTTTTTGTTTTTTTGCTTTATTTGCCTCTCTGCTGTCTGCAGATCATCATTATTGACTAGATGGGCCAATCTGCTGCGGCTTACGCCTCCCAATCTATTTAGATTTAGTAATTTGACTCTTTTTTGGTTAGGGGAAATATGTGCTCCTCCATGTTAGGGGGACACGGGGTGGGGGTAGGGGTTGGACGACCGTTGTCTGGGCTTCTGTGGGTTTATGGGTTGCTCTGTTTTTTGTTTGTTTGCTCAGTTGGTTGGTCTTTACTACAATCTAATATGTTTTATGTACCTCTGGTATGTTTTCTGGATTCCTCAGGGGGAGGGCAGCGCTCTATAGCCTTGTTTTTTAATGGTGACTGCACTGTTTGGTGCGGGGGCGCTGCGCTCTCTCAGAGGACCATGGCTGGGGGATATGAGATGCACTCTGTTCATGTTACAATTACCTGATGGCTAATTTTACAGTACTGTCGTGGAATGTCAGGGGCCTTAATTCCGCTATCAAGCGGTCACTGGTGTTTAAATTTATAAAGCAACATAATCCCAAAATCTGTATATTACAGGAAAAAACACTTGGTGGGCTCTAGGGTCCTGGGGCTAAGGCGGGCCTGGGTGGGTGCACATTACCATGCCTCCTACTCCAACTATGCTAGGGGGGGTAAGCATCCTTGTGCACCGATCTTTGCCCTTCAGGCTGCAGGAGGTCCGGACTGACCCGGGTGGTAGGTTTGTCCTCCTGCATGCCTTAATAGCGGATGTCCCCTATGTCATTGTTGGACTCTAGCTGCCTCCCCCTGCGGATCCATCTTACCTCCACTCAGTGATGCAGATGGCGGTTCAGTATGGGGTGGATAGGGTGCTTCTAGTAGGGGACTTCAACATGGTTATGTCGGACGTCCAGGATAGGCTCCGACCCTCATCTACCCCTAACTTGGGGTTGTCCCTCTGGGCATCCTCCTTCAATATGACGGATCTCTGGCGCCATTTTCACCCTTCTGACTCTCCGTATACTTGTCTCTCCACTACTTACCGTACTTTGTCACGTATAGACCTGGCATTTGCCTCCTCCGGCCTCCGTGGGGAGGTGGCCTCGGCTGAGATTCTCTCGCGGCGTGTCTGATCATGCGCCGTTGTTTGTCTCGGTCGGTGCCGCTCCCTCCCGGGGTCGAGGGGTCTGGAAACTTTCTAGATACTGGGTGTCAGATCCAGAGATTCAAGAGGATCTGCCTGATGAGATCTGTAGCTTTTGGCTACAGAATGTTGAGTCCACAGGACCATTGATACTCTGGGACACATTTAAGGCCTGGTTGCGGGGAACATATATCAAGAAGATTGCTGCTAGAAGGAAGGGATCTGTGCAGATTCTGCGGCAGTTAGAGATTGAGGCCCTCTCGCGAGAGAGGGTATATGTTCAGTCGCCTAATGCGGACACTTACCATGCCTGGCAACCACACCCTTAGAGAGCGTTGTCCTTGATAAGAGTGGACAACACAAAGAAGTCCATGCTGGATAGTGCTCAGAGGGTGTTCGAGTTTGGGGATAAAAATGGCAAGCTCTTGGCCTGGTTGGCCAGGGGTCAGCACGCTACTACTCATGTGGGCAGACTTAGAGATGCAGATGGCACGCTACTGACTACCCCTGACGCCATTTGCTCTAGGTTCTTCCGTTTCTATCAGGATCTCTATTCAACTAGGGTGACATACACTAGCACAGACCTGTGACTTTTTAGAAAGGTTCCCCCTCCCCACGCTTGACCCGATTAAGAGTAGGGATTTAGATATAGACATTACTTTAGAGGAGGTGAAGGCAGCTATGGGTTGTATGCAGTCAGGGAAGGCCCCTGGGCTGGATGGCATACCCATTGAATTTTATTCGGAGAATCAGGAATTGCTGGCACCTAGGCCAACTACTCTATCAGGAATTCTTGGCGATAGGTTCCCTTCCCGAGTCGATGGCTGATGCCGTTGTGGTGTTGGTGCCCAAGCCTGGTAAGGATCCAGAGGAATGTGGTTCGTACAGACCCATCTCTCTTATCAATGCTGATGCCAAGTTGTTGGCCAAAATTCTTGCCTTACGTCTGATCACGGTGATGGAGGATCTGATCCACCCAGATCAGACAGGATTCATGCCAGGTAAAGGTACGGACATCAACATCCGCAGGCTATTTCTTAACATGGACCACTCATAAGGGAGGCACTCGAGTCATAGCCTCTCTAGATGCAGAGAAGGCTTTTGACTCGGTGGAATGGGGGTACCTATGGGAAGTGTTGAAGCGCTTTGGGTTTGGGAATGCTGTACGGGTCCCCTAGAGCCAGAGTCCGGGCAAATGGCACAATGTCTGAGTTTTTCCTCCTTCAGAGGGGCACCCGGCAGGGTTGTCCCTCGTCGCCCAGCTTGTTTGCCTTGGCCCTTGAGCCGCTGGCGGCCCCGATTAGGGAGTCGTCCGCGGTTCGGGGTCTCTGGATTGGCCCGCTGGAGGAGAAAATTTCCCTTTACGCTGACGACACCTTGCTATACCTACACGACGCAGGTGTCTCTCTGCAGATCTTTGAGGAATTTGGTGGACTTCAGGGGTCAGGATTAACTGGTCGAAATCAGTCTTGTTCCCGTTGGACCCTAGGTCCCGGAGAGAGGCCGCTCGTACCCCGCTGCTATGGGTCGAGGAGTTTAAATACCTCGGAATTGTGGTGTCGAGGGACTTACGAGACTTTCACTGCCTCAATTTGATGCCCCTTGTTGGGAGACTCAAAGAACATTGTAGCAGATGGAGGGATATGCCCCTTAACCTGCTCGGTCGCATAAATATATTGAAAATGCTGTTCCTACCCAGATTTACTTATATGTGTTCCGGAACTGCCCGATCTGGCTCCCTGGTTCATTTTTCAAGGAAATAGATGTCTGCATAGGTTCCTTTATCTGGAGGGGTTCTTTGCCTAGGTTGGCGAGGTCCACCTTACAGCTTCCAGTCTGCTGTGGGGGGCTCGCGCCCCCCAGCCTCCTGGTATATTATTGGGCAGCAATTCTGGTCACAGTTCATGCAATCCAAGTCAAACGCGCCCACCTGTTTGGAGGCCGCTATCTTGGGTTCGCTTCGGGAGTTGGGGAACCTGGTATATCGGGGTGTGGCTGCGTACCCATCTCTTCCAGGGCCCACCCTGACAACCCTTAAAATATGGACCATTGCTCGTAAGAGATTTGTGCGTCCGAATCATTATTCTCTCTGTCCCTTGTGGGGTAACCCCTCCTTCCCCCAATTTCAGACGGTCCCTAAACTGCACCTTTGGGCTGGATATGGCATTAAGACCCTCCAAGATATCTTTCGCTCTGGAAGGTTGTTGTCCTTCCAGGAGTTTGTTGTTCAGTATGGGTTGCCGGAGCAGATGTTATTTAGATATTTTCAACTGAGGCATGCTGCTAGGACCCAGTTCCCTTTGACTGTTAGTTTAGCGAGAGACCCTATTGAGAGGTTGCTGGCTCAGGAGGATCTTCAGAAAACGCTCTCTACCTTGCCCTATTAGTAGTTGAATCACCTAAGATTGACGCTCTCTGGGAAAAATGGCTGACTGATGTCCCAAGCCTAGACATGGCTACTTGGGAGGAATGTTTTGAGGATGAATCAAAGCTGATGATATCCTCCAGAGATAAATTACTGCAGACTAAATTTATACATCGCATTTACTACACGCCTCAGAGACTGCACAGGATATACCCGAAGATATCCCCTAATTGCCCGAAATGTCACTCTTCTGTTGGTACGTTCCTTCACATGTTCTGGACCTGTCCCTTAGTGGCGGTGTTCTGGGCCGAGGTCTTTGAATGTGTCAATGTCCGTCTGGCGTTGTCTTTGCCGTTGTTGCCTGAATTGGCTCTACTGGGGATACATGATGACCAGAGGCCCAGATACACAAAGTTATTGGTATCTATGTTATTTTATGCTAAAAAATAAATTCTTAAAAAAAATGGTCCTCCCCTGCCCCCCCAAAGTGGACTCTTGGGACTCCTCTGTTAATGCGATCCTGCCATTGTATAAGCTGACATATATTAGCAGGGGTTGCTCCAAGAAATTTGACCTGGTCTGGCTTCCCTGGGTTCAGTAGGTTTAGAATGTTATCTTCATTGCTTTGGGGAAAAGTCCTTACTGGGTTATGCTTTACTGGACTGTTTAGGCATTGATTTTTGTTTTACTGGGGTATATTACTTCTCGCCACGTATTTTGTATAAGAAATGTCTGTATCTCTGGTTATTTGATATCTTCTAAATAAAGACCAACCTTTCTTGTAAAAATCTCATGCTGGATATGTATACTGATATGGACTGGGTAATGTGTTAGGAATGAAAGGATGGCACATCATTTGATGGAAATGAAAATTATCCACCTACAGAGGGCTGAATTCAAAGACACCCCGAAAATCAAAGTGAAAAAATTATGCAGCAAGCTAGTCCATTTTGATGAAATTTCATTGCAACAACTCAAAATGGTCCTCAGTAGTTTGTATGCATGCCTGACAACATCGGGGCATGCTCCTAATGAGACGACGGATGGTGTCCTGGGGTATTTCCTCCCAGATCTGGACCAGAGCATCACTGAGCTCCTGAACAGACTGAGGTGCAACCTGGCGGCACCGGATGGACCGAAGCATAATGTCCCAGAGGTGTTCTTTTGGATTTAGGTCTGGTGAGCATGGGGGTTATTCATTGGTATCAATTTCTTCATCCTCCAGGAACTGGCTGCATGCTCTCGCCACATGAGGCTGGGCATTGTTGTGCACCAGGAGGAACCCAGGACCCAATGCACTAGCGTAGGGTCTGACAGCGGGTCCAAGGATTTCATCCCGATACCTAATGGCAGTCAGGGTGCCATTGTGTAGCCTGTAGAGGTCCGTGCGTCCCTCAATGGATATGCCTCCCCAGACCATCACTGACCCACCACCAAACCGAATACTGAATGATATTACAGGCAGCATAAAGTTCTCTGCTGCTTCTCCAGACCCTTTCACGTCCATCACATGTGCTCAGGGTGAACCTGCTCTCATCTGTGAAAAGTATGGGGCACCAGTGGCGGACCTGCCAATTCTAGTGTTCAATGGAAAATGCCAATCGAGCTCCACAGTGTCCGGCAGTGAGCACACTAGAGGACGTCGGGCCCTCAGGCCACCCCCATGAAGTCTGTTTGTGATTGTTTGGTCAGAGACATTCACACCAGTGGCCTGCTGAAGGTCATTTTGTAGGGCTCTGGCAGTCCTCATCCTGTTCCTCCTTGCACAAAGGAGCAGATACCGGTCCTGCTCATCGGTTAAGGACCTTCTACGGCTCTGTCCAGCTCTCCTAGAGTAACTGCCTGTCTCCTGGAATCTCCTCCATGCTCTTGAGACTGTGCTGGGAGACACGGCAAACCTTCTGGCAATGACACGTATTGATGTGCCATCCTGGAGGAGTTGGACTGCCTGTGCAACCTTTATAGGGTCCAAGTATCGCCTCGTCCTACCAGTAGTGACACTGACCCTAGCCAAATGCAAAACTATTGAAACAGTCAGAAAAGATGAGCAGGGAAAAAAAAATGTCAGACACCTCCACCTGAAAAAACATTCCCGTTTTGGAGGTCGTCTCATTGTTGCCCATCTAGTGCACATGTTGTTAATTTCAATTAACAGCAAAGCAGCTGTAACTGATTAACAACCCCCTCTCTGTATACACCCCTCCCCCTCTGCTACTTAACTGACCAGATCAATATCCCAGTTCTGATTCTAAAAAGTGTTCCTTTAATTTTTTTTGAGTAGTGCATACACACACACACAGTAAATATAACCCACTTCTGAACGGTCAACCAAAACGGCCTTAAAAAAAGGTCACTCTCCCAATCAACACTGATCATTTTTAATCCTCATGTTGCCATCATTAGGCCCCTTTCACACGGAGGCGTTGCAGTTTTAATGCCAACGCGGTAAAAACCCATAGGCGTTAGCGCCATTTTTAAAAATAGCGCTAACGCCTATGCGTTTTTACCGCGGTACTCATTCATTTCAATGATAGGCGTTTTTACAGCGTTATTTAATGCGCCCCAAAAAAAGCTGTTTGCAGGATTTTTTCCAATGCACAGCCAGCACAACGCCTCAGTGTGACAGCCCTCAGGGCTTTCACATTGAGAATGCTGGGGCAGGATTATTTCAGGCATTTTTACAGCGCTATTTTTAGCGCTAAAACGCCTGAAAAACGCCTCAGTGTGAAAGGGGCCTTAGTAAATAGATAGGAAAGTAGATCAAAGAACTTACGTACTTGTTTTGTTTTTTTAATATAATGATCCAATAATTTATTTATTTCTAAGCCTTACACATTTAAAACTAACTAAAAAGGTTTTAAAATGCTTTTTGTAACATTTATTTTCTTCCGGGTATTGGCCATGCCATTTTTACTAGCGATTGCTGAATCTTTTGTGGACGTCATTTCCCGGTGTCCCTGTGTAAATCTCGCGCATGCGCGATTGGGTCTAAACAGTATTAGAACAGCTGCTTCGTGTTGCTCTGGTTCACTCCCCCTGTGACGCCTTTTACAGTCACAAGGGGATAACCAGGAGGGGAGGAGAGCACAGGATTGCGATGCTTCCTCTGTGCCGTTCTCAAGGACAGTAAATGACCCGGCATGCAGAGGATAGTGAAACGGCACACATAATGTGCCATTAAAGATGATATGGAATGCGCGAGCGCCGCTGACGTCACTACTGATTGCAAGACTGAAGAGAAAACAAAAAGAGTAAGTGAAATTCCACAGGCAGCGAACAGCTGCCTGTTCTATACAGAATACAATGACCTAAAGTGAAAGTGGAGTGTTTACAACCACTTAAAATTTTATTTTTATTTTTTTACATTTCTTCAGTTACTTCCTCGTTTCCATGCCAAGGCAAACAAGGTCATACATCCAGGAGAGGAGTAAATGTTTTCTCAGCTAAGCACACCCTCCAGCCTGCATGTTTGAGATAAGGGCAGATGGATCCGGGTAAGTAAATGCAACATAAATAATCTGCCCTTACTTAAGATGGCCACAGCCATAAATGCTAGGGGGTGTTTCTCAAAGTTTTTTTTTGAGAAATCAAAAGCATGGAGACATGGACGAAGGGGGAAGTTTTCTCTTAATATTAAAGCAGTTGTATACCCCGCTTTGTTATTTTTACCTACAGGGAAACCTATAATAAGCCCAACCTGTAGGTAAAATGAATAGCTCCTAAAACGTGCACCGTTTAGCCTCGTACATACGATCAGATTTCCATCGGACAAATCCGTGGAATTTTGTTGCGAAGAGCGTTGGCCGTGAACTTGTTCTGCATACAGATGGCAGAACTTTTTCAGCCAACATAGCAGAAAAAACACATAATTTTGTGTCTTTAGCGCCACCCTTTGAGCAACTTCGGCCAATGTTGTCTTATGGTTAGCATTGGTTCGGAGCATGCGTGTTTATACTTTGGATTTTAGTCCAACGGATAAACAGACAGAACACATTTGTTGTCGGAAAATTTGAGAGCATGCTATGCCACATTTGTTGTTGGAACTTCCAACAACAATTGTCCGATGGAGCATACAGACGGTCGGATTATCCAACAAAACCCTTCCATCACGCAACTTGTGTCGGAAAATCGGTGTACGGGCCTTTTGAGATTCACCCTGCATGCAGCCACTGATGTAAGCTGCACATGCACTCTGAAGGTCCTGCATATCGTGCCGGAACTTCAGGGCTTCTTGCCTGAACCGAGGGGCGCATGCGCGGGAGTGACGTCGTAGCGGCTCTGGCCACTCACAGCGCCAGAGCCCGAGAACACGGAAGAAAACGCCGGGGGAACTTGTCAGCCCCCTCAGCGGTGACCAGGAGCGCTATGGGGGCTTCGTTCTAAGGCAAGTCTTACATAATGCTCTAGTAGGTGATGCATTACTAGCACATTATGCCATAGTCTTGCATGTTTTTTTTTTCTCCCTCAGCAGTTTACTACCGCTTGCCGACCGCTGCACGAGTATTTACATCGACAAAATGGCACGGCTGCGCAAATAGGTGTGTATTTATACCCGTCCCCTTTAATTTGCCGGCCGTATGGTTGCGTGCGCCGGTGTGCTCGCAGTATCGGCCTAAACTGAGGAAAAAAAATAATAAATGTTTATATATATTTTTGGGGATATTATAGCAAAAAATATTGAATTTTTTTCTAAATTGGTGCTCTATTTTTGTTTATAGCGCAAAAAATAAAAACCGCAGAGGTTGATCAAATACCACCAAAAGAAAGCTCTATTTGTGGGGGGGGGGGAAGTGATGTCAACTTTGTTTGGGAGCCACGTCGCGCAATTGTAAGTTAAAGCCACGCAGTGCCGAATCGCAAAAAGTGGCCTGGTCTTTGGCCAGCGAAACGGTCCGGGCTGAAGTGGTTAAAAATGAATTAAAATCGCCTTTTGGTTTTGTGGTGTTTAGACACAGTGAAGATCCGATTTAAAACGCAAAGAAAATTCTATCTCACCAAAGGCCAGGGAACACGCACCAAGATCACATAAAAAGGACTGGAAATTTACAGTATTTAAAGTGGAAGTTTAGGCAAAAATTTGCTAACCCTACTGGCAGCCACATTCTATCCCTGTTAAAATCATAATATATATATTATTAATAATAATAATAATAATAATAATAATAATATTATAGCTATACTTATCTTTCTGCAGCCACTCCGGTCCAATCTCTAGTGGCGAATGCTGTGTACGGAACTGACAACAGCTGGGAAATGCATGAGAAGTGAAGTCACCAGTACTATGGGCTTCCTTTGTCGGTTGACACACCCACACCTGACAGCTCAGCCTGGGACCGGATCGGTAGAACAGTAAAGCGATTTTTGCTTTACAGGTCTAGAATGTGGCAGAGAGTAGGAGTTAGTTTGTGCCCAAGCTTCCACTTTAATGTCCAGCTAACAGCTCGCAGATGCAAAGGAGAACAAATGTTTTTTTTTTTTTTTTTTTTAAACACGTCAGACTCTGCAGAAACGTGTTCCATTTAGAGCAACCCATTAATTTCAATGGGCTGCCCTACTCGCAGTAAATGCGCAAAAACAGTATTGCGTTCTGGCACGCACAAATGTGTGCATGTCAGCAAAATGCATAGGAATGCCTTCGCATAAATTACACCACTGAGCTAATGTAATGTAAACTAATGCATTGTCATTCAGAGTATAGCTGTGATCAACCAACATCATCACCTCTTGTTCACAGACACGTATAACAGCTTCCAAATTTGGAGAAAAAAATAAAAATAAACACACACACACACACACACACACACTAAACTATCTGTCCCAATGCTGGAGTAATAATAAAGCAATGTTAAATCACCTGAGCGTAACAGCTGGATACACACTATACAATTTTTTTTTTTTTTAGATTTACCAAAACCATATGAGGGCAAACCTTAATAGTTACAATTTATATGCAATCAGGCAGGCCCTTGGCCTACATGGTTTTGGGGGGGGGGGGGGACGTCATTAACTTTACATTGACACCCGCAGCGGTACACAGATTCCTGCGATTCAGGAACCCACAAAGGATTCAGCAAGGTTTCACGCAGCAGTGTGAACCCAGCCTGAAAGTCCTTTCAAAGCCACAACGGTCAGACTCAAAGTTGCACTGAAAAGTGCGGGACTTCGCAATCTGCTTTGTATAAACCGAGCCGAGTTGTGAAACTGATCTGTTTTACCTACCCAAAAGCTGAAGAAAAATGAATGACCATTAAATCCTATGGAGCCCTCCACACTGGTCAGTTGCAGGTCAGCTTGTTTTTTTAAATTCCAGCATGCTGCATTTTTGGTGAACACACACACACACACACACACACACACACACACTAAAAAGAATGGAAAATGTGGCAAAACAATCAAAAAGCACCCGCAGTTGTGTTTTTAGAGTCACATGTCCTTTTTTTCCACAGGTACAAAATGCACCGGAAAGGCAACAAAAATGTTACCACTTTTTTGCAATGGAGCAGTGCGAAAGCAGCCCAAGTGTACTCGCACACTTTACTGATGTATGAACATCAGATATCCTGGAAGAAAAAACGTGAGCATATGCTATGTAGCACTTGCGCACATTTCTGCATTTGTGTAAACCCACAAAAAAAAATAATCTAGCTTTAGTTTAATCAAGGGAGTCTAGCGTATGTGTGTACAGGTGCATAAAAATTTACAGTTACTTACCGTTAACTGCTTTTCTAGGATATCTTCCAGGACGGCAGGCCTGAGAGATGACTGGTCCACCTGACAGGAAACACAATCAAACACATGAGGTTAAAAAACCCCTCCCTTCCCCTGCACCTCAGTTCTACCAAAGTAATAGGTTATCCGGGTGCCAGAGGGAAACTCTACCCGTAGTACTTACATCAAACCAGGGGTGGGAAGTAGGCCTGCCGTCCTGGAAGATATCCTAGAAAAGCAGTTAACGGTAAGTAGCTGTCAATTTTCTCTAGTCATCTTCCAGGACGGCACACCTGAGAGGATGGACAAGAAGTTCAAGGCCTACCTTAGGGTGGGACCACCGCTTGTAAGACCTTCCTTCCAAACGTCAGATCCTGAGGCGATAGTAGTTCCACTCTATAGTGCTTTAAAAAGGTGTCCTGCTTCGCCCATGTGGCTGCTCGGCAGATCTGTTCGATTGAGGCCCCTGCTTTTTCTGCCCAAGAGGCCCCCAAAGATCTTGTTGAATGAGCTTTAATGTTACCTGGTACTGGGGAACCTGACTGCTCATAAGCCATACCTATGGTCTGCCTAATCCACCTAGCCACTGTAGATTTAGAAGCCTGCCCTCCCTTCCTAGGGCCGCTAAATGAAACTAAAAGGTGAGTCGACTTCCTGAAGCCCTTCACTCTGTCCAAGTATGTCAGCAAACATCTCCTGACATCTAAAAACTGAAATTGTTCTTTGGGTTTTCACAAAAGGAAGGCAAAATGATCTCCTGCGACCTATGAAACTGTGATGCGACTTTGGGAAGAAAAAGTGGGTCTTGCTTCAGCACCACTCTATCTTCCAGAATCAACAGAAAAGGCTCTTTACTTGACAAGGCCTGCAGGTCACTTACTCTTCTGGCTGTTGTGATGGCCAGTAAAAAGGCTAACTTAAGCGTCAAAAATTTAATGGAGATCTCCTGAGCTGGTTCGAAAGGCGCTTTTGTCAACGCTTCCAAGACCAATGTTAGATTCCAAGGGGGGAATCTTTTAACCTTTATGGGGGTTAACCTCTCCCTAGCTACTAGGAACCTCCTAATCAGAGGCTCTAACGTGAGCCTCTGGTCCAAAAATACGGATAGAGCAGCTATCTGTACCTTCAGGGTATTTGTGGCAATTCCTTTGTCCACCCCTGCCTGTAAAAATTCTAGTATCACTGGTACCGAAGGACTAGACACTTCTCTATCTTGACACCAGTGAGAAAAAGTATTCCAAACCTTTGAATATATCCTCCTAGTGACCGGTTTTCGACTACCTAGGAGGGTCTCAATCACTTTATCGGAGCATCCTTTGCCTCTGAGAATCTCCCTCTCAAGAGCCATGCCGTCAACCTGAAGAATCCTGGGTTGGGGTGAACGACTGGCCCCTGCAGAAGAAGATCCTGCCTGGTTGGGAGAGGAAAAGGAGGGGCCACCGACCATTTCTTCAGAGTAGCAAACCAAGTCCTCTTGGGCCACCAAGGGGCTATCAGAATCAGCTTACACTCCGAGTTGGCCAGCCTCTGTAGAACCCGAGGAATCAAAGCTAGTGGAGGGAAAGCATATGCTAGGTGACAGTCCCAATTCTGAGCTAGAGCATCTATTCCCTCTGAACCTCCCTCTCTGGTGAGAGAGAAAAAACGCTCCACCTTTCTGTTCCCTCTGTGGGCGAAAAGGCCTATCTCCGGAACCCCGAACTCTTGACTTATCTGGAGGAATACTCTCTGGTTTAGTTCCCATTCCCCTTGGTGAATGGGCTGTCGGCTCAGGAAATCCGCTACCACATTGGTGGTCCCTCTTATGTGGACCGCCGATATGGATTGAAGGACCCCTTCTGCCCAACTCAGAATCTCCAGGGCTAGACTTAGTAGCCTTCTGGATCTTGTACCCCCTTGTCGGTTTAGATAGGAATCTGCTGTCACATTGTCCGAGGACTTGGACGTCTAGTCCCTGAACTCTGCTTTCGAAGGCCTTCAGAGCCTGACCCACCGCAAGAAGCTCCCTGTATTTGGAGGAGGCCCTTGCTTGGATCTGGTTCCAGGATCCCTGCGCTTGGGGGTCCCCCAAGTGAGCATCCCAACCCCAGGCGCTTGCATCTGTGATAATTTTTATAGGGTTCCACTGGGTCCAGAGACTTGCATCTGTGATAATTTTTATAGGGTTCCACTGGGTCCAGAGACGACCCAACGAGAGTCTGTCCTGACCCAGCCACCAATCTAGGGAGGCCCTTACCCTTGCTGGAATGGCCACCTTCCCATCCAGAGACTGTCTTCTTGTCCCAGGAGGATAGAAGGAAAAACTGTAGCTCCCTGGAATGGAGCTGAGCCCAGGGAACCGCCGGAATACAGGCAGTCATTAGGCCAAGGACCCTCATGACCTGTCTGCGAGAGCAGTCCCTGGGTTCCAATAGAGAGGAAACTGCTGATATTACCTTTAACCTTTTTTCCCCTCTGGGAGAAAAAGCTTCTGAGCCCCTGCGTCCACAGAGTATCCTAGGAAAGTTTTTATCTGGGATGGCACTAGGGATGATTTTTCCCTGTTTACTATCCAACTCAAGTTCTCCAAGGTGCAGATCACCGTCTTTACGTCTGCTGTCACTTGCTCTAAAGACTGTCCATAGATCAGGAGGTCGTCTAAATAGGGTATCAGAGATACCCCCTGTAAATGCAGGTAAGCTACAACCTCTGCCAATATCTTTGTGAACACTCTTGGGCTTGCAGCTAAGCCAAAGGGAAGTGCTCGGTATTGCTGCCAGTGTTGTATACCCTTGCTTGTCAGGACTGCAAACCTCAGCAGGGATTGGTGTTCCGGGGCAATAGCCACGTGGAGATACGCGTCCCTCAGATCCACTGTGGCCATAAAGGCATCCTTCAATAGATGTTTTCTCACAGTATAAATGCTTTCCATCCGAAAGCTCTTGTGTATCAGAAACCTGTTCAGCTTCCTGAGATTTAATATCAGGCAAAATTTTCCTGACGGCTTCTGGACCACAAACACGTGGGAGTAAAATCCCTGGTAGAGCTCTTCGGGTGGAACGGGAACGATAACCTCCTGGTCCGCCAATCCCTGCAAATTGTCCATCAACCCTGCTGCTGTCAAAGGTTCTTTGGGGAGATGGGTCAGAGTAAAATTTTGAGGGGGAGGAGAGGAAAGTTCCAGACGATATCCTTCTGTCAGGATATGCAGGATATAGGGCTTTTGGAGATCCTTCGCCATTGAGGGACAAATCGAGAAAGTCTCCCCCCTACCCTGACGTCACTTTGGCTGCCTGCTGGCGTCCTTGGGTCCGGAGAAGAGCAGGCCACCCTTCTGTCCGCCCTTTCCCTTCCCCCATCTTCTATTGGTGTCTTTCTTGGCCCTGAACTGGCCCTGATTAGGAGGGGCACGAAAAAAACTTTTTGCCTTTTTCTCTCTTGGCCTTAACCGGGAACTTTTTCCCCTTCTCTGCAGATCGCGATAGGACCTGGTCCAGACCAGGGCCAAAAAGCTGGGAACCTTCAAAAGGTAACCCGCAGAGCCGTGATCTGGACATAGGGTCCCCCTGCCATGACTTAACCCAGACCGCCCTTCTTGCGGAGTTTAGGAGGGCCGCTGACTTGGCTGAGGTTCTGACCACCTCCACTGTCGCATCAGCCAAATATGCTACTGCTTTGTTAATTATTTCTAGAGAGTCCATAACCTCTTCGGAATTGTCCCCTCTAGAAACATGGCCAGAGAGCCTACCTAGCCAGGCATTCACATTCCTGGCTACGCAGGCAGATGCTAGTGCAGGAGCCATGGCTGCCGCATTGGCATCCCATGCTCTGCGCAGAAGCGTTTCAGCCTTCCTATCCATTTGGTCCTTAATGCTACCCGAGTCCTCAAAGGAGGAATCGGATTTCTTAGAGACCTGAGAAAGGGCTGCATCTAATTTGGGGGTCTTGAAAAACTTCTTCTTCCTCCCCAAAAGGGAACCTTCTCTTCCAGGTTTTTAGCTTAAGGACCTTCCTTTCCGGGTCCTTCCACTCCCTCAGAATTACCTCCTTAAGGGTTTGGTGTACTGGGAATACTCTGGACTGAGGTTTTCCTAAGCCCTTATACAACTTATCCCGGGCTGTTGTCTGTACTGGAGGTTCTGGGATATCTTCAGAGGCATAAATTGCCTTAAGAAACTGTCCCATGTCCTCCACGGGAAAGAGATGCCTAAGTTTAGGACTGTCACTGTCCTGGCTTTCAGGGTCTGAACCTTCCCCCTCCTTTAATGAGTCCTCTTCTGACTCCTCTGGGTCCTCAAGCTCATCTACTCCTGAAGTAATGGAAGAGGGAGGCCCCTGTGGGGTTCTCTGACCTCTGTCAGATGTGTCCCCCTGAGATGAAGTACCTTCTCTAGAGGACAGAACCTCTCTGCCACTAGTGCTATGCTCTTCCAAAGATGCAATAACTGTCTTAAGGGATTGTAACGTAGTCAGCATCTCTGCCTGTACTGTAAGGAAGTCCCTCAACACCTGTGAGGTTTCCTTACCCGACAATTTATGTATGCACCTGTAACAAAAAGGCTTTGCGTGATCAAGTGGGAGCTTTTCATTGCAATTCCCACACCTTTTTGTTCTAGGGGGAGGGGTACTTTTGCTTTTAACCTTGTGGGCCCCTTGAGCAGATCCACTGGGTTCTAAGGAGACAAAAAGACAAGACAGCACTAGTTTTTTGCAAGCTGTACTTTCTCCTGCCCCCCCAAGGGGTGTGGGTAAGACCTCCCTTAACCAACCCCTTGTGAATAATAGGAGGAAAGACTCACCACTCGTGGTCCCCTCCTGGGATGCAGCCACTGCTGTGTCCTCCTCTCGCTCCATTCCTGGTCTCAGCTGGTTCCTACTTCCTAGCTCTGCTGTGAGACTCCAGGCGGTGAGAGGGGCCTGTGGGACCTCCGCCTGGCTCCACCGGATTTTTATGGCCAGGACGCCGATCGGCGCCATTTTGCTGGAGTCCCGCCGCCAGAGGTAGTCCCATTTTGGCCTCTAGTGTCCGGATCCGCCATTTTGGCGTGAACCGGAAACCGGAAGTGATGTCACCCGGAACCGGAAGAGGCGCCATCTTGCTCCACCCGACGAATGCTCACTCCTGCCTAGGAGTGTTTCCAGCATTCCCTATGGAGCTGCACTGTCAGGAAAATGACAGCCTTCCTCCTCCAGCGGCCTGGACTCCTGCAGACCCTCCGGTTCCTTCATCCCCCAAGTACCCTAGACTGGGTGGAAGGTAGGTGGGGAGGCATGTACCCACAAGAGATCCGGGAAACGCCCCTGTGCCCGGGAGGCTCTTTACCGGGGAATACCACCGGTCATTGGGAACCCCCCCTGAGAAGGGACTGATCCCTGGCTGGACCCGCAACCCTCCCCGGCCTTGGCGTCCAGCTCTCAGGGGGGAGACCATCCGCTACCGACTTCAGGTCTGACAAAAACAACAAACGTTTCGCTGCCGGGAAACACAATCAAGAACTGAGGTGCAGGGGAAGGGAGGGGCCTTTTAACCTCATGTGTTGATTGTGTTTCCTGTCAGGTGGACCAGTCCTCTCTCAGGCCTGCTGTCCTGGAAGATGACTAGAGAAAATACTGAACAATGCAGAGTTCTGCATTTTTTTTTTTTCTTAGGCTGCTTTCACACTGGAGGCACTTTGCAGACGCTATTGCGCTAAAAATAGCACCTGCAATGCGCCCTGAAAGAGCCGCTCCATTCTATCCAGTGTGAAAGCCTGAGGGCGATTGTCGTGCGATAATTTGTGGGAAACATGCGATGCCAATTCAGCAAATGCAACAATCGCAGCAGACACGCACCGCAATTTTAGTTGTCAAATGCGAGGGGGGGGGGGGAAATAGCAGAAGAGCTGCAGGAAGTACAGGCAGGATAAAACTGAAACAAGCAATCATATCACTGCACCTTTCTATCCAGCATAGAGAATAGCGAGAAACCCTTCCAAAATTGGCAAAAGGAGCGTACTAATGGTCAGATTTCAGGACAGCAGTCTGTCAGACAATCCACTGCCAACAATCAGATTGTGTGTATGAGGCTTAAAAGGGGTTGTAAAGGTTTGTTTTTTATTTTCTAAATAGCCTTTAAAGCTAGTGCATTGTTGGTTCACTTACCTTTCCCTTCTAAATATTTTTTTTCTTTGTCTGAATTTCTCACTTCCTGTTTCTCCTCAGTAAACTTCACACCATCATCCGAGTGGTGTTTATTCAGCCAGAACAGCTTACTGAGGAGGAACAGGAAGTGAGAAATTCAAAGAAAAAAAATTTTTTAGAAGGGAAATCGAAGGAAAAGGTAAGTGAACCAACAATGCACTAGCTTCAGAGCCCATTCACACAGGGGCAACACGACTTCCAGCATGTTTATGAGGCAACTCAGACACGACTTGAGAATGAATCACAGCACGACCTGGAGCTATTTACAAGGCAACGCCAAGTTGCCTGCAGGACAGGAGACATTCCAGTGGCCAATCAAACAAGAATCAGCTCTGTGGGAGGGAGAGTTTTGCAGGAGAAATGTATGTTTTCTTCCTGGAGAGTTGCTCCTATTAAGACAGTGAGAGGCAACTCCCATTGAAATGAATGGTTACAGGTCGCCTAGGAGTCGGATTGAAGTAGTACAGGGACCTTTTTTGAAGTCGGAGCGACTGCAGTAGTGTGCATAAGGACGGCTCTATTAACTTACATTGATTTCTTCAGCCAGCGCGACCTGAGGCGATTTGGAGTCGGATCCAAAGACGCCCCTGTGTGAATGGGCTCTAAAGGAACCTATTTAGAAAAAAAAAAAAAAAAAAACCCAACCTTTACAACCCCTTTAGAGCCCATTCACACAGGGGCGTCTTTGGATCCGACTCCAAATCGCCCCAGGTCGTCCTGGCTGAAGAAATCAATGTAAGTTAATGGAGCCGTCCTTATGCACACTACTGCAGTCGCTCCGACTTCAAAAAAGGTCCCTGTACTACTTCAATCCGACTCCTAGGCGACCTGTAACCATTCATTTCAATGGGAGTCGCCTCTCACTGTCTTAATAGGAGCAACTCTCCAGGAAGAAAATACATTTCTCCTGCAAACCCCTCCCTCCCACAGAGCTGATTCTTGTTTGATTGGCCACTGGAATGTCTCCTGTCCTGCAGGCAACTTGGAGTTGCCTTGTAAATAGCTCCAGGTCGGCTGTGATTCACTCAAGTCCTGTCTGAGTTGCCTCATAAAATCGCGCTGGAAGTCGTGTTGCCCCTGTGTGAATGGGATCTTAAGACTCGAGTTTTGCAAGCAGACTTCTTTCAATGCAAAAATAAAACGCTTTAACAAAAACAAAACCTTGTTTGATCAATGTCATTTTAACTGGATTCTGAGAAATAATCAAAAATGTGTTCCAACATGTTTTTCACTAGTTACACATTCAGCATTTAAATATCAACATTTCTTGGGGCGCTTTACTACAACAACAAAAAACCCATCTTAGGACAGGATGATAGTACACACAATTTGAATAGCATGATAA